>CM021103.1:424376874-424510601 GCA_007115665.2 Sequoiadendron giganteum | reverse complement strand
AGGTCTTTGATTTGAGTGAGTATAGCTCATTTCTGGTTCGAATTGAATTTGAGGAGATGAAGCAGGAATATGCTAGATCTCAACCTCTCTTTAGGTCAAGGCTGCTTCATCCTCACCTGTTCCAGGCGAGTAGTTCAACAATTCACATCAGCCCAACTAATCAGGAGCCTTTCAGGCTAAGTTGTTTTGCTGATCATTTCTTGGCGACATTCTATTCACTATGCCAAATCATTGGCTTCAACCCGAACACTATGATGCCCATCGCTTTTATGTTCATGAGAGCTCAGATTTAGCACCCTAATTTTTTTGTGATTTATGATTATGCTTCATTCCTTGCTGAAAGGATACATAAGGGTTTTCTGAAGTTGCACAATGGAGATTTTGGTACTCCTTTCTTTTGGTATTCTTTTTTAATGCATATGTTTTTGCATGAGAATACCGAATTCTTCTCAGAAAAGATGGAGCTAAGGTGAGATTTAAATGGAGAGATATTACTAGTACAGGCTTGGAGTGCAGACATGTCTGGTAACAAAGGAGGTGCTAGTTTTGTGCAGTTTGATAACTGCTTTGCCTCTAGGCTTAGGGCTAAATTGGTGGTTAATGTGCCGAGAATTCTGGAGGATTTGCATGATTTCCTCAGACCCAAAATGGGGAAACCTGACTTGAAGGTATGCCACAATTGGGGTTACATTATTCTGTACCCTGTGAGTACTATTTTGAGGGTTTATGGTTTCTAGGGAGCTCCTCATATTCTCCCTTATAATGTTCCATCAAGAATGGGATTTATAGAAGTGATGTGGCAGTTAGGATGCATTCATGAAGAGAGTTTGATAGGAAGGGGAAAAGGGACTTTGTTCCTTGATTATACAGTTGTCTCTGACTTTGTGTTCTGTAAAGGAGGATGGGTCCATTTTGACCAATATTTTGATGAATACCATTTGAAGAATGGATCCAGAAGACAACATGACCCTGAGGGATTCTTTATCCTATTTAGGCAGAAGATTAAGGGTGGTAAATTCGTTCATGTTTTCAACTTCCCCGAGGATTTGATAAGAAATGAATTTTATCTGAACCAGCAAGAATTAAATAAAGAGAAGTGGATTGCATATGAGAAAATGCTAGCCATGGTACATAAACTAGATCCAAGATATGATCCATTATTGGAGTTTACTCCATTTCATAAAAGAATTGATTTTCTCATGAGCAATTTTAAGGAGATCATGAACATTTTGAGAACCAAGAAGGCTAATTTAGAATTAGACCTCGGGATTTAGGAGTCAGAGGTGAGGCTTGAGGAAACAAGGCCAGTTTACTAGCCACCAATGGATAGACTTCTCTACAGGAGGAGGAAAAATACTAATAGTGATGAGGAGGCAATAAATAAAAAGGGAAAACAAGTAATGAAAACATCATCATTGCCGAGTCATGGGATCAGGAAACTTGCTGGGATAAAGATTATAGATTTGGATTCACCACCAAATAGGGATCCTGTGGAGTTGCCCTCAGAGCCAAGCCCTAAGAGGAAAAGTATTGAAGAACCACAGGAGGTTTTGGTGGATGAAATTGTTGGAACTAACCAAGAAATGCAGGTTGGTATCCCTTCTCCCCCTAGATCAACACAATTGGTGCTCAATGATATGGATATAAAGGGGTAGTATGTGCAGGATGCTAGGATGGAAGCCTACAAGGCATTCATGGATGATGATGCCTTTCTACAAACTCCTATATTCTTGCAACTAATTTGGAGAATGAAGCTAGAAGAATATCAGGATAAATGCAAGAGCAGGAGAGAGTCAAGACCTGATAGGTCAGACCAGGAGAATAATGATGAAGTGAAGGTTGAATTGATGGAACAATTCAAAAGCATCACTCCTGAAGAAGGAAGGAAACTGGTGACCCAAGCAGGTGTCTTACTCCTCCCTGAATGGGACATAGCTGATGTTGTGGCATTCAATGCTATTATGCAATCCAAGCATCCTATGCAGAACAGTGAAGAAGAGGTCAAGGCAGCCCTGTAGGATTCTGCCTTTAGTGAAGAATATGAGACATTAGACATATGGGCACTGGCACCTTAGGGCAGAAAGCCGAATGTAGCAAATATTAGCCCAAATCTAAGAGGCAGGCTCATTATCAAAAGAGCTTTTGAAACCTCAGTAACAGAAGCTACAAGCCTGACACTGAATGTGGCCAAATTGGCCCAAAGAATAGCAGAAAGGGAAGAGGCTGAAAGGAGGAGTCTGATGGAAAAATATAATGCAATAATTGGGGAATACAGTAAAATGCAACAAAGAAATGTTGAGCTACGGTCTGAAGTAGACAGGTTAAAGTATGGGCAGGTAGGAGAATCTTCAAATGCTCCCGTTGTCAGAGAAATACCTACTACTTCGGGGTCATTACCCCCTACTATCCCAATCATTTCTATCCTTGGGTCCCCAATTCAGACATCAGGTCCTAGTCATGTGCCAGAGCCGGTTCAAGAGGAGATGGAATACTCTGTGGATCCCACCAAGAAGCAGATGATGAGTAAGATCACAGAGTTGCAGGCTGCCCTAAAGGCTAGTGAGAATGATGTCATGGCCAAACAAAATGAGGTGGTGGACATCATGTTGAGGAATTTGAATGAGAAGGTTGATTCTAGGCTACCATTTGTTCATTCTTTATATTCTTTATTCTTGATTGGTTTGCAAAATATTAACAGAGATCGGGATGTTGTTTTACCCCTGGTTGAAGTGGATCCCTCGTGCCACTGACTTAGACATTATGTTTAGGGCTTCTAAGTTTGATGCAAATAATAGGCCTCAATTATTAAAGCCTACTCAAGGTTTTGTGAAAACATTGAAGGGATTCCAGGCCCTACCTGATGAATTGGGTAAGAAAATTGGAGAATTAGTAAAAGGTTTTAATGATTGGAGTGATACCTTTTTGCCCGATATATTGGATGCACAAGAAAACATCAAAACATTGCAACAGTGGCAAGAAAGGATAGAAGAAGTTATCACTGCACAAATCAAATTGATCTATGATGACTCAGATCATGACTTGTTAGTAAGCAACATGGACAAAATAATTAATACTAGCATGTTTCTTGAGTCATTTGAAAGAGAAGCCAACTAGGTTGCGGTGAAGTTCACACCTTATAATACTAAAGTGACAGAGGTGGTGAATTTTAATTGGCCCATAGATGAAGAGTATCAAATTTGGGTGGACAAATATTTGACTGAAGAGGAGTAAAATGGTATCTACTACCAAAGATTAATGGCTCAGCAGCTACGTTATAACTAATTATGGCTGAGATTCCATGATGGCTTTGGGCGCAGATTTTGAGATGTAACAAATGCAACAACTATTGTGTAATTGACAAAATCAAAGGGAGGATGCTCTGGGACTTAGTATTTTCATCATGGTTTTGAATGGGCTCATAGCGGTCCTATCAATTAATGACATGTGTAACTTCTGGCCTGATGCTTGTTTGCTCCTTCATTTCTATAAGAAGGATTTCAAGGCTAGAAGTACGGGTTGGCAAGCCAGATATTTTTGAAGGTCGAGTCTAGATCTAGTTGCAGAATACATTGTATGAATTTCATTTTGAATGTTAGGGAAATTTAGGTTTGGATTTCACTTGTAATGGGTTTTATGTTTATGAAATTCCAAGGTTTATAATAGTACTAGCATTTTGAGTTACGATGAAAAATCTTGAGCTCTTGTCTCTCCTGTATATAGATATATCATAATTTTGAATAAAATAATCAAGGATTATGATGTTCATCTCATTGTTATGATGAGTATGTTTCTGTTTTGGCTTTAATTCAAAGAATTAATTAAATGCTTGGATGGAATCATAGATGGGTATGTTTGTAGAAGGATTTGGTAAGAAGTATTGGGCTGGGATAGGGATTGACAATATGGTAATGCAATATTGCCAAGGATCATATGTGTTATGTGTTTAAATCTGTTGTCATTTTCTAAATGTTTGTAAACTTCACTCCCCAATAGTATATGGCACTGATCTAAATTGTATGAGTTTATGAAATCATGTTTCTATATGTCTTCACTTAGGGCTTGCCACCAACTTGCATTTAAAATGATTATCATAAGTTACAAAATGATGTTATAACTATCTCATGCTCCAAGTGGTTGACATTATTGATGAATAGCCGATTCATTTCAGTCTTGTCTCATTTTGTAGAGCTATTAAGTGAAATTATCTGTGAAACTTTTATTAACATGTTTATGAGTTTGGTGCAAAGATCATAAATATGCTATAGGGACCACCCTCCTGGGTCTTGTAGAGCCCGAAGTGTAGGAGGTTATTGAATATTAAAATACTCATTAGTTGGTCCAGGTCCTCTGAGCTCCCCTTGATTGGAAATTTGGCAATTCCATAGGTACAATAGGAGACAAACCTGGTTTATTACATAAAAAACAACCAACATCCCTCTCTACCTCTCTCTCCATCTTTCTACCCCTCCATCTCTCTCTCTCTTACTATCTTTTGACATCCCTATTTATCTCCCCCTCTCCCTCTTTTATCTCTAGATATCTCTACCTCCTCTATATATATCTTTGTCTCCTATTTCTCTTTATCTCTCTCTCTTTCTATGTAAATATCTAATCAAAATTTAGTTTTGAATCTCTCTCTCTCTAACTTAAAAAAATTATGTTACATTTAACCGTCTATTATTTTACCAATCCATTTTATCTCTCTTTTCACGCGTCATGCTATACAAAGTAGAGCAAGGTTTTCAAGTAAAAGTAGGGGCGAAGGAAGCTGAAAATAAAATAATAATATAAAAATTTGTTTAAATACAACTTTCTACCTTGATTAACTTTCTAAAAAAATATGTCTAATGCATTAATAATATATATATTAACATAAATTATATACATATTAAGTATTATATAAATTTTATGTTTAAATAATAATTATTTAATTCTTTCTTATAATTATTTTACATAATAATTTCATTTTATTTATGTTTTATTTTATATAAAATAATATTAAAAAACTATTATTTAAATTTAAATTATCTAATCAAAAAATATTATTTAATATAATATAATAAATTTATTTCATATTATACATATTTTTATGTAACATAATTATTAGATAAATTTTATATTGATATAATTATCAAAAAAAATTCTAATTATATTATACTATCATTTGATTTTGTTTGATATTTATAATATCTTTAAAATATATAAAATTTTAATATATAATTTTTTTTATATAAGATACTTGATTTTTATTTCATATAATTAAAATAAGATTAATAGTTATTAATATTAATATAAATGTATGTAACTATCTTTTATTCCATTAACAAAACTTACATTTATTTTTATTAAATCTAAAATACTATAAAGGCAAGTACTAGCCACTACATGGCACTTGTCTCTTATGGATCAGTTTTTATTTTTTTTAAATCTAAAAATTTTAAAAACAATTTTAATTATTTTTCTAATTTACTTTTTATATTTTTTCAAATTATAAAATAAGTAAAAACCATTTAATATATGAACTTTATAAAATGCAAATATTCAAAATAATTTAAATTTCAACTTTTAACATCTTTCTAATTAACAAAAAGAAAAAAGAAAAACACTTTTATAATTTTATTTTATTTTAAATTAAAAAATATATAACTAATATATATAAAACAATTAAAACCATTCAATATATAAATATTAAAAATAATTTAAATTTTCACTTTTAATCTCTTTCTAATTAACAAAAAAATAGACATTTTTATAATTTAACTTTTCACCTTTTAACACCTATTTAATTAACAAAATTAGATATTTAAATTATGAACATATTTTTTTTAAAGTTAAAATATATATATTAAACCAAACTATATCAATTATTTCATACATTCAAATTAACCAATTCAGTCTGAGTCTTGAAAAATACAGACAAATTTTAAAATTAAATTTATAGAAGTAGATATTTGTTTTCATTTGTTGAAACCTTCATTCAGTAAATATTGTGGTGTCACCGAATGAGAAAAAAGGGTAGAGTTCGCAAGTAAAATATTAAGAAGTAAAACAAACAAAAAAATGGAGGGGAAAAAATGTGGCGATGAATGGATGAAATCACTACAATCGTATTGCACTGTACGCAGTCGATATTAATCATTGATGGTTCATTTTAACTCGTTCATCTCAAATAGGATACGCCTTCGACGTAATTAGAAAAATCCTATAATTTGTAAAATGTAAGGAATAGTCATAAAATAATGAGAAACAAGAATTAGAAAATGAAGGAAAGAAGGAACAATAAATAGAAAAGGATAGACCCAAAGAGAAGAGACACACGAAAGAAAAACTCAACAAAACACGACGAAATAACAAACTAGAAGCAAAAATGAACTAAGCCAAAGCAATAAGCAGGAACAAATCAAAATTAACAAGAGAAAAAAGAGAGAAGGGAACATACAAGAGCGGGAAAAAGAGAGGACCAAGGGATAGTGTTGGTTGTTTTTACTATAACTAGGTTTATCTTCTAATCTACCTATGGAATTTCCAATTCCAATCAGAGGCAGCTCGAAGGACTTGGACCAACTGATGAGGACTTTAACAAAGCCTCCTACACTTTGGGCTCTGCAAGATCCGGGAGGGTGATCCCTTAATGTGTTTACAACCTCTGCACCAATATTATAAACAACATTAACAACAACATATAATCTCATTTAATAGCTCAACATAGCAGGATAATACTGAAATGAATTGGTTGTTCATCAATAATATCAACTATTTGGAGCATGAGATAACTACAACAACACTTCATAGATTAAGATAGTAATTGATTTGCAATTTGTAGCAAGCTCTAAGCAAAGACAAACAAATACTAAACCCCACAAATAAGAAAAACTTAGACCAGTGCCATATACCATTGGAGGAGTCAAATTCATAAGCATCTAAGGATTCATGGCAGATTTAACACATAACATATAAGATCTCTGACAATATTGCCTTACAATACCATCAATTTTTATTCTAACCCAATACTACTTATCAAATCCTTATATAAACATATCCACCTATGACCCCATTCAAGCATTTTAATTAATTCCTTGAATTAAAGCTAAAATGAGAATCATACACACCACAACAGTGAGATGAACGAAACAACCCTTGATTATTTTATTCAAGATTCTAATATGCTTATACAATGGAGAGACATGAGTTCAAAATGAATCATTCCCATTCAAATGCTAGTACTATCATGAAACATCAAACTCCCATGAATTCAAAACCTACTACAGAATCACACAAAACCTAACTTGCATTTTCACTAAACCAACAGGCTTTTTACAATTTGCTCTCCAACTTTACTTAGACTCGATCCAAAATTATCTAACTTGCTAACTTGTATTTTTGGCCTTGAAATCCTTCTTATAGAGAATGAAGGAGCAAACAAGCATTAGGCCAGAAATACACATGTCACCAGTCACTTGGACTGCCCTGTGACATTTCAAAAATCTGTTACAACAGCTGAGTCCTTGGAGAATCTTCTTGTTTATCCCATCTGCTAAAAATGGTTGATGCATAAGCCAAACTTCAAGAAACCTGTGCCAAAAATTCCATCAAAACATAACTGGAATCTGTTATAATTGCAACGGTTGAGTTGTTATCTGCCAGTAGTCAACTCTGTCTTACTCTTCCTCGATTAAGTATTTATCCACCCATCTCTGATATTCTTCATCTGTCGGCCAATAAAAATTAACCACCTCATTCACCTTAGCACTATAAGGTGTGTATTTCACCACTACCTGATTTGCCTCTCTCTCAAAAGACTCCAAAAATGTGCTGGTGCTAATGATCTTGTCCATACAACTCACCAAAAGGTCATAGTCTGAGTCATCACAAACCAATTTGATTTGTGCATTGATGACCTCATTTGCTCTATCCTGCCATTGCTGCAGTGATTTAATATTTCCCTATGCATCAATTATATCAGGTAAAGATGTATCACTCCAATCATCAAAACTCTTTACCAATTCTCTGATTTTCCTACTCAAATCATTTGGTAAGGCTTGAAAACCTTGTAGTGACTTTACAAAAATTTGAGTAGGCCTTAATGATTGGGGCCTATTATCTGTATCAAATCTAGAGGCTTTAAACATGATATCTAAATCATTGGCCCTAAGGATCCACTTCTCAACTAAGGGAAAAACTACTTCTTGATCCCTAGTAATGTTCTTTATTGCATCCAAAAATAAAGAATACAAAGAATATACTAATGGAAATCTACCATCAACCTTTTCATTTAAGTGCCTCAAAACTGTGTCAACAACTTCACTTTGCTTTACAAGTCTTCCCTCCTCACTTGCCTTTAAAGTTTCTTGTAACTCTGTAATCTTATTTAGCAACTGCTTCTTAGTAGGATCCACAGAGTATTCAATCTCTTCTTCAACTAGCTCTAATATAGGACTGAGAGGAGTTTGGATGGGGGACCCCGGAGTAGAAACAATTGGAGAAGTAGGAGGTACTGATCCTGATGTGGAAGGCAGTGTCATGATACCAAGAGCACTTGAGGACTCCCCAACTTGCCTATACTTTAACCTATCCACCTCAGTTTGCAGCTCAACATGCCTTTGTTGCACCCTATTGTATTCTCCAATTATAATATTGTATTTCTCCATTAAGATCTGCTTTTCAGCTTCTTCCCTCTCAGTAGTCTTCTGGGCCAATTTGGCCACATTCAGAGTTAGGTTTGTAGCCTCTGTAGTTGAAGTTTCAGAGGCTCTCTTTATTATTAACCCTCCCCTTAGGTTTGGGCTAATGTCAGTAACATGAGGCTTTCTGCCCTGAGGTGCCAATGCCCAAATTGCTAGGGTCTCATACTCCTCACTAAAGGCAAAATCTTGTAGTGCTGCCTTGACCTCTTCCTCATAATTTTGCATGGGATGCTTGGATTTTAAAATAGCATTAAATGCTACTGCATTTGCTATATCCCATTCAGGAAAAATTAGCACACTAGCCTGAGTTACTAATTTCCTCCCCTCCTTAGGAGTGATGATCTTGAATTCTTCCATCAATTCAGCCTTTACTTCATCATCATTCTCCTGGTTAGAACTATCAAGTTTCAACTCTCTTCTCCTTTTGCATTTGTCTTGATATTCTTCTAGTCTCATTCTCCATACCGGTTGTAAGAAAACTGGAGTTTTAACAAATGCATCATCATCTAAAAATGCCTTGCATGCCTCCATCCTGGCATCTTGCACACATTGTCCCTTCACATCCATATCAGACAAAACAAATTGAGTTGACCTGGGAGGGGAAGGAATACCAACCTGCATGTCCTGATCTATGACATTGATTTCATCCATCAGAGTCTCTTGTGCCTCTTCAACTCTTTGCCTCTTAGGGCTTGGATTTGATGGTGGTAGTGCAAGATTATCTTGTGGTGATGAGTCCAAATCAATGATCTTTATTCCTCTAGGTGCTCTGATCTTCGAACCTGGTTGTGTTGATGCCTTCATGATTTGTTTTCCTTCTTATCTTCCTCCTCCTCATCACTATTGGCACTCCTCTTTCTCTTATAAAGAGGCCAATTCACCATGGGTTGATATGTTGGCCTTGTTTCAGTAGGCCTCACATCTAGCTTTTGTATGCCGAAGTCCAACTCCAAGTTGACCTTCTTTGTCATCAAAACACCCATGATCTCCTTGAATTTTTCCATCAAGAAATCAATTTTCTTGTGGAATGGGGTGAATTCCATTAATGGATCATATTTGGGATCCATTTTATGCACAATGGCCAATAACTTCTCATATGATATCCATTTTTCCTTGTTCAATTCCTACTTGTTCAAATCAAATTCATTCCTGATCAGATCCTTAGGAAAATTGAACTCATGTGCAAACCTGCCACCTTTTATCTGTTGTCTAAAAAGGGCAAAGAAGCCCTCAAGGTCATGTTGTCGCATGGGACCACACCTTAAATGAAAATGATCAAAAAACCTCCCAAAGTGGACCCATCCTCCCTTTGAGAACACAAAATCAGACACAATGGTATAATAAGGGAAAATAGTCCCTTTTCCCTTCCTTGTTAGGTTGTCTTCATGAATACAACCTATTTGCTACATAACCTCAGCAAACCCCACTCTTGCTGGCACATTGAATGGGAGGATATGTGGAGTTCCTTGGAAGCCATACACCCTTAAAACAGTGTTGACTAGGTACAAGATAATGTCACCCTAGTTGTGACAAACTTTAAAATCTGGCTTCGTCCCCTTCGGTATGAGAAAGTCATGTAAATCCTCAGGGATCCTAGGTACATTTACTATCAACTAAGCCCTGAGTCTAGAAGCAAAGCAATTGTCAAATTGCACAAAAATAACACTCTCCCTGTTGTATGATAAATCTACAGTCCAAGCCTACAGGTCGGTAATCTTTCTCCATTTACCTCTTGCCTTAACTCCATCTTCCTTGAGAAGAAGTCAACATTCTTGTACAAGAACATGTGCATCAGCAGGGAATACCAAAAGAATGGAGTGCCTGAATCCCCTACATGCAACTTTAACATCCCTTCATGTATCTTCTCTGCCAAAAAAGATGCAAAATCATAAACCATAGAGAAATTAGGGTGTTGTATTTGCACCCCCATAAACATATAGGCAATTGGCATTACTATTTTAGGGTTAAAACCCAAAATTTGGCATAATGAATAAAAGGTAGCCAATAAATGGTTTGCAAAACAACTTAGCCTAGAAGGCTCTTGGTCACTTGGACTGATATAAATCCTTGAACTACCTGCACTTTCTAGATGAGGAGGAAGCAACTTCAACCTGAAAAGTGACTTTGACTTTGCATACTCCTGCTTCATCTCCTCAAGATTTATCTAAATCAAGAACAGACTAGGTTCACTCAGGTCAAAAACTTGTTGAATTTCTTCCCTGTTTATACTTAATAAAATCCCTCAATCATTATCTTTGATCACTCTCATAACAGGGTCATAACATGCCGCCACCGCCCTGAGAAAATCCACATCGGGGAACACATTTGGCACCACCAACATCCCCATGTCATATCTCCAACCATTTGAGAAAGGGTGAGCCAAATTTCGTTATCCATACCACAACCTAAACATCTCTAGACCAGTCATGGGAACCCTAGCATCTGTAATGTTGGAATTCTTGCATACTAATCCTTCACCTAGGGTTCTTCCATGCATCAAAACAAAACCCCTCTTCCTATCATTTGTTGACAATGGGAGTTAATCCAGGAAGTCATCATACAAATTCCTCTTAAAATAATCAACATGGCCAGAATGCTGCTTTGGCGGTGCCATCTCAAGTAAACTAGGGCTTCCTTAAAATTTCAAATCTTTTGAACAGACTAGGGCTATACAGAAAACAAAATTATAGCAAAACCTTGCAATTTCTTACAATTCAACTAACCAATAGCCCTAAAACAACTATCAACAAGCTTTCTGACAAGCACACCACAATTCTTCTCAATATCTTAATTAAGTTTACTAGGAAGCACAAAAAATAACTCATGATGTTTATGCTTTGTAGAAGACCAAATCCTTGCTGTGACAACTCGTAACTTCATCCTTGGCTCTGAAAATGCTTTCACAAAGGTGCTTGAATACTTTGTGAGAAAATAGAGTGAAAGAAAATCACTTTATGTCAATCAAATCGAGCCAGTAGACATCTCATCTACCATTAAAGCTTACTTGCATGCCACGCCAACGACTCCAATCGCATTTGATGTGAATTCAAATTCCAACCGTCGATCATTCACTTTTGTTAGATCATTGAACGACTACCCTCAAAAAGGCTGACATAATCTCCATCTCAACAGCAAGGGTCTGCCACATTATGCATCACCAAAGAAATACACGTGGCACACACTCGTGATATCGCGATCAATAAACACCTTGCATCTTCTGATCATGTAATGACGTGCAACGATTGATCTCCACCATCAACAATCGTGTTCACTCAAGACAGTCACCAATGTTGAGCATAACTATCAAGCAGATTTTTCATCAATATTATAACATCTCCATTCATTTTGAGCATGTGCATCTTGTAGCCACTTTAGTAACCTACCGTATAACACATTAAAACCCGACAGATATATTAAATTAATTTGATTCTTGTCGACATCGCCAGCTAAGACACGTGGCACTCACCCATGATATCGCAATCAGTTGAGACTCTATGGTGGGGTCATCACAGGGTTGTGGGGAACGGCTGAGATCAACTGACGGTTGATCGACGGTCATTTAAAATTGTTCCCTGTAAAAAGAAAACATTTATTAAATGGACAAGGGGGAACAACCTAGGTCGACGAAAAATGATAGCTTACATACCGATGAAATCTCATTTGAGGATATATATCGGGAAAATAAAGTTCACAATCTCTATTGGCAAGATAATGAGCATCGGCATGAGGATATGAAGTCATATCGAGCTTACATATGTCTTATCGCTTGGAGCACAAGGAAATATATCAGCTAGACTAGAGTCATCGAAGTAAGGTTCCTGAAGTCAGCCCGAGACATTCATCCAGTCTTGCCGATAAAACAAAGGAGGATTATGTCGATGGGACAATGTTACCGGGAGTAATTCGAGGAGTCCTGTCGACCTTCCATGATACACCGACAGGATTGGACCTCGTGACATGTCTGGAGAGAATGATTATCAGAAGGACATGGTTCATGGTTTTGCCGATGAAGAAATTCATCGGTGAGACAAAATTCAACGAGGAGAGATAAGAAGGTCACAATGAGTGCAGTTCTATCGACAAGAAAATCGTTATGTCTCAGTGATCATAATTTATGAAGGAAATATCTCAACGAGATACACATCTCCAAAGTAAGATGAGGAATATCTGCCTGACTTGCTAAAGTCACAGCGATAGGTTACTTCAATGGGAGTTGTAGCGATATACTTAAGACCGAAAGGGTAACTGTCGGGAAGACTTAAGGTGTCAAGGAAACTACGAGATGTCCTAGTGGGTGTTTAATGAATGTTGGTGAAGGCTCAAACAAAAGGATCACCTGAGATTTGAAAATGTTTGGCCAACAAATTACATGATGTGATAGTGAGAGTTTCGAAAAAACCAGCTACGCTCGTGTTTTAGCTAAAACATTAATGGCGCCATGGAGCATAAGTAATTTCAGGAATCAAGACGAATTCAATTGAAAACATCATTGCAGAATTGACAGTGGAAGAAGTAGAGGAGCAAGCGAAGGACCAGGGTATTCTCTCAATTCAAAATCTCGGGAAAAAAATAGTAAGTTCTTCATACCTTAAATTTGCAATTTTGAAGAATGGAAGCCACTAGTTCAGGAAAATCAAAGGGTAGAAAGCATGGGGAAAGTGGTCAGTCAAAAGGGAAAAAGTAGAAAACTGAAATTCAGCTAGAGGGTACTGAGCATAAGCTGAATCAAGATCTTATTGACCAACTACCTGGCTCTAGACCCAAAGCCAGACGCTCTGCACAACTTAGGGTAGAAGTGGATAAACTAGATGATAAATGTAAGCTCATAGGAGATATTTGGACTCCAATAAGAGGTTATGAACTGTTTAGCTTTCATTACTATTGGAGGAATCACTTTGAACCAGTATGTAACCCGTGGAAGCTTAATCTAGGAAAGTTAGTTTGCCCTAATGTTTTTGTCGATGTTAAACTGGTGAAATTGTTGGCCACTCATTATAATTCGAGACTTAAAGCTATCTATGACCCATCTGGGAAACCATTGATACACATATCAGAGGATGCAATAGGCGAAGTTTTTAAATTGGAAGGGGTATGCAATGAAGAGATTATATGTGAAGAGCTGGAAAAAGAATTCAAAAGGATGGACACCATTTACAAGGGTTGGAGATTTCCCTTGCATAAAATTAGACATGGTGGTAAACCAATTCCGCTAGAAGATAGTGAAGGACCCCCATTCCATGTAGATCTTTTTGAGCCCTATATGAAATACACTTATTTATCAGTGGGTCAAGTATTGGGAATGGAATTCCTTGATTATATGGCAATTGTGCCCATGGTAATTTTAGTAGATATTCAGTATCACAACTCAAGACCTTTTGATTATGCCTCACATATTTTTAAAGGGCTCGATTCTGGGTTGATGGAAATAAAAGGTGGAGCCTCTATCTTACACCTCAAGAATTACTCACTGTTGATGTACATAGTGTTGTACATCAGACATGAACTAGGGTTGTGGCCTCAGGAGATGAGAATTTCATAGTTTGATAAGGAAGGCATGTCATTACCTATTCAATCATGGACTACTATTTGGGATAGCAGGTTTGCTAACTCTAGTTTTGTATGCTTTGAAGAAAATTTTGTGAAACCATTGTACAAGTTTTATAATCATCCATGTGCTTATTCTTTGTCTGATGAGATAAAGAGGTTTCTCAGACCCAAAGATTTCAGTGGACCAATTAGCCACAATTGTGGGGATTGGTATTTTTTGGAGAATGCAACCATGATTAGGGTTTATGGATTTGAAGATTCCCCATTCATTTTTCCTAAAACGGTTCTCGACAGGATTGCATACTTGGAAATTGTTAGGCAAATGGATTTTTCTAGTGTTATGAATTTAAGTTCTTTTGGAAAACATGCTTTTATGCCCAGTACACTATGGTTCGGTGATTTTACTGTATTAGCAAAGGAAGGGTATAATCTGATTCTAGATAAGTTACTACAATATAACATGAAAAGAGGACCACTGAGAAAAAAATTTGATCCAGAAGGGTATATCAATTATGCTAAACAAAGGATAAAATTTGGAGGGTATCACCATGTGCCCTACCAATTTGATGCTATGATTAGGAACTTGGAGGCAGAGGAAGCAGAAATGGTGGTTGAACAACATAATCAAGAGTTGCAAGATATAGAGTTGTTGTCTTCCAGAGAAGAGACATCTGAGGCTAATGTACCACAACATCTACCTAACAAGATGTCAAGGTTGAGAACTCAGGATTATGCCTGTCCTACCAGGGATTTGAATATTGAAGAAAGTGTAGATATAGATGCAAGTCATGTATAATATAAGTCCTTTGTAGCAAATGATGAATTTATAAAATCTCCAGAATTTAAGACATTCCTATGTAGACAAAAGGGAAAAGAGATAAGAGAACTGGTTGACAATGTCACACTAGGTAATGAAGACCAATTGTTGAGTAATTTAAAAACTAATGTGGCAAGAGAGATGGCAAGTATGACCCCTAAAAGGGGAAGGGAAATTCTAGAAAGTGCTGGTGTCATGATTTTTCCAAGATTAGATCTCAATTCTACACTAGTCTTTGATAGTTTCCTAAAAAACAGTAATGCTACACACAAGCTCAGCTCGAAAAAGGTGATAGAGGTCTATGCAGGATCAAAGTACAATCCAGATGAAGAGTCATTAATGATTTGGGCCTTGTATCCACCTCACAGGAAATCAGTTGTCATTGATACTGAGAAGGCATTCGGGCATGCTATGACCCTAAAAGTTGGGGAGGCTGATCCTGTGGTGACAACAGAGATTGGGATCAACGTAGCAAAGCAAAACAAAGCTCAAATGCACGTGTTGATCAAGGAAAAGGAAATGTACAAAACTAACCATGAAAGAATGCTAAGAGAAAATGAGCACTTGAAAGATTTATTACGAGTTACAATGGGGTCAACCAAGCTGCTCACCCATGGTGAAAGTTCACAAACAAAATATCATTAGGAAGGGTCGAGTGCATATTCTGAAGGAAAGTATGACACACTTGTTGCAGTGATTAAGAAGAGACAAGCCAGTCTAACAACCTGGTTGAATAAGCTTTGGGGAATACACTCACAAAACTTTGATGCATTATGAGAACATGAAAGAATGGATGGTAGGATCCTAGAGAAGCTCTAGGAAATGAACCAGAGGGATGCTCCTGATAAAGCTACAATTGAGGTTGCAAATCATCTTATGAATAAGCATAAAAACTTCTTTGAAGAATTGCGAGGGGATGTGCAGTGATTAATCGATGCCACCAAAAAGGGATTGAATGCATTCTTTGATGATAGAGGGAGATTAAAAGAAATAACTAGGTGGAAAGATGAAAGTGAGTCAGTACTACAGGAGATTTTGAAGACGGCTACTGAGAAAGATATAATATTAGATGAAGCATGCGAACGGAATGAGAAGATGGTGAAAATGGAGATCACGATCCGAAACGCATTGGGAGATGCAGATACGCATGAGCACCAAGACTACTTGGATCACTTATCAAAAGTTCACTTATGGCTTAACAGAGCCTAATTACTTTTTAATTTTATTGTTGTTTCAAGCACAAGACATTTCTAAAAGGACGTGTCCTTTCATACGGTTGATGTATAAATATCCATTTTTGGTAGAAATGAATAAGAGGGTAGTAGTAGAATAGAAGATAGATAGCAACAAACATAATATTTCAGAATGTTTATATCCAAAAGGACCATGTTTCATGTATAATATTTTGAATGAGATAATGAAAGATTTTTGATTCGGTGGTTCCATTCTGGTATCAGTTGTTTGTTGAATTTCTGCAATTGTTTGATTGTCTCCAACCTAATGTTTCTTGATTATTTAAGTTGAAATATCAAGTATATGTTCAATTTATCAGTGCACATTTGTTGTATCTATTTGATATTATTAATTGGGTTCTTTAAAGAAGAATTAAATTCCTTTCAGTCAATTACGATAATCTGGGAATGTTATTTGGATCAGTAAGAAGAATTAGATAATTAGGATTGATATTCTGCCTCTAGTAGGGTTTATCAATCACATTCTTGCATGTTTATACCACTTATAAACTCATACTTGTATGCCAAATAATTAGAGATTTTGCTAGATAGAAGCCATTCATCTAAGACTTTCATTTGACTTCATTTTACCCAACAAGGCACTGGTCTTCCCTATTTCATTATTTAGTTTTATCCATTTTATTTAACATATGTTAACTAAACATATTAGATTTTCCCTATTTCATCGTTTAGTTTCATCCACTTTATTTGACATCTGTTAACTAAACATATTAGATTTCACCTTGATATTGCTTATACAATTTATACCAAATTAAGATCACATCTTTCCATTGTCAAATTTCCATTGTGGATAGATTGGTCAAGTAGGAAACATAGCTCAAATCTGCATCATTCACCCAACAAGGCATTGGTCTCACGCTTCCATGTTTTAGTTTATCCATTTTATTTTTTACGTCTGTTAACTGAACATATTCTAATATTACACATACACTTTATTAGGACTATATCTGTTCACTGTAAGATTATCATTGTGAATAGATTGTTGTAAACAAAATCCAATTTCAATGCCAAATGTAGGAATTTTTTTGTTGCTTTTGTCAAGTTTCATTAACCAAGCTATTTAGTGGGATGAATAAAGTTGTGTTATGACCCTTTCTCCCTTTAAAATAATTAGATAATATTATGGAGATCAAGAAGGGGAGAAAACTAAACTCCTTCAAAATAGGGGTAGTTATGGGTTTGTTGGTTTTCTTTGTATACTATATACTAATTCCTCTAGGATAAATAAGTCACTATAGAAATGAAATATGTTTGATTATCTACCTAATATTGTTTTGTGTTTTTGAAATGGAAGAGATCTACAACTCTATAGAAATTGTTATATGCTAATGGTCAAATTATTAGACTATTTAAATAATTTTAATTGACTACTACATAATAGTTTATGTGTTGAAAGAATTGTTTCCATTCTTTGTAGTTTTTACATTGAAATACAAATCATATTTAATTTCACGCCAATATACTTCTTTCATAAAGATATTTGTTTGATTTTTCATTGCTATTTTCATCTTAAAATTTAAATAAATGTATTCTATAATATAGAATTATTTTCAAATTGGAACAAAAAGGATTCTGAGAGATATATTTAATCATAAATTTTACAATCATAAATATCATTTAATTTGTATGTTGTAACTTAACATATTCTAATATTACACATACACTTTATTAGGATTATATTTGTTCACTGTAAGATTATCATTGTGAATAGATTGTTGTAAACAAAATCCAATTTCAATGCCAAATGTAGCAATTTTTTTGTTGCTTTTGTCAAGTTTCATTAACCAAGCTATTTAGTGGGATGAATAAAGTTGTGTTATGACCCTTTCTCTCTTTAAAATAATTAGATAATATTATGGAGATCAAGAAGGGGAGAAAACTAAACTCCTTCAAAATAGGGGTAGTTGTGGGTTTGTTGGTTTTCTTTGTATACTATATACTAGTTCCTCTAGGATAAATAAGTCACTGTAGAAATGAAAGATGTTTGATTATCTACCTAATATTATTTTGTGTTTCTGAAATGGAAGAGATCTACAACTCTATAGAAATTGCTATATGCTAATGGTCAAATTATTAGACTATTTAAATCATTTTAATTGAGTACTACATAATAGTTTATGTGTTGAAAGAATTGTTTCCATTCTTTGTAGTTTTTACATTGGAATACAAATCATATTTAATTTCACGCCAATATACTTCTTTCATAAAGATATTTGTTTGATTTTTCATTGCTATTTTCATCTTAAAATTTAAATAAATGTATTCTATAATATAGAATTATTTTCAAATTGGGACAAAAAGGATTCTGAGAGATATATTTAATCATAAATTTTACAATCATAAATATCATTTAATTTGTATGTTGTAACTTCAATACTTTTAGTTAAAATAAAAATAACTTTAAGTTATATATACATATAGTTAAATTGGCAAAGTTGTTTGTCCATTTTACTTTTTACATCTATTAACTGAACATATTCTAATATTACACATACACTTTATTAGGATTATATCTGTTCACTGTAATATTTCCATTGTGAATAGATTTCTGTAAACAAAATCACATCACTTAAGTCTGCTCAATTCGCAAAGGTAGACCCACCTAGGTTTGGCAGCACCTGAAGAGAAGAAGGTTCAAATCATTTGGCCTTGTTTGTTACCCTAAAATGTATCAAGAGATTGGAAACCTCTTGAGGTATTCTTACCTCTTTTTTTGAGAGCTAACAGCCTCCAAACCTCCAAATCCACAAAAAGATTCCACTTGTACGGCCAAATTCTTGCCAAAACCAAAAACCCTTGTTTTAGACCAAAAATCATGAGGGTTTATTGAATCTCCTACTTCCACAAACTCCCAGACCTTAAGAAAAACTCACACACATCCCATTAGGTCTGTACATGGGTAAAAATTCATAAAATCAGATCACCCATACATATTTTTTTGAAACCTAGGCTTGAACCTCTCATTTCACATGCTTTTCTTCACAAAACTCTTGAGGACAACAACTATACCTTATTTATTTCTCATCCTACCATTACAAAAGTATCCATGGGGCCTCTTACACAAGCTATAGTAATCACCAAAAGTGTAAGAGCCCCTTTATATCATGTTTGGTCTACAAAACCCTCAAAAATAGGGTAACCGGGCTGTATCCAAATAAATAAAGCTTTCTAATTCAAATCAACACCTTAAGCCCTCAAATTAGATTCAAATCAAAGCTAACACATATCTTCACAACATGTAATTCATTTCACATCAAAATATGGCTTTATGTGACCGTACAATGCTGCAAAATAAGAAAAATAAATAAATTTTGAAGAAAAACACAAATTTTGGAATGTCAAGAGCTTTTATTTTAAATCCTCAACCATCAACAACCTTTACCATGATCACTTTATGAGGTGTAGGTGCTCTTGCACCACTACCCCATCCAAAATTTTCTCACATTACACAAAGCCACAATTTTCGTCCAAGATAAGCCAATCAAATCCTACCTTATGTGTCCTAGTAATCAAATTGGAGATGATCCTAAAAATGACATTGCGAAGGGTGATTGGTCTAAAAAATCTAAACGACTTTGCAATTATTTCACTACTACGATCAATGTGTCATCTTTCATGAAATTTCCCAAAATACTATTCATTATGATCATATGGAAATTTCTAGGAGAGCTACAATAGTTGTAACATCATGAATTAAGATTAAACATTAAAAAGTACATCATGAATTAATTATGTAATGGCATAAAAATTAAAAACATCATGAATTAATTATGTAACCACATAAGTAAAATATAATTCTATCAAGAAATTAATATCAAATAGATAATACAATCGGATAACTCATACATTTCAATGTCATTCATCTTCTTCTTCATCCAACTCTTTGTATGTATCATCCGATCTAGATTTGACATTGTAAGGATTGGTCATATCATCATCATCATCATTGATATCAGTTTTGATAATGTCATCATCCACACAGATATCATCTTCATGATCATTAACTCCTACATCATCATGATCTAGTTCCTCCTCTTCGACATCTTCTTCAGGCACATCATCAACTAACTATTGATCCTAATCATCATCTACATCATCTAGGATCAACATCTGCATCATCTTCTATTTCTTCAGTATCTTCTTTTTCCACCACATTATACTTTACCGGCCTTCCTCTTGGATCATGTCTAACAACATATGACCAACCCAGTTTACCTAGAACCTCTGAGTAAAATACTTGCTCACATTGGCTTGGAAGAACATAGAGCTCATTTCTAGCTTGCTCAAAATACCTTGTATTAACCATGGTAAATCCATTGTCATGTTCAATAACAATTCTCTTAGGATCATTTTCATTCAATCATAGCCTATAACATAGGATGATGAACAAAACTAATTTGAAGGACTTAAAGTCACACTCAAGTATATAATCCAAAATCCCATAGTATTGATTTTGTGAGACTTTTCGATGTATGTCGCTTCTAGATGAAACATTAGTCACCTGAAAGACTGCAGTTATCCCAGAATCACAAGTTTTCTTCATGTCATCCAATTTTTTGATTCGAAATTTACGACCATTGCACCACATAGCCTTGTGGTGTTTCACCTGCAATATGTCAAACATGTAAAAATTATTGCAATATCATCAGTTGATAAACATATTTATTCTTGGCCGAACGTATGCAAAGAAAAAAATATCAACATATATATACATCAATATAATTGAAAATAATTAAATAGTATGGGTGATTAATATATTTATTCGTACCTATTTATCTCTTAATCCATATGCTAAATCAATTTCCCTTGGTGTAACATTGGAATATCCATTACGATGAGCTTCTTTAACCAATGAAGCCACACCTTCCCACGTTAATGCGTGATCAGATTGTTGACATCGTTCAATCCATACTCTCATTCAATCAAGATTGTTTCCGATGTACAAATATAGTGCATCCCACTCTCAACCAACTGTATCAAAAAAAATTGAAATTCACAAACGACGTATAATTAGTTAATTACCACGGTATACGACCTTAATTTATAATTGATGTATATTGAAGATTAATAATTAAATAAGTGCAATATACATAAAAACCAAATGTAAAATGTATTCTAATTAATCTCCATGACCATCTTATAATTACATGTCACTTTCCTCAATCTACCTTTCCCCATCAAGTACTCCCCTTCGAATTTGTTAATGGAGTTGGGATCCCAAATGCGATCTACATGGATCTTTGCTGTAAACTTAGGAAGATATTCAGTAATGTACACCATGGTCTAGTATACCATATATCCCTCCACCATAGAACCCTCAGGATGTGCTCTTTGTCTAACCAAAGCCTTCAAAAACTTCAAGTCCATCTCAACCATCCACATTGGCCTTGTGTGTACAGGTCCACACAATTCAATCTCCTCAACTTGGTGTATGAGGTAGTGTTCTTGTGCATTGAGAAATGTTGAAGGTAGGCACTTTTGCATTTCACACATTAGACAAGGAATTTTTCTCTTCCAATAATTTATATCTTCTTTATGAATTGCTTTAGATGACAACCATCTACAAGTGATTCAAGGCACAAATATATTAACGAGATTTAACAAAAATATACAACTAATTGAACAAATATCGCTACTTACCTCATGTATTTTCCAAGATCATATATAGCTTGCTTGAAATTGTTGTCAAAGTTATCTAGGAGAGATAGAGGTAGAACGTATTGCAACAATTATAAAATGATTTTTTCATTATTTTTCCAAAAGTAGTAAACATAATACACTAAAAAGTACATGCAGTATACAAATATATAAATAATATACCAAAATAATTATCTTAATGAATGTATGCCAATCATGTGTTTTCATCCCTAACCCAAATTCACCTTTCTTTGTTATGATATTATTTATGTTCGCAACAAATCCTATGGGAAATCAAATTTTTCGTATGACTTCTTTTATAGCATTGCTTTGCTACTCCGTTAATAACCAAGGAAGGGAGCTTATATTAATTTGGTCTCTATTGCTATTTAATTGAATGGCATTTTTCATTGCATGATTGGCTTCCTAAATCTCACTAAATTTTTTGACAATTTTTCCTTTGTCATGCCTTCCATCCAATATTTTCCATAACATTTTTGTCATATTCTTTCCGATATGCATTGTATCAAACAAATGCACAATTTGTAGCTGCTCATAGTAGGGAAACCTACTAAATTGTCTGGGATAACTTTTCAGTCCTTGTGGAAGCCGACCATTAATGCCTTGACGACCTTCATGAAGCATATAAGTTAAACAAATTAACAACGAAAATCATTGTCAATTACAACATGAGTCAACACAACACAATATAAAAATATAAATTCAAAACATATCATATCTAATAGATAAACAATTTGATCTGATGTATAACCTTGATGATTAATTCTATTATATTCCAACTTCCATAGGCGAGGTGTCATTCTTCGTGGTTTTGATGTAGTCTCTTCTTTCCCATTGAAAAGATGTTTTTCAGTAGTTCGATACTTATGATTTCTATGGAGGAAGTTCCTATACTCATCAAACATCTGCTTTCCTAAACTTGTTGAATGACGAGATTTCATCTTTGGACCACAAATTGGACATGCAAATTTTCCCTTTGTTTGAAGACTTGCAAATCATATATAATTGGATTAAATATGTCAATTTTTATAATTATATATAATGAATAGATTATTTAAAAAACATGCATGATATCTACTTCATAATATTAAATATCGTTAAAGTCATGTAGTCAAACATTATAACATACTAGAAAAATGTGTTAGCCCTGGGGCATCATGAATTGTCCATACAAGCATTGAATGGAATTGAAATTGTCTTTGTCCTATTGATCTAGATATGTCATACATAGTGACGCCATTCCATAACTTTAGTAACTCGTCGATAAGAGGCTCGATATATACATTCATATATTTAACTTGGTACTTACCTAGTTGAATGAACATAAACATTACATAATTATTATAACCATTTTACTGCAATATATATAAATTAATGTACATGACTATTAAATAAAAAAAATATAAGTCATTATGCAACAAATAAGACAAATGAGATGCTACTACGTTAAAGAAAATTGATGTAAACAAATACATGGAACAATCATTGCCAACATTATGTGCTCCCTCTTTATTGATATCCATGGAGGAATGTTATTGTTGATAACAAAAATAGGCCACACCGAGTAAATAGATCTCAACTCTCCAAATGGATTGACACTGTCCACTACTAATGAAAGCTTGAGATTACAAGGTTCTTCTTTAAAGTGTGGCCATTTTTCCTCCATGTCCCTAAATGCAGAACTATCCATAGGCATTTGAAGAATGTCATCTCCACTTCTATTCCATGCATGGTAATCCATAAATTGCACTAATCTTTCACACCTAAATAATTGTTGCATATGTGGAATAATGGGAATATAACGAAGAACCTTGCGAGGCACCTTTTTTGTTAGTTGATCTGTTCGATATCTACTGATATGACATTCTGGGTATTCTGTTGCAAATTCATGTTGTTTATGATATATAATATGATCATTGGGACATGCATCTATTGCTTGATACTCCATTCCAATATCTTTCATAATTCTAGATAAATCTCGGTATGAGCGAGGTAAAATATTTGATGGTGGTAACAAAAATTCACCAATCAATCTACAAAAAAACATAATTTGTTAATATAAAGAATATTAATGGTACATATTTCATCCTTTATTTACTAGTGATGAACTAACAACAATTAAAATAGATGAAAAAAGATGACATATATGACATACCTTAATGTGAGGCCCCACCTATTGTTGAACATTACTACACTATTTTCACATTTATATACATATTCAAGATCTTATGGTGGAATCATAGAACTAACATATTTGTTAGGTTGTAGACACATTTGTAGTTATGAAAAGATTAGTTTTATCTTAAATGATATCCTCAAGGGATTTTGCAATTATCATCATTATTTTGTTAAAGAGAAAATAAAACAATTTGATTGAGGGTTTATTTAGAATGAGAGATTTAGTTCTGAAATTAAATTAACTTCGTTTATGCATCCCAAAGGCTTGGCAGGATGACACAAAGTCAATTAGGTCCACTGGTATTGCTAAACACATAGTTACATTATCCTCATGCTGAGTAGCAACATGGAAACATCGCACAAACCCAAAAATATAATAAAATAAATAAATCATGAGAGAGATATAAGCCCACTATTAGTATTGTGTTTAAATCAATGATAATGCATATATCAACCTTATTAGAATAGTTAGCTAATTATATTGTGATAAGAATTATGCAATATTAATATTATTATTAATATAATCCTTGTAGAGGTTTATGTTATCACTACTATCCTCACATTGCTCTCTTACTCATAAAGCAAGGAGCATTTAATACTAACTCTAACCTCATTATCGAAAACACTTCTGTAATGATGATAGTAGAATAATTATTACTTATAAATTATGTTTCTTACCCTACTACTAACATTAATATCACTATTCTTTCTAATGACACTCTCAAACACATTATTTTGTGATAATTTTTCCATAGATAGGAATTCCTAAAATATAGAGAAAGATGCTATAATCGACAACAAAGGAAGGGTTGCACCTTTTCATCAAGGTGTATTATAATGAATTAATAGTCAATTTAAATTTATATGCCCATATATGCCATTTTCATATATATGTGGTTAATGTTATTAGGACCATTCATAAATAAGTCCAATCAGAGTTAACATCATACTCTAACACAAATTAAGTCATTAAAAACATTTGATGAATCAAAGACATATGGAGATAAAGTTAGTTCATTCAAAGATAAATTTAGGCCTTGTTATAATTGAACAGGTTACTCAAACATAGGCTTAGATATTCTCAGTCGATGTATTGGAGTGTCTAGAATTGAGTAGACATTAAGTTGATCATGTCAGATGAACAATACTATACTATAACATTTTAACAATCTTGCAAATGATGAAATTGTGTTACCAAAGTACATTAATCTGAAATGTGCACCCTTCCTTGGTTTTGACACTCTATTTCAAAAAGGTTTTCCCAAATTTAATAGGGACTCAACCTTATGTTGGGGTTAATGGATAATTCCTTAAATTTTATATGCTTGCGTGGAGTTGTAGCAATTCTTGCAAACATTAGAAAAGGTTGCCCAAATATATGACTGAAGATTATGTCAGGAATATCAATGTACCCAAGTTTTCCCCTATATACCACAATGTTTTGAAAGTGACAGAAACATAGAAAAATAAAATATATTTCTGTAGCCTTAACTTTAAATTCTACCATAGTATAATAAAAAGCTTCATGCCTGAAGAGGAGAAGCTGAGCATAGTAGGGTAGATAGGGAATTAAAGGCATGGGTCAACATGCCATCTAGAAGTCTCACAGTCATGTTTCTCTGACAAAAAACATCCTTCACACCAGCTTGCCATTATTGCTTCACCAAAAGATGACCCTTGGAGAGGTCGAGAGCCAAGAGAATTAATAAAAGGATGGCCTTTGGGCAAGTAAGGGTCTGCAAAATTGAAGGAGATTTATTGTGCATGGTTGGGGAGATCAGGGAGGTTACACTTCCACAGTTAAGAAAAAAAGAAGAAAAGATTTCAACATCTTAAGAAATATGCACATTCTTGCAGAGCAATTCGAAAGTGGGGGCATAACAAGGACCCTGTGGATGCATACCGACTTGAACCTTGTGCAATAATCTTGAAGGGCCCAATAGCATCACGTTACTAATTGTGCAAAATCTAGAGGTAAGTCTCTATCATGATTTCAAATGGTTTAGTTATGATGAATTTCAACTATGGCTATTTCTAGTGTCTTATTTGCAGCAGATTTATATGTTATAGCTGTCACATTTATTCTTAGTATTGCGTGTTTTCTTAGTTAAGTTGTGAGGAATTGTTGTCTCCAGGATTTTATCATTGAGTATAAATATCATGCATATCTATGAGAACAACACCTATAAACACATTTGAGCAGAACCCAATTCCACATACATGTCTACCAACACATTCTGTCTAACAACTCCATACCCAGTTTAAGAAAAAATGGCTTCCATTTTGGCATAGGCTGGGAGGACGCTGGGAAGGTAGTTGAGCCTGCCTTCACACCTTCCAACTGCATTTGCTTGGAAGTTTCTATAGCCTTTTTAACAAATCCATGTTGTGCATAACCTGCAGTTATCACACTTTATGAGACCACAGGTTCTTTGAGGCATTCTGTCAAAGTTCACGCGCCTTGTCTATCTCTCCACATTTTATATGCATTTCTACAGGAACATGCCAACAACAATATCAAACAAAAATTCGCCATTCTTTTATGCTTCGATGGTTTTCCATTAACCGTTCCAAAGCTCCTATTTTGGCGCAAACAGTGAGGATTTTGATATATTTTCTGCTGAAAAATGAATTTCCATTCGTATCATGGAGAGAAAGTGATTTGGATATTTTCGCTAAAATTGCAAAAGGACAACTAATGTTCCCATGTATAAATTCTCATTACATCTCATCACTGAAATGAGGATCACATTCTATGTAAGCATTTGATTTCAGAATAAGTTAAAAACACATTAATGCCTGCGCAAATAGTATTTCCTGTAGCTAGCATGACTTCTAAAATCTAGTCAATTTAAATTAAAATACCCTTGAAAATTTAGGCATCGCAAGCCTTCTCCCAGGCTGGCTGCTTCATCAGTCATAATTGACTTTTTATTCCACTATCCTTAAATTAAGTATCTTATTATTCTTTTAGATTATGTAGTGAGGGTTGGGTTACTATTTTTTATGCGATGCTTTTATAGTTGGGATATCGTTGGACTTACAACACTGTTACTTGTGTTCCTACAACCTGTATGCCTACAGTTTATTTGAGGAGGAGGTATTTATCAGGATTGAACCGTGTAGTTTTTCAGTCAAACTTATTAACCCATGTTCAATAAGTAGTGAGTAGTGGTTCACAATCAAGCTCCCTTGGTTTGTGGGAAGATGATCTCTCAAATGTAGTATTCTTGTTTTTTTTTTAAAATAATAGCTAGGTGGTTTCAAAAAAAGAATATAATAATATATTAAAAAAAGAAAAGAAAAGAAAAAAAATATATCGATACTAAATTGGATCACTCAGTCCTAATCAAGTAACAACCATGTGTGGGCATGTATCCATCTGGAAAACCAAGTTGTTTGTCACTTATTCAACACAATCTTTTAAAATTTTAGTCATCTATGTCACTGACAATTCCTTGTCTTGTGACATTTGATCTCTAAAGTACAAGAGCCAGTATAATGGCACAAAACTGTAAAAAAAAAATATGCGTTGTTCAATTTAGAAGCTTTGTGAAAAATAATGTATTAATTTCAATATATAAAGATGGTCACTATTCACTCTAGGTGAAAATAGCTTTGGCAACCATTGTGTTTACAACTTCTGCAGTAGCTGCTAGTCACAAAAATAACCTCAAGAGAAAAATAAATAAATAAAAATTAAACCACCAAATAAGCGTAAAATTCATTTCACAGTTCAAGATGTCTCCATGTGAAGAAACAAATAAGGATCTAACACTAGTATTACAATAATATTATATGAAAACAACCATATAAGCAATGCCTTCATTTACCGGATAACAACAAATCTCTTTTAGAATGAAATAAAACATTTTGTTTGAAAGGCGTCAGATAATAAGATTTATAATGCCTAATTTAATTAAGTGAAAATATCTAGGAAAACCCAAGTTGATCTTAAATAGGTAGAAACTTTTTGTTACAGTAGTGCCTTATAAAATTTAATAAAATAAAATAAAATTAGATAATACTTTAATAGTTGGGTTTGGATTACCACCTAGGTGTACTATGCTTAACACATAAATTGTCTCTGAACTCTGAAGCGATTAGTATAGACTATCTTTTAGTGAGATATGCATTATATAGTGAATTGGAGGCCTTGCTTTTATACCTTGGTAATGGGAAGTATCCTTCTTAACAAAGTGTTTATATATTGTCAATTTTAGAAGAATTTAGTTAAATCTGTATTGAGGATATAAATATCAACCTTAGTATAGTTCTTTTAGAGCTAAATACTTCCAAATAATTCATTAGTATTCTTGAAGACCATTAAATTATATTTTAGAACAATAAATGAATCTTTGTAAGAATATGGAGATGGAAATAATTAACTATGTATTTAAAGTAAAAATAATAATAATGATGATCATACATTTGAATTAACCTTACAACTTGTGGGCTATTTTAAATAAATTGAACACCATCATAAGTTCACGAAGATTATTTGAAATATAATATCAATTTGAGTCAAATCTTATGTTCCTTTGGAAAGGCTCAAATGTATGTTTATCTATTTTGTCTATTTATGCACAATGAATGGATTAAATTAGAAATTGGTAGGTAGGTACTATCTTATTTGATTAATTGTGAAAGTAAATTAAATAAGAATAAATAAACCAATTAGGAGTTGAATTGTGAATATGTAAACCAATTGGGTAAACATTGTTCCTAACAAGGCAAATTTTAGATATGTAAACCAAGTAGAAAATATGTTTTATGGATGTAACTGGGTCTTAAGTGTCGTTGGTAACTCATGCTATAGTGAAATATTTTGATTGGTGTTATATGATAGATGTGTATTTAAAACTTTCCCTAAATGCATCCTTTACTAAACATTATTTAAGGTATGGTTAATATAGTGGCCTTTATTGTGTGACAATTGGGAAACTTTCCATTGATGTCAGTCCAAGATTTATAATCTAGGTCTGTTTGTTTAAGAGCCTCCCTTGAATTGTCAAAACTATCATTTTTGTGTGAGTTGATGATATGATTGAGATTGATGTTAAGACGTCTTTATAACCTACTGAATTTTATCCTTTTTTATCCAACCATGTGGGAGATGGTTGAAGTTTGTTGTCGAACTATGATGCCTCTGTGAAATATATACGTAGGAAAGGCCGTCTGAGATGAGCCCCCAAGGACTACGTCTGGCCCCTAGGATTTGTTCTCTTATTATTATACTTGGGAATTACCATAGATATGTATTCTATTGGTTATCATGTGTTTGGTATTATGTTTGTGATTGTTCTAGAGTTAGCTAAACTATCTAAGTCAACCTCAATGATGTGGACTCAACATCTCCCTTTGATCCCCCACCCTTTATTGTCTAAGCAATCTAGTTATCGAGCTAAAACATTATAGTTTATAATTGGTTGAAAGTTTTGCACTTTCATGTAGTACATGCTTTGGTAGAAAACCTTGAGAGTTTTGCAAGCGTATGTAAACGAAAATTGAAATTTGTGTTTTGACCTTAATTGTATTTTAGTGTAAAATTTTGGGCATTACACTTAACATCCATGAGATTGCTATGTTGGATAAACCATTCATAACCTTCAAGTTCACCAGCAACAATACAACAGAGAGAAGAGTTGTTTGGCAGCCTTCATAAAGGGGCTCATATGCCTTCTAAAGTATAGGTAAATCATGAACATCATCAAAGTCATCTCGATCAACATGATGAGCTCTACCACTAAATGTGTCATGGATCAATGTATTTGTACCATCATCTTCAACTGTGTTTTCTGGCACATGATCATTAACTTCATCTTCGATATTCACTGCTCCATGTTCCTCCGCTTGGAAAACCACATTCTCCGGGTCATGATAATCCATATCATGTGCCCTAGGGCACCCCACCTTTATAATAATGACAAACACAAATAAACCATGATCATGATCAAGTGATTTTTTTTTATATATATAAAATGTTAAAACAATATAAACATTTACAAATTCAGTCAATATAAACACATATAATGAACAACTTACCAAAGGACGATAACCATGCCCCCCTTCAACGTGACAATGTTGCCTACAATGTTTCTCAGCTATTGTGATTAAAAGTATTCTCATCTTTAAGCCCTTGCAATTATTGCAAAGACAATAACATTTCCCATCACCCTTTCTTTTCAATCTAGCCCACAATCTATCAAGTGACTCTTCATTTTGTTTTGGACTAATATTATCTGACATGATTTTTCTTTACCAAGCTTGAATATTTAGATCTTCAAAAAATATCAAACTCACACTCCAATAATTTTTAATCATAGACAGGTAACAAAATCTAATAATTATGATATTTTACACCAAAAAAATTTAGCATGCAACCACCCTTGCAAAAGAGAAGATAGTCTGAAGTTAATGACCCCAAAAAACACTTTAAAATGCTAATTCTAGAAATTATTAAATTCTGCTTTTACTATGATTTCCAACTGTTAGACTCCTAAAATCAGAATATTAAACTTGCACAACAAAATCTGGAAATGAAATTCTGAAAATGCACAAGTCTAAAAATGAAATCTAATGAGATGTTGCTTTAAAATGTGATTTTCAAACCTAGAAGTACAAATCTGACTTCACAATGAATTCTGGAAATAAAATAGTATTGCATAATAAAGAGTTTCATTTGAAGTGGACCACCCTATTATATGCCTTGATAAAGTTAAAAAATCTATGAATTTTATCTACAATATAGCCTGCATAGTCATCAGTCTTATTCACGTCCCTGCTTTGGATATCAATAGGCAACACCATTAGATGGCCTCCTTGAAAGCTCAATCCATTAAGGGAATAATGAAAGGGTCTTCCTTAATGATTACATCCATCTGACAAAAAATAGTGTATGGCTGAATAAGGATGATATCATTTTGAAAAAATAAAATGATTGATGAGACCAATCCTAACATATTTATGTTGAATCCAATACATAAAAACAATCTTGTGTAGACCTTCACTTCCACACTCTCGACAAAATTGTTATGTAAGGACAACACTTCATTTGCGTAGTTTTGTAGGTTAAGCTAAATCTTGTTCTCACAAGCAACTTCAAATGTCTCGTACACTTCCATCTACTTATGAAGCAAGCCTCTATCTAAATTGACTTCACCATTACAATAGTGCTTCAAAATATCATAGGGCCATCCTCTGGTTTTATATGTCAATTCTATTGCCATTTGTATTGAATTTTCTTCCATCCATGTAATTCATGTCTTTTGTTACAATGTTTATTCTAGAATCCATATAAAACTTCCTCCCTCCTATTGACATAGAATCAGTATGGAATACTATCTTGACTTTTAAGCTAAATATTAAAAATTGGTTAGAGATTATACTATGCAAAGGAGAATAAGAATAAACAGTAACCTTATCAACAATTGAAATATATAAGGGGTCACTCTATTCCACACATATTCACATAGACAATGAACATGATATTTGGGGTTCCTACTCTTACTATTTTTTTGTTTATTTATATAATAATAAGGTTACACTACAATATTTTTGTTCTCTTTTTATCTACTCTAACTCATATTTCCTCTGATACTTTCAATCATACTAGTATTGTGCTTCCTGTAAGAAAATTATATCATGGCTGAATGAAAACAATGTTCAATGCCATGAGGCCCAAATGATATTCATGCATTGGTCTTGAAATGTCATCAACCTGAGACTAGTCATTGTTACATAGTATCAAAGTTTTATTGATACTATTGGTTAGTATGATTTCTCATGCGAAATGATTTATATATTCATAGGGTCCAATCATTATGTTTGACAGTGTATTGGCCAGTTTACTGTCCAATGCTATTTGGAAAATAAAATATAGTAAAATATAAAACAGCGATCTTTTCTATCTACTCCACTATAACTAATAAAGACTGTAGAAATTTCCTTCCAATTTGAGTGTTGGAAGTCTTTATTATTTACAGTGGAGTAGATAGAAAAGATCAATGTTTTATATTTTAATATATTTTATTTTTCATTGTATTTGATCAACAAATATAGCTTGATGATGATTCTTTGACTAGTGCTACAATATTAGTATCTTGGGGTATTATATATGCAGATATAAACTACATTTGTATGATGCTTGATGTTATACCCATGTCCAGTAGTTATCACCATAATTGTTATTATTATGTATATGCAATATAGGGATACTATAGAGGTAGGGAGCAACGAGCAAAGACAAGATTTAAGGAAATGGACTTCAAAGAAAGGCATGACACTTTACTATAGATTCCCAAAAGGAGATCACAGTCATGACTATTTAAATAAACAATGATTAGTCCATGTCATAACCATGAAGGGGGCATTGAAATTAATAATAACAATGATATGGTAGTATGACGAACTTTAAAAGATACATAAAGAAAAGTAACTGAGCAGTCAAGAGGGCTTTTAAAACATCATAAATCTTGTCAAGGGTTCATTTTCTTCATAGCAGTATGGTAAACTAATAAATATTTCCATCTCACAAATATTCAAAAGAGGACAACCTACAAGTGTATTAAGGAGTGCATGGACAATATCTCAAGCAGCTACCACAATTAATTTCTTCAAGTGTTATGCAAGGCCATTGAAATCAAATGAATAAACTCATGCATAACCTAAAAGACAAAGGATAGTCAAGTTGCTAGAGGGCAGGTATCACAAAGGATATGGGATCACTTTCAATAGAGATGTGATGCACTTTTACATTTTTTTCTTTATTTTTCCTAATAAGGTCAAATAATTTCTTTTAGTGTCTGAATCCACCACATAGAGATTAAATATGCTTACTCTCAAATAAAGTTGAATTATATAAACAATAGTCAGATGCCTCCCTTAACATAAAGGACAATCTAAAGTACTAACAAATTTTATATCCTTTATAAGAGATTGTTTTTAACTAGTTAAAAACTTGAGAGGGTAATACACAGGTTGCAAGGAAAGTTAAAAATTTATCATAAGTAGCTCAATCCAAAAGGAAAAAATTAAGCATGGAAAAGCATGAGTAGGTTGACCAGCTTCACTAAAAGCACAAGTTATTTTTTATAACATCTTACCTGGATATTACTTGATAAGGTAAGGAGTACTCTTTTCCACTCAGTTTCATATTGTGGCATATCTACACACAAATCACCAAATTGTCAAATAACTAAATAAATTGTATTACTTAATAAAGTTTTTTACAACATGCCATTCATGTCAAAATCAACTCTTCTTACCACAAAAAGTTTGGTTTCCAAATTGATAGGTTCATCTTTTGATTCCTGTACCAACTTTTGAAGGAATTTGGGAGCTTATACTTCTACATGAGGAGACAATTTCATCTTGTAAATTGTTCCAAAGCACAAAAAAATAGAAATCATATAATCTAAATGATAGTTATAGCTTGCTAGATGTTTGGCAGCATCTAAAAATTTTAAGTGAACTGAGAAAAATAGAGAGGCCTTGACCTTCATTCTTTCATCTTTTAGTTTGTTGCTCTAAATATCTCACAATATTTACAAATTGGTTGCTTTCTTTCTTTCTTGTTTAAATAAAAAATAGATACATTTGTATAGTGGCAAAGGGAAAAATACATCTTTATGAAGTAGTCTTCAAAAATATCATAGCTAAATGGCTCTAACTATCCACTATCAAACATTCCCAATTCTTTGTTCAACCCTCTAGGCCTGGATCTTAATAGCTATTTCACTCTACAACTATCCCTATGCCTTTGATATTATCTAGTTATGGCTCCCAAATCTATTGAAAATTGATCATTAGGGTTAAAATTGAAACATTGCAAATATAATCTTTGTAAAAATCCATCAAGAATTTTCCATCAGTTATAAACAATTCCCTTATAAAGAATTTGTGAAGTCAGGTCTAAAATCTAGAAATAAAATTCTGAAAATGCACAAGACTAAAAATGAAATCTGATGAGATGTTGCTTTAAAATATGATTTTCAAACTTGGAAGTACAAATGTAACTTCACAAATGAATTCTGGAAAAAGACAATGACTACCCTCAACCACCCAATATCTTCTTGAGTTTTTACTAATTTTCCCAAAGAAAATCGTCGAGCAAAACATTGTCACAATAAATAGTCGAGCTCATTTTTATTTATGTCAGCCACAATTTAACTTTGCAAGTCCATCGAAATTTCGGCGAAAAATAAGGTTTGTCAAAATTTCGATGAACGTCGGGGATAAATTCAAAAAAAATGAAAATTTCACACAAGTGCCCGATGACACATCCAATTATATAGCTTTCGTCGGACATTTTCATCGGATTTTGCAATCAAATGAGTTAGTGCATGGATTTTTTCGCCATTATCTTTGGGCTCTGCCTTCTCCTTCCATCGACTCAAGCTCGTGCGACCATGGAAACTTATGGTGGCTCTCTTCTACTGCAAGTAACATCTATGCCTCTATTCACCTGCAATATTGTTTGTTCAACAATGGGTTCTTATTGGCATCGACAGTGTTTGAGTGCATTTTCGTGTCTTTAAAAATAATTTGTCTGTATGGTGTTAAGGGTTTGACTGTAATCATTTCTATTTACATGTGATTGGTATAAATTTGATCCCTCATGAATTATTCTATCTATGGCATCGATGGTTTCTCTACAATGATTTTTTTTTACATTATTCTATGAACTAATAACATGTAATGTGATTTAAAGAGAACATTGATTGATTTTTGAATGGTATAATCATGAAATTTAATGGGTATACTGTCAAACACTGGTATAATCATGAAATTTAATGGGTTTCAGTTTTTGCCCCAAATTTTTGAGGGGTTTCAGGATACGGGTTAATGGGTAGACGTTTTCTATTTTCAGTAATTATAATATGCACATGAAATTAAATGGGTATACAGATTTTGTCAGATTCTCTTCAAATCCCCACATTATAATCATGAAATTTAATGGCTATACAGTTTTTGTCCCAATTTACCAACCGGTTTTAAGATTACAATTTTCAGACAATTATATATATATATATATATATACAGTCATGTTGTGTACGGTTTCATCATATCAAGTCGTGTAGGGTTTCATCACATGAAGCTTCACAAACAATGATATGTTCTAATCAGATTGTATATATAATTTTGCAGATAATGATATATTATTTTAAGACAATGATATGTTCTTATCAGATTGTATATATATTTTTGCAGACAATGATATGTTATTATCAGAATGTATATATATATTTGCAGGCAATGATATATTATTTTCATACACTGATATGTTCTTATCAAATTGTATATATATTTTTGCAGATAATGATATATATATATATATATATAGGTTCATTTGATAAAACCCTACATGGCTTGGTATGATGAAATCCTACACAGCATGAGGCTTGATATATATACACGACATGACTGTATATATATATATATAGTCATGCCCTATAGTGTTCCATCATATCAAGCCATGTATGGTTTCATCACAGGGACCTTAACATGATCCTCTATCAATGTCTACCATTTAAAAACTCCCAAGTTTCTTGCCACATATCCCTATAACACAGTTATCTTTAATAAACACATTGGCATTATCAGTTTAATATGCATGTCCAAAGAATGTTGAAAGGAATATAACAACTAACTTTGATTAGCTAGCCCCTCAAAACTCAAAATAAAGTAGTTACTTTGCATTTGTTCATATCCTCATGGAAACCCACAGATGCTAAAAATATCATCCAACTACAAAAAGGTAAAACCAATGATGGTTCAAGCAGATTTTTATTTTTCAACTTAGAGGTAAAACCAACTTCTTGAAGAATAAAAAAACCTCAATCTTTGCAAGCATGACTTTAAACCGATCAAAGTCATTTAATGCAGCTCTTCACTTTTGCACAATTAGTTTCCTTCCCCATGAACTATTCTCCAATCGCTTCTGAACCTCGGTTAAATAATAACAATGGATAGTCACTGTGCAGCTGCTACCATCCATGGCAACCTCCATATACTTTGCTTAAAATTTTATACCTGCTTTCTCCATAGCCTCAATCAACACTTTCTTTTTTGTTATTTGTGGGATGTCAATTTTGATATAAGTTAAAGAGAGTCTTTTGGTATGTTAGGGATGCCAATTTTGGTGTCAATTTTGATATATATGAGATTATATATGTATAATCTAATATACATTATATATATCAGATTATATATATGTATAATCTTATATACATTATATATATATCAAATTATATATGTATAATCTTATATGGATAATAGAGGTGAAAATGATGAAGAAAATTACGAGAGATGATGAGTTTAGGGCTTAAAGATGCCCCACAACCCACGGTTAGGTAAAATCATATGGGTGGTTGGATGAAGGCATATGGGGCACGTGGTTAACTTCATAATGTGGTTGGGCTGAGATTAAAGCGACCACCTCCTAGCAAACCCACGTGTTAAATTGAGCGGGCCCACATACAAACGCAAGTTGAAATAGGTTTATTGATAATTAGAAATAGGCTTTTTTCATTTAAGACACCATTGAAATTAGACATAAATGGCCACTGCAGTATGAAATGATCGATTGTTTCGCAAGAAAATTCAAATTTGAAAGTCAATCACCACAATTCAATGCATTCAATATACACATTTGAATGATTTTATAAGAGGGAATTTCCAGTGCCATTTTCATTATGAATTCTCCTATGCTTTCACTGCATATCCTCTGCAAGATTCAGCTCGGTAAATATAATAAAAAAAACATATTATAATTCATATATATGACTGAATTAATGCAAGCCACCTATTTTGTCAATTAAACCAAATATAAAATTGATTTCTTAAAAGCCACGACAGAACTCAGGCATAAATGGCCACTGCAAAATGAAATGGAATATTGTTTCCAACAAAGATTCAATTTGCATGTTCAAATGATTTTATAGGAGGGAATTTTTAGGGTCATTCCTTGAATATCCTCTACAAAATTCAGAGCTTACTAAGGCAACCTATGCACATTCCTCTTAAAAGGGAGCTTATTCATGTTGGTACACCCAGAATAATTAAATTCATGTTTTTATTTACCAATATACTGGATTTATATTTATGTTGTTTTTTTCATTATTCAATATACTCTTTTATATTTATGTACTTAGTGTTTGCATTATTTTTAGGCATACAAATTATTCAGTTTTAAATTAGCTGTTCAAATGAGCATTATTCATTATTTAATCATATCACAACATACAATGATATGGGTTAATCTGTTTTCTCCCACTTATTTTATGTGTTTCAATAATCACATTACATATATGTATATACATATGCATGTACATGTATATACATATGCATGTATGTATATGTACATGTGGATGTATATGTATATGTATATACATATGTATGTATGAATGTATATACTAAGGATCAAAACTCTTATTGTTGTGCATAGAATATTGTAAGGATGATTTGATGTGGGAATATTATGAGTACAAGTACTACCCCCATTTATTACAATTATTTTGCAAGAAAGTAGGAGTGTCAAGAGGTGAACCAAGTATGTGGATTATCAACATACCAACGAAGATGTGTTTGTTAAAGGCAGGCATGCAAGGACTTGTCTGTAATCAACAGAAGGCATTAAGCGTTAATGATAGGTAAAGTCTTTGACTTTACTTTGGCAATGACCTAGTAATATAGAAAATGTGTGATTTTATATATATGGCTGAAAGTTAGATGAATTGAGTAATAGTATACAATAATTATGAGATTAGTTAGTGTTAGATTAATTATATATATGTATGTATATACATATATAAATTGATAGGTATATATGTACATACATATACATTGTTATGCATATATATATGTACATATATAGCTATACATATATGTGTCTATGTATATATATATATATACTTAATCTGATAATTAATATGTAGTTTTGTTAAATTTTGACAGTGATAATTAATAAGAATATATCATTGTCTACAAATACAATGATTACAATTTGAACACAATGATATATTCTTATCTGATTGTATGTATATATATATATTTATATATATACATACAATCGGATAAGAATATATCATTGTCTATAAATACAACAATTACAATTTGTAGACAATGATACATTCTTATTAGATTGTATGTATATATATATATATATATATATATATATATATATATATATATATATATATATATATATATTTATATATACATACAATCTAATAAGAATATATCATTGTCTACAAATATATACATACAATTTCATAAGAACATACTAGTGTCTGCAAATACAATGATTACCATTTACAAACAATGATATGGGTGATCCCACAATAATGGGTTACACTTTTTGGCCAAACTTGACATTGAAATCAACATTTTTCACCAGATCTTCACTTTCGTACGCCTATAGAAGCTAAACCATTAAGAATTTGAAGATGAAGAAAACTAGTGATTTGTAATATTTTGTGTTGAGAATCTAATTATATTTTAAAAAAAAATTTAAAAAAAAATTGTGAATTATTTTATGTAGTTTTTATTAACTTATTTTTTTTACTAAACATCATTTTCAAAAAATGATGCTTACTTTCAGCTGCATAACTTTTTTTATAGAAAGAATAGAATTCTAATTTTTTAAATACAATGTTTTCACACCATTATCTATGGGATGGATATTTTTTCATAATTTTTTGTTGCATATATATTTGTTAATTAATTTTCTAATTCAGAGTAATTATAATTTGGATATATTATACTTTCAGCTACATAACTTTTTTTGTATTCATTTTAATTAACTTATTCCTTTTTTGTTGAAATAAGGACCTCGATGTTCATTGAAAAACCTACATTCACAAGAAATAAAAAATAAATATAATAATAAAATTAAATATATCTAAAATTATACTTGTTGGGAAGCTTGTAATAAGGACTACATGTTTACACAAAAATAAATTTAAATTAATTAATTTGATCCCCTAAAAGGTAAATCAAAAGTGGTTTTTTATCAGCATTTTGATAGGTGTAGAGGAGACTCCATTATAGGTATGGTTTAAAACTAGCGGCTTTCTATCCAAGGGGGTTTGATATAAGTGGGTTTGATCAAACCCTCTTCAATTAAAACCCTTAAAATGGAACCTTTTTAAGGCTTAAATCATTATATTTTCTAAAAATATGTGATTTCAGCAAAAATCAGGATGTCCCAAAAAGTGTAACCCATTATTGTGGCAGCACCCATATGTATTCTTATCAGATTGTATGTATATATATGCATACAATTTGATAAGAATATATCATTGTCTGCAAATAAATATATACAATTTGATAAGCACATATCATTGTCTGCAAATAATATATCATTGTCTACTAGCAGTTGGTCACTTTAATCTCAACCCAACCACATTACCTTGTTAACCACATGCCCCATATGCCTTCACCAAACCATGTGTATGGGTTTACCTAACCATGGTTTGATAGACATCTTTAAGCCATAAATTCATCATCTCCCACATATTTCTTGTCAGATTACTATTTGCAAACAATGATATATTCTTATCAGATTGTATGTACATATAATCTAATAAGAATATATCATTGTCTGCAAATATATACATACAATTTGATATTAACATATCATTGTCTGCAAATCATGTTTGCAATCAAATTTTTCTGATTTTTTTTATTGACAAACACTGAAACATAGTGTAATTAGTGATGCCACAGAAAATACAAGGCTGAAACCCCCATCAAACATATAAGAGATACAAATTTGAGGCTCCAATAAATAACAATAGTAGGATTAGGACATTTTATAATCATATCATAGTTATATTTTTAATCAAACTGCAATAATTGATTGGGTGGTCCGACAAAAAAACATGGCTGAAACATACTTGAAACATATCAAAATATTATTGAAATATTATATTCAACTTATTCTCACCTTAAAAATATGTGAGGTTCCAAACATTATCACATCTTATAATCATATCACCATTATAACTTGAAGTAGATAAATAGATCTGATATGTAAAGAAGATTACCAAAATATATTGCTATATCGATCCAAAAAAAAATCAATATGAACACAATCAGTTCTCCATATTGCTAGGAAAAGGAGGTGGCGTGAGATATCCGCCAATAGTTGAGTTTGGCCCACTTGTAGGAGGTGATACTTGGTTAATAGAGGTTTGAACGAATGTTTCTATTTGAGCAAGCAATGCTTGGCTTGCATCTGTAGTCAGTCCCATTTGTTGTGAGCCACTCCCAACTTGCATATTGTTGATAGTTGTAAAGGCTAGTGCCAATATGTTCATCATATCAAGAAGGATAGGGTGTTGGGGGGGTATAGGATTTCCCACTATAGACTTACATTTTATCCTCTCTACTTGTTTAGCTTTCTTTTTAGCTGCCTTTTGTAGACATTCATCCTTCACCTGCTCTTGTCTAATTGCTTTCTTCCGCATTCTAATCATCTTATCCTCATCTTCTATCACTTTCCTTGCTTTCTTCTTAGCCTTCATTACTTCCTTTTGAATTGCTTCCGCTTCATGTTCTACCTTTATCTACAACATCTGCTCCTTCTTACGTCACTACAACTCCTCTTTCCTTTTCTTCTCTACCTCTTGTTCATTGTACATTTTGATGAAGGTGTTGTATGTTAGTACTTGGGACTGCCTACTAAGGCGAAGCACTCCCAAACAACCTCCTTGTGATGTTCCTCGCATCCTCTACACTGGAAGTTTCAAGAATTTTTTTTTTGGTCTTATTGTTTGTTATCCATCATGTGGGGTGCATGAAACAAACTCAAATTCTTCCTCACTAATTGCATTGTCATCTTCACTTTAACCACCACTATGCTCTTCCCAATTCCTTGTAGTTGTGAAGTAATGTATTACTTCAGTTGGATCAACATGTGGTGGGGATGGCATAGAAAGGTTGACTTCTTCCTCAGTCATATTTAATTGCATTCCAAGGTTTGTGGATGCTTCACACATCCATTCCAATTGGCTAACTTGAGTTGGAAAAATTAGTCTAGCTGATGTAGTCTCTATATCTTCATTCCAGGGTACAATAACTGGTTGGATTTTTGGTTGAATGTGTGTTTTAATTTCAACACTCTCATTGAATTCTACTACAACATCACTTGCCACATCGCTTGCATCATATTCCAGCACAAAACCATCTATTTTTTCCTCATTGTAACCAAGTAGACATAAGCATGTCTCTTATGCCATAACATCCTCTTCATCTTCCATCGTGCAAGCATCATCTTTTGCTCTAGGACTTGGTACATTCTATTCAACAATATAGCCCTCACTTAGCCCCATGTCCCTATCAAGGGTTGACCGATTAAAAGGCCAAATTCATGTTCTATGGAACCCACTAACAATGTTGCTTTGTTTCAAATATTTTTGAAAGCTTGGCTTGCAAGAGTTGCCAACTCTTCACGCTCAATATGGATATGTGGGTTGTTTTCTTGCCATATGGTTCTTTGCTCTCTGAAATATGCCTTGAATGGAGCAAAAATGCTAACATCCAATGGCTACAACTTGTGACTGCTATGAGCAGGCAGTGTTAGCAGGTCTATTCCTAATTTTCTTGCTTCTTTTATGGTCTTGAAAGCCACGTGGCTTCCATGACCATCAAAAATGAGAAGGGCTCTGTTTTTCGGTGAAACCCCACTAGGGATATTACCTACAAAATGGTGTAACCATTTGACAAATAGTTCCTTTGTCATCGAAGCATGTTCTTGGACTACCATCAATGCCCCTATCTCACAATTTATGATATAGTTATGCATGTGCCTCTTTGATTTAAACAGGTAGAACCCAGGAATACTTAACCTAGACACACTTACACAATCCAATAGTGTGATCCACTCTCTACTTTTTATACCAAATTTGGAACACATTTTGCACCCAATTTGGCAATAACTCTCATGCCATAGTTCCTACCATCCTGAATACCAGTCTCATCACAATTCCAAATTCGGCTTGCTCCATAGTGGTTAAGGTTGATTATATTCTCGAGGTTGTCATAGAATTATTGCATGACAAAAGGATGAACCATAATCACTTTGTCACTATCCACTCCTTCAACTATTTTGATTGTCAGATTTGGGTGCATTCTTCAAAATCTTGCCCACCATGATCTCCCTGGGACCCCATTTGTGAATGGATTGGGCCAACTTGCAGTGATTTGGGAAATTGTGGCTTGTAGTTGATTGACCTATAGTCTATGGCCCAATTCTTCCATTTCCTTGCACCATTGGACAAATTCAGCCTCCTCCTCAAATAAAATGGTACGTGGACCTCTCCTCTTGGTGGTGGTAACTCCTAACAACCATGCCCTCAAACTGTTAAGTGGCATACCCCACTTGATTGTTGTTGCCTTGATTGACATGTTGTGTTCTTCAACACTTTTAACTGCTCCTTCCATATCAGCATATGTTCACTACCTAAAGGGTATAGGTGAGGGAAGTTGCACAACAAGTTGAACATCTGGTTGAATAGGAGGTTTGGCTTCTGTTATGTTGGTGGATTTATCCGTAGAGTCAAGAACGTCTTGTTGTGCAAGAATTACATGCACTTCCTCATCAAGCTCTGATTCAACGAAGTGCACCCCATGAGTGACTCTAATAGTGTGTGGTCCTCTTCCTACAACCCATTTTGGTCTTCTAGTAGGTGCCATTATATTCCACTTGATCTGCATAGACAATAAAACTTCCATAACTTGTTAGTGCAACAAAGAATATATCATTGTCTGCATAGATATTTATACAATCTGATAAGAACATATCATTCTCTACAAAAATATATATACAATCTGATTAGAACATATCATTGTCTGTGAAGCTTCATGCGATTAAATTCCATGATTATAATGTAGGGATTTGAAGAGAATCTAGCAAAATCTGTATACCCATTTAATTTCACATGCATATTATAATTACTGAAAATAGAAAATGTCTACCCATTAACCCGTATCTTGAAGCCCATTAGATTTCATGATTATACCAGCATTTGACAGTATACCCATTAAATTTCATGATTACACCATTCAAAAATCTGACAATGTTCTCTTTAAATCATAGTACATGTGATTATCTCATAGAATAATGTCAAAAAAAATCATAGTAGTCAAACCCTCAATGCCATAGATAGAATAATTCATGAGGGATCAAATTTCTACCAGTCACATGTAAATAGAAATGATTACAGTCAAACCCTTAGTGCAACATGACTGTATATATATTAAACTAATAATGCCAATGTGTTTATTAAAGATAACTGAGTTATAGGGATAGATGGCAAGAAACTTGGGCATTATTAAATGGTAGACACTAATAGAGGCTCATCATAAGGTCCATGTGATGAAACCCTACATGGTTTGATATGATTAAACAGTACACAACATGATTGTATATATATACAATTTGATAAGAATATATCATTATATTTGTAGAAAATGATATATTCTTATTAGATTGTATGTATATATTCTTATCAGATTGTATATATATACAGTCATGCCATGTATATATATACAATCTGAAAAGAATATGTCATTGTCTGTGAAGCTTCATGTCCCTACACGGGCTGATATGATCAAACCCTACAAGGCATGACTGTATATATATATATATATATATATATATATATATATTTATCTGCAAATTGTAATCCAAAAATCGTTCAGTAAATTGGGACAAAAACTATATACCCATTAATTTTCATGATTATTAAAAAGGGATTCAGAATATAACTGTGATATGATTAAAAAATAGGTAATGTTGTTGTTATTATATTCGATGTATCCTTTAAGGATAATTTTATTTTTATTATCTTTGATTTATGATGAATGCGGGTGAAAAAAACGTAATTGTGATATGATTAAATAATGGATAATGCTAAGTTGAATAGTTAACTGAAAACATAATAATTTTTATGCCTGAAAATAATGTAAACATTGAGCACATAAATATAAAGAGTATATTGAATAATGAAATAGATAGCATAAATGTAAAATAGTATGCTTGAAAATAATGTAAACACTGAGTATGCAAATATAAAACAGTATATTGAATAATGAAATAGACAACATAAATGTAAAATAGTATGCCTTAAAATAATGTAAACATTGAGTACATAAATATTAAAAATTATATTGAATATTGAAACAAATAACATAGATGTAAAGCAGTATAGTGATAAATTAAAGCATGAATTTACTTATTCTGGGTGTACCAACTTGAATAAGCTCCCTTTAAAGAGGAATGTGTAGAAATTGCCTTAGTAAGCTCTGAATTTTGCAGAGGATATTCAGTGAAAGAAAAGGAGAATTCGTAATGAAAATGACCTTGGAAATTCCCTCTTATAAAATCATTCGAATGTGTAAATTGAATGCATTGAATTATGGTGGTTGAATTTCAAATTCGAATGCATTGAATTGTGGTGGTTGAATTTCAAATTTGAATTTTTTGTGGGAAATAATTTATCATTTATTTTGCAGTGGCCATTTATGCCTGAGTTCTATCATGGCTTTTAGGAAATCAATTTTATATTTGGTTTAATTGATAAAATAGGTGGCTTGCATAAATTTAGTCATTTATATGAATTATAATATGTTTTTTGGTTTATTAGGGAGCCTTACACCATTAACTATGTGTGCAGGTACTAGAAGTTGATGAAGTTAATGCATGAAGATGTGATAGGAAGTGTGGGTGAATGTGCAATCAATAGCTCATAAATTTGATCAATGTTTGATATTATGTCACAATGTGCACCATTAACTGTTCATAATGGTTTATATTATGTGAAATTGTGTACCATTAATTGTTCAAATATATATGTAAATACAATGTAGTTGAAGCTTTGAGCCACTTGCATAGAGTGGTAATTCTAAACATAAATGTACTTTAATAAATGAAAAAATTACTTTATTTCGTGCAACTTATCTTGTGTTCAAAACATACATGTACCAATAGATGTTTAGATTTGTTTTTTTTTTTCTAGTTAGCTACACATTTAGTAGTGAACATATATTGGTGTAATTTGTAAATTTTTATTGGCATAATTAATATAATGTAATGACTAAAATATAAACAGTTATTGGGGGGTCAGGTAAGCATGGAGTAAACAACAATTGGATCATCAGCAGCAATTGGCACATTTCCCTACTAAAAAGAAGAAAAATTGATTCCTTAAGCTGGTAGTTTAAATAAGACAACCTTACAAAATCTTGACATTGCACTAATTGCTTGAAAGGGGTCTACAGAAGGATAAAATTTGGTCTATATTAGGATCTTGGTTGTAATTTTTATTTTGGATAAGCATATTCTAAAACCCTATTGAAACCTTATTTTCAGGTTGCACTTTTCCAAATTAGAGAAGTAAGAGGTCAATACTAGTGTAGGGAAGAGTTTGGAGGAGTGGAAACCAACAAAATAAATACATGGCGATAAAAAACCAAGAAGAAGACCAAAAATGGGAATGACTGAGATTCATTTAAATGACCTGCACTATATGGACACAAGATAGCCATTGATTCATTGTTACAAGTCACCTCATTCATAGAAGGAATGGCTTTAGCCACAATGAAGGGCTGCCAAATTTTTTTTTATCAGAGATATTTGCTTATTTGTTTATTTATTATTATTATTTTTTATAGGCTTTCTTTTAGTGTGAAGAGAGAATATCATTTGATCCCATTTCTACAACCATAAATCCTGATGAGCCTAGTTTTTGGTCTAATTTTAGGTAGAATCTATAGTTTATTTGCTAAGGTTGACATGGAATTTGATCTTAAATGTTGATATTTCTATAGAGTTTCTCTCAAACCATAGACATTGGGTTTAATTCTATTTCTACCAGTTTTAATGACATTAGCCTATTATTTAGACTATCTATATTAATTTTGCACATGGTTAATGAATGCTCTTTAAGGTGGTTATAGATGTGCAATTATTATGCGTACTAACATTGACATGCAAACACTTGAGGATATTAAATGGAGAACTGCAACCGCCAACTGATCATGCAGAGGAATCGTTCAAAGGTCAACTAAAGGACGACGATAGGAGATTCCTGGTGTCAGACGCATGTAACTGCCTTGTATTGGTCTTTTACGATGTTGAACAGATCCGAGCGTTACTACAGAGTTGAGTCTGCATTTGGACATGCATGTTTGACTAGATTCCCTACATGTGTAACCACCCTTCCATTCTTTTCTTTGTTTTCCCTAAATGACGTCCTCTTAGTTAGTGGGATTTGACTGCCTTGTTTAGTTGGTAGTATAAATAAATTTTTGATCCTCCTTCTTCAGGGATTAGTCGTTGAGTTATTGATATTGCACAATCTGATATACTAGCATTTCTAGACAAGCTACTCTTTTGTATTTGCATTTCTCAATGAATAAGATGAAATTATGAGTTCTGAGTTAAGAATTTGAGTTTATATTAGTTTTAGAGGATACTCATCCAAGGGGGCCCACTTGGTGAGTAATCCATCCTTTAGTTTAGATAGATTAGTTATTAGTTTTTGTTTAGTACTTAGTTAAGAATCTAGCACCGACTGTTCCTGCAGCCACTAGAATTTCATTATGTGACTGTTCCTACAACCAAAGTGGACAGAGTAGTTTCATGTTTTTTTCTCGGATCTTTATTCTTGTCATGCATGTTCAACTTATTTTAATTGTTGAGTGTTGTTCAACATTTAATTTGTTCCTTTTCATGCAATTTACTTTCAGTATTGAATATTTTCTTAATTGTAGAATGAAGATGACTACTTTGAGTTCCTAGTGCACATACTGTGCTGACCCATTTCAAGTTCATGTCCCTAGGTTGACATTTTAAATGCACCTTCATGATGCTTAAAATGGTTATTTAGGTTAGATGTCCAATATTTGAATCATGGTTGTAAAGGATTAGTTATTGAAATCATTGTAGGAGGCCAACAAACCCTTGAAAATGTATCTATGGGTTATTTATTTATTATTTTTATCTTTTTATCAATATTTCCTCTTGCATTTGCAGACAAGGGTTTTAAAAAAAAAAAAACTTAGATCCTCCATTACTAACTATAGTCAAATGGGTTGAAGGCTGCAAAGTAGAGGGGTCTTAGTCTTGCTAAAACCGCGCTATATGCTCCCCAAGGATGTAGTCTGAAACTAAGAAAATGGAGATGAAATTTTATGTGTAGTCATAACATTTTTCTAAACCATCTTTTTTACTTTATTTTTTTTCCTACACTTGAGTTCGCTTCCTTCTCAAGTAGTTACAAACTAATGTATCCATGTTTAATATGCAACAAGTTAAAATGGAATTCATAATGCTTGACATAGTATATGTTTAATTTTCTTTATAATATCATTTGTAAGATGAAGTGTTTAAATATACATATTGGAATAAATTTTTTATAATTATGTTTACCTGGATGTATTTCAACTCTATTATGGGTTCCTAAAATGCACACGCAATACTAATAAACTCATATACCCATATTTCCTTCTGCATCATTTGAGTTTCATGCCTATCTATATTAATGTATTCAACTTATGTTGAATGAGGGGGAGTTAAGGAGATAGTTAAGTATTTCAAAATACAAGACATAACCTTATTAAGTTTATGCCCGTTCATATGAGAACATAATTTAAACAAAAGAGATACATGCAATATTTCTTCATCAATAAAATTTGTACTCTTTTTTTTTAATTTAAAATAAAGAAGCACATGAAACATTATTCAAGGTCTGAAGACAAGAACTATCCTATCTATTATGGACAATACCATATTTTTTAAAAATGTCAAGGAAAAAAGAAACTCCTTGCTTTTAATCACTTCTTCCAATCCAAGCATACGGACTTTCCTCTTTCCTTTACCTTAAAAAAATACAATTTTGACACTGAAACTTTTCCCTATTGTATTTAATACATCAAAATAATCCCAAATAATGTCTCAATGCATAAGACTACTCTTTTTTTTTCATTGAGCAATTCGAACCCATCTTGTTAAACTTGCAGAATTATAAATATTATTGAAAGAGAAACAATGAATTACACACCAAAGTACTTAGGCTTGCTCTCCACCCAACCGAAATGGCATCATGAAGCCTCATGGGCTCTAGCCATACCCCCGAGCAAGAAAGTATTCTAGCTTCAAGATGATGAATGAAGCCTTTTCAATTTTCTAAAAAGGGATAAACATAACATAACACTACATTTCATGCATCTAGGCTCTCTACTCCCTATTTTCAACCATGATCACACAAAATGACACCTTCTTTAATAAATAAATGAGAGAAATGGAAATAGGAAAAATATCTCCTTTCTTTAGGTTTAATCTCTTTTATCCTCTTTTCCTCTCCAAGCCAAGCTATTGTCATCACTATCTCCTAAGAGGAGTGACTAATCTTCTCTTCTCATCCTTCTATCTCAACTAGAGTTCTCCAAAAGGAGAAGTGGGTAACACCCCACTCTTCCTTCCTCTCCCAAATATATAGGAGTTTCAACTTGAAACCTTTGAATGGGGAGGTGTGAAATGTACCTCCCTCCATCAATGAGGATCTTTCCTCATTAAAGAAACATGCACTTAGACAACCCCTCAATCTTTTCACCCCCAACCTTTCCTCCAAATTCGTCACTTCTCATTACGAGGGATTATCAAGAGTCAAATCATGTCCTTAGGGCCCTATTGCATGCCCACTTGACCCCTACCACTATGGTATAGACCCTAGGGGGTTTATTTTTGCATCCCAACCAATGAAACTAACCAACAACCCTCTTTAAAGACCCACTTAAGGATCCATCCGAGTTTCACACTTCGATAAGGGCTCCTAACCCCTACCCCCACTTACACCCACATAACACATAATCGATTATCCCTTTAATACCAACCCTCACCACCTTAATTAACTTTGCCTATTTTTAAGCCCCAAAATAAGGTCAAATTCATGATCACAAGGAGATGTCATTTTGATGTGTTCTCAATGGTCTTCCCTTCTCGTACTGACAGTCTTCATTTCTTGCACATTACTTATGAAACCATAAGCAATAATCGTATATAACATTAATTTGATAGCTGACATCGGATTTAATTGTACAACAATTTTATTTACAATTTCCACTCATATTCACAATTTATAAGTCCTAACTCCTTCATGGTAGCATCAATAAAAATGTCAGAATGAAATACAAGAATATTATCAAATAATCACACTATTTATCATTGACAATACATCTTACCATCTATTTAGGGAAAGATAAAACATATTAGGGTTTTACTAATCACATGCAAGGTGGGGTCTTACATTAGCCCTCATGCAGAATTTGTTTAGGCTTATGTGCTTTTTATCAAAAAATAATAATAATTGTGAATAGTAATATTAATGTGATGTTACGTACCAAAAAATATATTAATGTGATGTAAGATATGAAATATTTTAACTATTTTATTTTGACTATAAAAAAGTTAATAGTGGAAATATATTTTCATGTCACATTTTAGTTATATTTATTGTCCTATTTGTCATTATTTTTTATTTAAAAAGTTGGTGGTCAATGAAATTTTTTAATCATATTTGAGACAATTTAAATTTATTAAAAAAATGAAATAGAGAAAATATAATATAATATTTCAGGCCTATGTGCCTTTTATCAAAATAATAATAATAATTATGAATAGTAATATTAATGTGATGTAAGCTATGCAATCTCTTATCTATTATTCTATTGGATAATAATTGTGAATAGTAATATTAATGTGTTGTTATGCACCAAAAAATATTAATGTGATGTAAGCTATGAAATTTTTTAACTATTTTATTTTGACTATAAAAAGTTTATAGTGCAAACATATTTTCATGTCACATTTTAATTATATTTATTGTCCTATTTGATAAATGGCATTAATTTTTATTTTTAAAAATGGTGGTCAATGAAAATTTTTAATCATGTTTGAGACAGTTTTAATTTATAAAAAGTTAATAGTGCAAACATATTTTCATGTCACATTTTAATTATATTTATTGTCCTATTTGATAAATTAAATTATTTTTTACTTAAAAAATTGGTGGTCAATGAATTTTTTTAATCATATTTGAGACAATTTTAATTTATTGAAAAATGAAATAGAGAAAATATAATATAATATTTCAGACCTATGTGCCTTTTATCAAAATAATAATAATAATTATGAATAGTGATTTTTTTTTTGGTAGATAAATCGCTGCTAAGGGGCAACACCCTGTATTGCTTTCAAAAATGGACAGTATACATTAAGATTGACATTAGAGAGTGACTGGGTGATGGCCTTATCTAACAAAATGGCCATCTACCATTAAACTCCTTATACCTTCCTACATCCAAACCTATCCTACGATGAGAGTTTTATCTAAATACAAAAAGCCTAGAAAAATGCATAGGCACTATGATTCAGAAATGGGATGACTGAAACATCTACACCAAATAGTAATATTAATGTGATGTTACATACCAAAAAAGATGTGAGCTATGAAATCTTTTAACTATTTTATTTCGACTATAAAAAGTTAATAGTGCAAACATATTTTCATGTCACATTTTAATTATATTTATTGTCTTATTTGATAAATGACATTAATTTTTATTTAAAAAATGGTGGTCAATAAAAAAATTTAATCATATTTGAGATAGTTTTAATTTATTGAAAAATGAAATAGAGAAAATATGAGAGATTGTGATTAAAAGAATTAATAATAATATAAATAAAATTTATAATTATTAATTTAAAATATTTTTAAAATTAACAATAAAAAATAATATTTAATAAATGGTAATGAATAATTATATTTTTTCATCTATTTAATATTTATTTGTTTCATAGTTTATTCAAGAAATACTGTATATGTAAATACTATCATTTTTTATCAGTTTAAAGTTAAATGCATTCATGTTCAAATATAATTATTAAATTACATCATATTTACAACTTTAATTCTCATTTGGAATTGCCTCTCTTTGATTAACATTTGCAACATAATTCTAAGCTTTGTTGAATTAGATTCTTCTTATATTTTAACTTTTAAACATTATTTAGAAGATTTTTTTGAAAGGAGTTCAACAAATTTTATCTCTAATATGTCAAGTGATCTAATAAAATTTCATTATATTAGTAGTATTGGCAAGTTAATTATTTTAACAAAAATATTTTAAATCAACTATCATATTACACACCTTACACAATGATCCACTTGTTTGTTTTTGCATCTGATTTTTCGGTTTTAAAAATTTTATTATATTTTTTTGGTAGATATAGAATGTAAAATAGTTAATAAATCAAAGGTTGTAGTACAATTGGTTGAGTATATAATTAGTAAAGGTGATGGTATGTTCCTTGATTAACCAATTCACCAAAGTAAGAAATGAGATCGCGATCAGACCCTAGACAATTTTGAAGTAGATACCCTTTAGTGCTTGGCTCTCAACCAAAGAGATATCAATATAGACTCATTGTAGTTCCCTCCCATTTTCATTTTTCTTAATGTGATATCAGTGTTTTAGCTCCACTATGTCCTTGTAATTGTTATGGTGATTATTTTATGGCTCTGGATGGTGTGTATAAACCATCACATGTTCGAGATGATGTTCCTCAACATGTTAATTGTCAACATTTTGCATATTTATATGCTTGGTATATATTGAAGTTTACATCAGTTGAATGATATGCATTATTTATGTTGTGATTAAATGTGATCTTGATTATTGATGTGCAAAAATACATGATTTATATGACAGATGTATAGATTTTTTATGCTTTAAATGCTATTGCACCCCATTGAGTGATTGTGATGTGTTTCAGCTATATATACATTGAGCATGTACTCTTAACATGCATTGAATGATTACAGGTATAGGGTTATTTCTCCACCTAGCTACATAGGTTTAGGTTATTCCCCAACTGAAGTTAATTCGAAGATGTCACATTGGGCCCCAAGCCCTATCTATTCCCTAATCATACTCAAATCGAGTATAGTATCTGTCATGTTTAACCCTATGTGAACCCAAATTTGAATTAGGAATTATTTTGGAATCCCTATGTGTTGTAAAATGTCAGTGCATGCTTGATTTAAATAATTTATGAATTTCATATTTTTTTGCAAAATCTTTAACAAGTTGCAAATTGTATGATTTAATTGTATTTTAATCTTAGAATCAAATTAAGGTAAATATTTAAATGATAGTTAAAATTACCTTTTTGATCTAAATGAAATATTGTGAATTAAAGGTTTTCTTTGTGTGAGGGGGAGAACATTAGATCGCAAACAAGATCAAACATGCTTGAAACAAGAATCTAAACTAAGATCAAACATATTAATCTAAGATCTAATCCTACACATATGAAATGAATCTAAGCTATTTGAACATACATACATGAATCTATGATTATAAAATTGATTGTAAACAAAAAAACAAAGTGTTACCATCTCGTAGCAGAGTGTATTCGCCTGATGTTCAGTTGTTCTTATCACCATGAAGCCTCCAACGTTCGTGTGCAAAAGCTTGAGGAATGATTGCTTGATGTTGGTTGATTGAAGAAATGAGGTTGAAGCACAAACAATGGTGGTTGTGAATGTCAGTAGTACTTCATTGTGCAAGTGATGTTGATTCTCCGATCCTTATTTGTGAGGAAAGGGGTTTGTTATATAGAAAATGAGATTTGAAATGGACGATCAAGATCATTTTGAAGAATATCCAAATTAATGGTCAAAATGTGTTGAGAGGATTTAGACATGAGAAGATTGTGCAAAGTTGATTGCACAATTTTTGTGATTGAGGAATAGATTGGCTAGTCAAGGATTAGATTGATCAGTCAAGATTTTAGATTCATCAGTCAGGATTTAGATGACTGTTAGGAAATTGATGGCTTAGTTAGCAATTTAGATTGATTAGTTAACAACTTAGATTGCTCAGTTAGCAGTCATAATTTTCTCAATCAAAAAGTGGGTGAGGAATATGAATTAATTGATTTAATTAATTAATTCCTTTTTGGAGTTGAACATGCAAATCAAGTTTGAATTTTGCAAACAAAGTTGCATTAGTTTGATTTGATTTTGATAATTGATTTGAATAGTTTGATTTAATTATTCAAATTTTGCAAGGAAAGTGTCGTAATTAAATTATTATGATTTAATAATTTAATCAATTTAGAGGAATAAGGTGTTTTTGTGATGTAATTAAATAATTAGCATTATTTATTCAATCAACACGAAGTAAAGTGAGATTAGGAATTCATTCAATAAATGTAATTTATTTAATTGGTCAAAATTATGAAACATGAATTAATCAAATAATGTTGTTTTATTTAATTAATAGCAGAATTAGGGGTTTTGGGACTTTATTAAATAAATGAAATTTATTTAATTTGTCAGAAATTATGAACAAGTTAATTAATTAAATAATGTTGTATTATTCAATTAATAGAGGAATTAGGGTTTCATATGTTGTTTTATGTGGTGTTTCAGGATGTTACGAGATGATTCTGAGTTGTTTTGAGACATTACGGGATGATTTTGAGATGTTGTGGGATGATTCTAAGATGTTTCGAGACATTACAAGATGATTCTGAGATGTTTTGAGATGATTTTGATATTTTCACAAACATTACGGGATGATTTTAAGATGTTCTAAGATGATTCTAAGGTGTTTTCAGACGATTTTGAGATGTTTCGAGACATTATGGGATGATTCAGAGATGTTTCAAGATGATTATGAGATGTTGCGGGATGATTTTGAGATGTTTTGAGACATTACGGGATGATTAAGAGATGTTTCAAGATGATTTTGAGATGTTCTGAGACATTTTGAGAAAATTTTGAGATGATTCTGAGATGTTATGAGTCATTCAAAGACATTACGAGATGTTCCAAGATGTTCTGAGATGTTTCGAGTCATTCTGAGATGTTTTGGGATGTTGTGGGATGATGTTGTTCAATGTTGTTCGATGTTGTTCGATGTTGTTTGGGGTGTGTGATATGTGTTAAGTCAATTTTAAATGTCTACATTTTGCCCCTCTTTGATATAGAGTATTGGTTGCTTTATTTCAAAGATTCTATTTTTTTTAAGATCAAGTTTTTGAAAAAAATATATGCCCCACTATGCCCCAACATTTAGTGGAATGATGGTAGGACTCTATACTGCCTCCTCAAGAGGTTCACCAAAAAATTCAAGTTTTGAGGTCAGGCTCTTAACACTATTGTATTTCAGTTTTGATGCACTTTGGTTGAAATATTAGATCAATAGGTTCTTCGTTTCTTTTTTTGATGTTCCCAAGAGTTTCTAATTTGAAAGTAGGAAGGTTCCCTAGGTAAAATTAGGGTTTCCTAAATGAAATTAGGGTTTCCTTGAGGTTTAATATAGGAAATTTGTCTTCTAATTGGCTCATTTGTGCTTTGATCCTTTTGCTAATTCTTGTCTCTAGATTTCCCATTTTGTTAGTTGTCAGGGAGCAATGCTGAGATTTGAGGGTGCCACACATCATTTTGAGCTTGTTCGAGAGTCTGGATGGACTCCAGGCTTCAATGGCCCGGTATGTACCTTCTCATTTTTCGCTTTCATCTTGTTTCATTCTCATTATGTGTGTACTAAGTTCTTCAAGTCAATAACGAAGTTTTGTGATTCCTGACCACTTGCATCATTTTTCATGCCTTTGCTTTGTCACAACCTCGCACTTGACACTGAAACCCTTGCACCTTCCATAAAACTTCACACTTTCCTAAAAAAATTTCCCTTGTTTCATACACTTGACCTAAAACTGCATAGTTGACTATAAAGCTTGCCCTTGATCAAGAACTTTGCCCTTGACTAGAGACTTTTCCCTTGTTTCTTCACCCTTGACCTAAAACTTCACCCCTATTTTCTCGCTTTTGACCTAAAAAATCGCACTTGCTTGGTGTTTTCTAAGCATTTGCTCAAAAACCTAGCATTTGACTTTTCCTTTTTGTATTTGCTCTTAGCATTTGTTCTAAACCCTGGCATGTGGTTGTTTGTCATCCTAAATTTCATTTGTCATCATGTTCATGTTGTTTTGTGTTGCTTTACATGTTTAGAGTGAAACCCTAACATCCTAGTTTTACAATGATTGCAGGCGAGTGTCAAACCACTTATGCCAAGAGAGAGACGTCCTCGACACCTATTTGATCCATTTTCCCATTTTGGTGTGGTGGAGCAAGAATTTCTTGATTTCATTGGACTATGTCATATTTGTTACATGCCTCCTATCAAGACTCAAACAACTATGATGACTACACTTGTGGAGAAGTGGCATTCTGAGATTTTCTCATTTCATTTTCTTACAGGAGAGGCAATTATTACTCTTGAGGATGTTTGGAGGATACTTCACCTTCCAATTCATGGTGAGCTTGTTTCTTATCATGTTCTATGTGGTACCCGTGCTATGCAGTGTGTGCTAGGTGTTGCACACTTGGATGTGTGCCAGTCAGAGGTTGATCTATTTGGGTTTTCTGATAGTGCAGACCCTATTATACTTGTCCTTTGTGGTCTAATTTTAGGATTAGTTGTTCCTGATAGGTGAGGTCGATAGTTTGCTGGAGGTTGGGGTACATGTATTGACAATATGTTAGAGAATGGGATGAGGTATGCTTGGGGTGCTTATCTGTTAGCTCATCTTTATAGAGATATGCATGAGGTGGTGTATTGGGGTAGGAACACTATTTCCATAGGTGTTTAACTTTTGCATGTTTGTGTGTGGGAGCATATTGCAGTTACTCGATTGGACGAGATACAAGATTGTTCTCTGAATGATCCATACTCTTATTGTTATGGGGATTTCATGCATTACGCCTTGCTTGTGGGTCTTCCTTATTATCATCGTGTGTTTGATGAGATGCTAGGTTTTATGTGGAGACCTTATATGGGCTATGAGGCTTGGCTAGAGGATTCATATCATCTTGTTTACTACCATCAAAGTCATTGGTTGATTGGCCATTTTCCTTTTGTGATAGAGTGTTACCTATCAGACCGAGTATGTCACTAGTTCGGAGAGAGACAGGGGTGAGTTCCTGATGCTTATGCGGCTTGATTTGGTTGGACGACTCAAGAGGTTTGTGTATGGGGTCTCCAGGTGGATATAGATACTGTGGTTGTTGAGTTTAGAGCACTTGCCCCAATTGGTTGGAGTTGGTCGGTTGGATGGGAAGATCCAGGTACTACTCATGATTATGATGACTGGTGGGTGCAACATAGGCCATTGATATTTACTGATCCTAGGGGTGATCTCATTGTGAGTAGAGCAAGTATTACAAGTTTTCACAGGGAGCGACAATGCATTGAGGTTCTCATAGAGCAGTTGGATCAGGCCCGATGTGATGGGGCCCAGGGTAGTCAGGATGAGCATATGCCTCCTGCACAAAGTCATGGATAGGTTTCAATTCCTCCTCCACTAGCTAGGGATGGGGATATACTATTCGCTCAGATGACTTTCCTGCTAGAGACACATAGATAGCACGATGACAAGTTGTGGAGGCTTAGGTAGACACTTTGAGGGTTGAGCGAGATAGCGAGAGTGGTCGATAGCATGCTGCAGAGGCTCAAGTACTGTTACTTACAATAGAGAGAGATACTCTTTGGGAAGAGCGTGCTAGTATTTGATTCGAGGGAGATCGATTTCTACATATTTTCACCTATTATTAGACCTTATATGATGCTACTATTCCTAGGGCTTCTCAGTGTCCACGGTTCGGGGAGCCAAGTGTTGTGAGTGATGGAAGTGGTGGTGGTGTAGGTGTAGGTGTAGGTGATCAATCTATGAGATAGCCAAATCCTTTTGGTGGTTAGTAGGGTTCTATTCTTCCTATCAGGGTCTTACTTTTTTGGTACTTGATCTTAATGTTGTTTCATGGCACAAAGGCATTTTGTAGAAATGTGATATATATTCATCGGTCTAGTCGAGACCTCGTATATATGTCATGATTTTGTATTATCCTATCGCACTTGTGTCAATGTGGATGATGTACTTATGACATGTTCCCTTTTTGATGATGATATATATGAGATATACCTTCTTCAATTCAGCCTCATTTTATGTTTATGTGATGGCGATATAAGATAGTGTATGTTTATAAATGTTTTTGTGCTTTTTTGATGTATGAATTTGATGTGGATGTATGAATCAAACCTTGTCCCATTATGATGTGTTTATGTTGATATATGATGAATGAATTCCCCATACATGATACATGATGTTTTTAATTGGTTTATTATCATCATGATATGTATTGATGACATTTGTGGATGCAGTATGGATGTGGTACTAATGATGTTTCTATGTAGGATGGATGTTAATGGATAGATATATGATGTTAATTAAAAAAATTATTGATGATGGATATAATTATGATGTTAATTAGAAGAAGTATTGATGATGTTAGTGATTGATAAGTTGCTTTTTCTTTGCATTAGAGACTTCATGGTTTGAACAATCCTATTTGATGTAGCAAATAGATATGATGCACCAGGGTATGAATTACCAAGGTGACTTTGTATCTATTATGTGGACTTTAACTCTACAAAAAAAAAAATTGCTCATACCAGACATACGAAAACTCTATTTAAAGTATAAGGTGAGGTTGCGTTAAATAATTTTTGGACTAGTCACATAGAGAGGTATACAACACCTAACATGTAACTGCTTCATGAACTATTTTAATACAACTTCCATACACTCAATAAAGCAATTATTCATAATGGTAGTACATTACAAAAAATCTTATAAACAACAAATCGAAATGATGCTCAATTTCCCCCATTCCTTCTTCTCTAAATCCTTATAGACATCCTCGAGAGATCTTGGGAATGAGTCAATAAAATAAATCACAAAAATAAGACCACAAAAAGATAAAAAACAATGTTGCAGTATCACTTGCCATATTTGTTTGGGAAGGGGCTATTATCCAGTGTTGAATCGTAGGAACAGATCCATTAAAGCATATCTTAGGATGTTTGTTAGGACTTGTCAAAAAGATAGGTAGTTGATACTTTGGCATTGTTTTCATTTATGTATAGTCAGAGCTTATGCATTTGTTTTCTTGAAAGTTCTACTTTCGATGTTTTCCTTGTTTGTTTGTTTGTTTTGTCAAAGGATGATTGTGATGATTCATTTATTATGGGTGAATTGTTTTATTTCGGATTTTGATGACGAGTTGGGTCTTTTTGATTTTCCAATTTTTTATGATGTTGTTTTTATTGTTTTCAATGGACTAACCTAGGGCCTTGGGGGCTTATCAAAGATAAGCCTTGCCTACATTGTACACGCAGAGGCTCATAGTTTGCTTGGTTCGAGTCTTTTTGACCTTTTATGTTTTGTGAATTTTTTTGAATTTTGTATGTTGTATATGTTTTTTTGGATTTTGAATTTTTTTGACTAAGTGGGACTAAAGCATGTTGGAAACCTAAGAGGACTGACCTAGGTTCTCGGGGGCTATAAATCCTTGCCTACATTGTTCACACAAAGACCACATAGTTCCACCATTTGAATCAAAGCATGAATTACTTTTTGATAAACAACATCGATAATTTGGATTGATACTCCATTTCCATGTCTAGAGGATATGTTGTTGGAAATCTACTTGAACTAGCTATGAGGTTCAAGAAAATGTTGATAGCTTAGACTATTTGAGTGAAGAAATAACCCAACGATGTTGTTTTTTTTTTTAATGTTTTTCACATGTTATTTTATTACCATGTTTTTGATCTTAAGACTTTTTTTATTTTACTACCATGATTGGATGTTGCAAGATCTAATCCACGACCAACTTTGGGAAATTTCCCCCAATAAAATGACTTTCCTTAATCATTGGCAAGCCACGGTTGGATCCATGTTTTATGAAATGGATGGGTGGATGCTATGAAAAAGTACTGATAGATAATGATGCAAGGTTTATTCAAACATAGCGCCTATTTACCAGGTTTTCACTATGATACCTATTCTAGGAGCACCATGGAGTGGTTTTCACTCAAATAACATTTTCTCTTTACTATTTTCCTTGCTTTTTGATTTTTTTTGTATTTTTTTATCTTTTTTTTCTATTAAATTGGATTGTTACCCTTTTTCTTGGGGTATTCTGACATGCTTCATGTGTAGAACTTCATGAGGTGACTAATGTTCAGCGGTTCGGCTAGAGGTTCTCCTTCGGGAGTAGACAACTGATAGGCCCTAGAGCCATAGCTTGTTGTGATGATGAATGGGCCTAACTAGTTGGGTTCAAAATTTCCCTTGATGTCTTGATTCAATTGTATCTTCTAATTCTCCTTGAGGACTAAGTCACCAATTTGAAAGTTTTTATCTTTGATTCTCTTTTCATAGCTTTGTTTGAGCCGATTTTGATAAACCTATAGATGGTTTAACATGCTCAAACACCTTTCATCTAGGAGCTCTAATTCATTTAGTCTAGATACCCTATATTCTTCATTGTTGACCATGCCTTTTAATGAGACTTGCAATAAGGGAATTTCAACCTCGATAGGTAATACAATCTCTGATTCATAGACCAAGGAAAATGGTGTGGCACCAGTAGGTGTGAGAATGTTGGTTTGATAAGCCCATAAGGCTGGGTTTAGATGCAAATGCCAATCATGGCTGACATCATTGACAATCTTTTTTAATATTTTTAGGATTGTTTTATTAGATGCCTCAACCTGACCATTTCCTTGAGAATAATAGGGTGTTGAAAATCTATGATGGATAGAGAACTTGGAATAGAGTTCATGGACATCTCGATTCTTGAATGGGGTACTATTGTTCATTATGATTGTCTATGGAATTTCCTACCTACAAATGAGATAATTCAAAATGAATTTTGATATTTGTTTGTTGGTGATATAGGTCAATGGAATTGCCTCTATCCATTTAGCAAAGTACTATGTTTCTGTGATAATGAATTTGTTCTTGTTAGATGAAGCGGGTCATATCTTACCTACCAGCTCCAATCCCCATTGCAAAAAAGGCCATGGTGTCATGATAGGCCTCAAATCTTGTGTTGGTGCATGAACCAGATCACTATGTTGTTGACATTTTCGACACCTTCTAGAATGTTAAATGCAGTCTTTCTCCATGCAGGGCCAATAGTATCCTGCCCTAAGTAGCTTTTGGACTAGGTTAGGTCCTCGAGAGTGGGATCCACAAATACCTTCATGTACCTCTTGTAAAGTTGTTTGTGCTTCTTCTACATTAGGAAACTGAAGTAGAATACCATCTAGACTACAACGGTATAGGGTTTCTCCTAGGATCATAAATGAGGAATTTCTATGGGTGAAGGTTTTCGTTTGAGTAGTTGTTAGGTCAAGTGGTATGATGTAATGCTAGCTATAGTCAAAAGTATCTAGGTATCATGGGGAGTTAGGACCAACAACAACACATACCATTTATGATTCTGAGATGTCGAATGTAGGCATGAGTATTTGTTCCATGAGGAACTCATACTTAGGCACATTTTGAGGAATATCAAGTAGTGAGCCTATTGTTTCTATTGCATCAGTAGCTCTATTATTAATTCGAGGAACCTGATCAAAGGTTATTTTGATGAAGTATTCCATGAAGTTGTTCACCATCCTTTTATAGGGTAGAAATTTGTCATCTTTTGTCTAGTACTCATTGTTCACCTATTTGATTACTAGTTGAGAGTCTCCAAAGACATGTAGCTCTTTTATTCTCCATTCAATAGCCATTTTGAGCCCTGCAATAAGAGCTTCATATTCTAAGATGATGTTTGTGGATGGGAATGCAATCCTGTAGGCCTTGGGTATACTATCTCCCCTTGGTGTGAGAAATAGAATACCTTCTCTAGAGCCATGTTGAGTATGGGACCTACCAAAGTATAGAATCCATTGGCATGTATGTTTTGTCATCAAGACACTCTCATCTAGAAAATCCACTGTGAGAGGTTTATGATCATCTATGGGTGCTTCGGCTAGTTGGTCTACTATGATTTGTCCCTTGATAGTTCTTTTGTCCACATACTCTATATAAAATTCTCTTAGGATAATCACCTATTTGGCTATTCTACCTATTAGGGTTGCCTTTTCTAGTAAGTATTTGAGTGGGTCTACTTTTGAAATCAACTTCACCTTTTTGTTTAGGATATAATGTCTCATCTTTTGTGTTGAAAACATGACTAAGCGACATGCTCTTTCAATGGGTGAGTAGTTTAGTTCATAGCCCACTAGTGTTCTGCTAATATAGTAGACTACCCTTTCTTTGTTGTTATCATCTAGTTGTGCCAAGAGAGCTCCTAGTGTTGCTTGTGTGGTAGACACATAAATTATCATCTCTTTTTTATAGAATAGGTGGCATGAGTACAGGAGGAGTAAGTAGGCACTCCTTGACTTGTTGGAATGCTTGGTCACATCTCTCATCCCACTTGAAGGTGATGTCCTTGTGTAGGAGATGAGTGAAGGGGTGACACTTATCTACCAATTATGCGATAAATTTCCCGATGGATTGTAGCTTCCCTTGTAGGCTGCTTAACTGTTTTAGCATCTTTGGAGGAGGCATCTCTATTATAGCTTTTACCTTTGTAGGATCCACTTCTATCCCTCTTCTTGACACTATTTAACCCAATAGCTTTTTAGATGTTAGTCTGAACACATGTATTTCTTAGGGTTTTGTCTCAAATTGTACTATTCTAGTCGATCAAACACCCTTGCTAGGTTTGTAAGGTGATTTTCCCTTTTGACTAACTTTGCTAGAATGTCATCCACATAGTCCTCCATGATTGTGTCTAGCATATCATGGAATATGGTCATAATTTATCTTTGATAGGTTTCTCCTGCATTCTTAAGACCAAAAGGCATTACATTCTAGCAGAAAGTCCCCCAAGCACAAGTAAATGTTGTTTTGTGTTGGTCATCTGGAGAGATCTTTATCTGGTTATATCTAGAGAAACCATCCATTAAGGATAGAATCTCATACCCTGTTGTTAGATCTACAATCATTTTGATGCTTGGAAATGGAAATTCATCCTTTAGACAAGCCTTATTTAGGTCTCTAAAGTTTGTGCATATACTTATGACCTCAGTAGGTTTGGACATCGGTACTAGATTTGATATCCATTGTGGATAGTCGATGGGTTTGATGAAACCCACATCTAGTAGTTTCTTTAATTATACCTTTACCAATAATGCTATTTGAGGATGCATTTTTCTGAGTTTTTGCTTGATAGGATTTTCTCCAAGAACTACAGCTAGATGATGTACCACTAATGTTGAATCTAGTCTAGGCATGTTAGCATAGGTCTAGGAAAAGTTTATCTTTCTCTCGTTGATGAATTCTATGGAATTTGCTTTCTCCTTGGGATCAAGTGATGTTGCATGGTATGTTATCTCTAGTTCCTCTATTGTGCCAATATTTCTGGACTCTACTTCTTCTACTAGGAGTTTTGATCTTTCTTGATATTATGATATGGGGAGAATGAACCCTCCATCCTCGGGTGCCTCTAGGAGGTTTTCACCTTTGGATGTGTCCTTTATTTTTCTCTTTTCTAGATCCAATAGAGCCAAAGTGTGGTTTTCCCTAGGAGATCATATTTTTTATGTTTTTTCTTTCATTTTTGCAACTCGAAGATTCAATCTCTCCACCAAAGTATGAATCCTATTCAAGTTCCATGATGAATCCTATTTTGTGATCTCTAGTTGGTACGTCTATTTGAAGTCCCATGAACTCTGTGATTGCCTCATCATTTTGGAATTCATCTAGAACAGGTGTATGTTGTTGTTCATCCCAATATATAAGTTGTGGGTAACAAAGTGAGAGGGTATCATATTGGTCTACAAAGCTTATGGAAGTAGGTGAAAGGGTTAGTATGGCCCTAGTGTCTTTTTCCCACTGGGTATCTAGGTCTTCATTACTAGAAGTGGGGGGATCATATCTAGTGACGAAGGAAGGAGAATCCCATTCATATTCATTAGAGTCTATTTCAGAATGGTAATAGATGTTAGGAATGGTTTCCACGTACTGAAGAGGGAACCTATCAATTCTAAATTTTTTGAATAATTCTTTGATGAGTAACTCATTGTCCATGATATGATAGATATCCAGTGCCTTAATGCTAGAATAAGTTTTTCATTTCTTCCAAGAGGTTTGTCCTATTTTTTGAATGAACACGTCTTTTGGTTTATAACCTAGCCCCATATTTTTCTTCCTCTGTTCCACTATGATACGCTCTGATAAGCCTTGTTTATGTATCCCAAGGCCACATGTTCCATTGTATCCCATCTATTTAACTAATTTATAACCTCTAGTGTTAGGATCAATTAAAATGGGTTGTGGCTTTCTGATTCTTCTTGGTCCTCCTCAAATATTTCTTCATCTTTCATGTCTCCCCATCTAGTAAAGATCATGGGCTTGGTTATCATTATCACTATCTTGATCTCTTCTAGACCTCCATATACCCTAGATGTTGGTGGAAGCATGTCGATGCAAAATTTTTGCTTAAAATGGTAATTCCCATTACCCTTGTCAAGTACTTGAATCTTGGCTTCCATTTTTGGTTGCTCACTTGATGTGTTCTTGGTAGAGGTTGACGGAAGCATGGAAGAGTCGACATACGAAAAGGAATGGAAGGCTACATTGTTGCTGGGAACACATTGGATTTTATTGTACTTCTCCTCTAACTTTGCACAAACATGGAAAGGCTCAGGATCGGCATATAGTGTTACTTCCTTTCTTTCATGGGGAAATTTTGGGCATTGATGAAAATCATAAGGGATTGCTTGTAATGCATTGATCAAAGGGCATCCCAGGAGGAGGTTGTATGGAAACTCAAGGTCGAGTACTTGACAAGTAGTTTATGTGATGGTTGGTCCTATCTGCACTAGCAACTTGACTGTTCCTTCAGAATTTCTTTCCAAGTCATCATAGGCCCTTATGGTGATACTCTTAACTTTGTCAATCATGTCATCAGAATACCCCAACTATTTGATTAATTTTAAGGTACAAATGTTTAAACCTACATCATTATCTATCAATACTCATTTGACCATGGTCTTGTGAACACCAACCTCTATGTATAGAGCTTGGTTGTGGAATATTCTTTGTGGTAGATCTTTCTTTGAAAATACTAAATGATTACTTCTTTTAATTTTTCCAACCATTGTCTAGAACTGACTAGGATTGAGGTCATTAGGGACTAACATTTCCAGTGCTTTTTCCAATATTTCCCTATGTGTGGGTGATATTTTAACAATTCTAGGATTGAGATTAAGGTACGTGTCTTCTTTAAATTTTCCACAATGTTGTAGTCACTTGGTGAGTTGATTGTGGATTTGGGAGGGGCTCCTTGTATTGTAACTCTTCCTCAACAGGTAGTTACGTTGTAGTTGTTGTCTCCTCCTCGTATTGTTACTATGTTTTCCCTATTGTCATCAACTTGTGAGAGGGTTCCTAAAATCGTGTCACCATACACGTAATTAGTATTGAGGTACTCTTGTCCCTTTCCTTTATCATTCCTCTTAGTGTGGTTTGGGATCGGGTTTGAATATATTTGAATGTCCTTGCTTCTGGGATGATGCTCAATGTCTACTTCCCCTTTGTCTATCAAGTCCTAGATGATGTATTTGAGGCACATGCAATTGTTGGTAGTATGTCCTTTGATCTTATGGAATTCACATAAGTCTTTCTCATTGTATATGGTGTCTTAAAGCTAGGTTCCTCATAATTTGGGCGATCATTTGTTTTGATGAGGTTCTATTGTACTAGTTTGCACATGACTATTTCAAGTGACTCACCTAGTATTGTGAACTACCTCATGGGCTGATCATATTGCGTTTGTTGCCCTCCTTGATTTGTCTATTGGCTTACAACCTGATTTTTCTTGGGATAGGTAATTTGTTTGTTTGTGTGTTGTTGGGACCATAGCTTGTTTGTGTCATCTATAGTTTTTTTTGATGTGTGTTTTGTGTATTCCATATTGTTCTAGTGTCTACCACTCCATCATTTGTGACGTTCTTATTTTTGGCCTAGACTTTAGGTTTCTCATTTGAGCTAGAGGGATTGTCTTTCGAGCTGTTTATTTTTAAGGTTCCTCTTGCTATGAGGGCTCTCTCAATATGTAACCCATTTTTTATTGTTTCCTCAAAGTCTACAAGACATAGCATACTAAGTTGGTAGTTTATTTCAGGTAGGATACTTGTAATGAAAATATCCACCAATTCCTTGTCTGGAATGGGCTATTTTCACTTACTTGCATTGTGTCTCCATCTCTATAGGTAGGAGGTAAAAGACTCTCCTTGGTTTTGTTTGATTGTGGAAAGACTTGTGATGGTGACATCTTGCTTTATGTTACACAAGAAGTGGCTTAAAAATTTGCTAGATAGCTCATCAAAAGTTTTGAATCCTAGTTGTGATGGGTGAACCACTCCATAGCATGACCTGCAAGGCTACATGGAAAGAGCCGCATGAGATAGGAATCATTGTTTTGCACCTCCATACATGATACTAATAAGTCTCGTACATGCTAAAATGGATCTCCTCTTCCTTTATAATTGTTATCAAACCTAGGTATTTCAAAGTTTTTTGGAAAGGGCACTGTCTCGATGGAATGATCGAATGGGAATGGAAAAAATTCCTAAAGAGTGTAGGTCTTCTTTTGTTTTCCTACCTACATGTCTGCTATATGTTGGGTGAATACGTCTAGTTTTAGTTCCATTTCCATTTTCGGTACATGTGTATGCAATCCTTTCATGTAATAACCTTGTTTCCCTACCAGGTTTTGGTCATATATCGAGTATTGTGAAGGTACATGACCTTGATAACCATATGGGATGTAAGGAGGGTTAAATCCTTGTTGCATGTAAGGAGGGTTGGCCCCTTGTTGTTGGGGGGTAGATACTGAAGGTTTCATTGATGATGTGTTGATGCGTGACCTTGTTGATGGGATGACAGAAGAAGGGTGCTATGTGGCACACCTTGTTGGGCGGGACTAAACTGAAGGTTACCCTAATGATGCATTGGTGGGATACCTTATTGATGGGATGACTAAAGAAGGGTGCTTTGTGTCACACCTTGCTAAGTAGGACTAAACTGAAGGTTACCTTGGTGATGCGTTGGCGGGATACCTTGTTGATGGGATGACTGAAGAAGGTGGTTGTATGCCACACCTTGTCGGGTAGGACTAAACTGAAGGTTACCCTAATGATGTGTTTGTGTGATACCTTGTTGATGGGACAACTGAATAAGGGTACTCTATAGCACACCTTGCTAGGTAGGACTAAACTAAAGGTTACCCTAATGACACATTTTGGGGATACCTTGTTGATGGGATGACTGAAGAAGGGTGGGACTAAATGGAAGGTTACCCTGATGATGTGTTTGTGGGATACCTTGTTGATGGGATGACTGAAGAACGGTTCTTTGTGGCACATCTTGTTGGGTAGGACTAAACTAAAGGTTACCCTAGTGATGCATTGGTGGGATACCTTGTCGATGGGATGACTGAAGAAGGGTGCTATGTGGAACACCTTGATGGGTAAGACTAAACAGAAGGTTACCCTAGTGATGCATTTGTGGGATACCTTGTTGATGGGACGACTAAAGAAGGGTGCTTTATGGCACACCTTGTTGGGTAGGACTAAACTGAAAGTTATCCTGATGATGTGTTTGCAGGATACCTTGTTGATGGGATGACTGAAGAAGGGTGCTCAATGGCACACCTTGTTGGGTAGGACTAAACTGAAGGTTACCCTAGTGATGCATTGGCAGGATACTTTGTTGATAGTACTGTTGGTACAAAAGGGGACCATGTGGTCCACCTTATTGGTGGTACTATTTTTTTACAGGGGGACCTTGTGTTCCACCCTATTGATGGTACCAATTTTTCAGAGGGGGACCCTGTGTTCCACCTTATTGATGGTACTAATTATTTAGAGGGGTTCCCTATATCCACCCTACTGATGGTATTGATTGTTCGAAGGGGGACCCTATGTTCCACCCTATTGATGGTACTGATTGTTCTAGGAAGGGTCGACACTTGAAGTGTTCTAAGGGATATATTTACCAAGAGGTGGATTATTGTTTTGAGGTTCATACTGACATGGCCCTCCTTGATACATTTGTGCCACTGTTGCTTGTTCAATCTGAGTTGGTTTTCTGAACAAGGGGTTCTCTTTGGGTTGATCATTGTTTTGTGAGAACTCGAGTAGCATGTTCGACATCTCTGGAGGTTGGGTTATTTGTCTCAAAACTAAGTTATCCCCTAAGGGAATAAGATTGGGGTCTTTGAGAGCCTCTACGTTGAAGTCCACTAGTAATTTAGCATCGCTTTGTTCTAACTTGAAGAAATAGGAGTTTGGGTCCTTTCTTAACAACCTATCCATTAATTTTAGAACCTTGGGGTTGTTAGGATGTTAAAAAAGTTCCTCTTTATTTATCTCTTCCTCACTATCTACCTCTTCTACAACCACTCTATTTTGATTCCGGTTGCTTTGTTCTATCACCTCCTTTTTGTTGTGGTTCAGTTCTTCCTCACTGAAGGTGTCTATGTACACCAGTATCTTCTTGGGGTTTTCAAGGTCACTTGGCCTATATCCCCATGGGCTACTCTCATCATTCATAGTATTTGTGAGTGGGATGTTGGTGTTGTTCTTTCTTGCTTCCATTTTCTTCCTATGTTGTGATCTCATGGTTTTCATAAAAAACTTGGGTCCCTTGTGGGAGAGTGGTGTAATGTTTGAACTCTCTAGGTAACTCAAATCCTAAAGACCCAATGTTTTCCTAAATGATTGGATAGATTATGTGAGATATTGGAACTATTGGAAAAGACCCAGATTCTGACAGTAGTAGAAGGAATACAAGTTTGGATTATTCCTTGAAGCACGTTTGTAAAAGTCATATACCAACCTAGTTCTGGTTTCATGAAGTGCACAAAGGTGTTTCTTGAGATCTTTTCAACTAAGATGCCAAAGTCTAAAATGACGACTTGTGGAACTTACTTTAGGGATCTTAACTTTGTGTGAGATCATGAAGAGGATATTTATTGCCACACGGGTGGTGGTAATACGGGTCTTCTTGTTGTTGTGTCAACTTTCTCTTCCTCTTCGTCTAAGATGATTGATGTGGTGATAAATTGGTGGGGTGTTTCGTTCTTCTAAAAAATGAAGGTTCTCAAGCTGATTATGATGCCAGTTTGTTCACCTTCGATGTACGTGAGACTAGGTTGAAGGATCGGTGCTACAAGGTCTGGTTACTGAACTAGAGAAGTTGGTCGCAAGATGGTCATAAATTTTAATGGTGTTGTGAGATGGTTGTTGTGAAGCTCAAGACCCTAGGGTTTGAGTGTTGTTTTGGAATGGTACTACCTTTTGGAAATCAAAATGTTGAAGAACTAGAGTTGATATTCCACTTCCTTGTCTAGAGGATATGTTGTGGGAAACCTTACTTGTACTATCTGTGAGTCCTAAGTAACTGTTGATATCATAGATGTATGAGTGGATGAATGATCCTAATGGTTTGTTTGATTTTGATTTTTGATAAGTAGGATGGAAATAATAGATGAGGAACTATGTGACCTTCTGGTTTTCCAATTGTTTGGGTCGAACAATGATCCTATAAATAACTCTCTCAACTTTCTTTGTGTTTAAAGTATGGAAAGTGATAAAACAACACTTGGACTGACTCAACAAGCATTGAATTATGTGACCTTAATGTCTATAACTTACGTTGTGAATCACAACAACCAAGCCATAGTTCCCAAATGTTTACCTTGATTAATGTAACCTAAAATAAAAGCTGAAATGTTCGAAAACCTTTAAGGAAAAAATCCTTTCAAGGAGTGCAAACATAAGGCTTCTTTGAAAAGTATGCACTAAATCAAAGGGTTTGTGATTCAACCATCTCATTCAATGTTTGTTTGAATGTGTTCCTTTTCTTTAAATCAATCACAAAATTTGATGTCAAATTGTTTTGAATGTATTGGTAAGTTTAACATAAACAAGAAATTACAACCCTAGGGGATAGAAACCATTCTCTTAGGTAGGCTTGCCTCATGCTCCGAAGAGATGATTTTACATGCAACTTATGGTGCAGGCCTGTAGTCGGACATGGTAAGTAACTTCTCGAAAGTAAATTCCAATGCACCACTTTTAGAGAATGTTTTTGGATAATAGGGTGGCTTCTAAAATAATTTGGTTCTTAGTGACAACTGTGAACGCGAAAATTTAACACTCACCCACTAGCCACTTAAGGCTCTTTAACCATTCTCGTTCCACTTAAGGCATGGGATTAGGTGTAGTCTATTGTCAGCATGGCTTGAAGCTACTTTCTTACGATTTTGCAACCCTTGATATAGCCCGCTAGTAAATGTGCTTCAAGACCTTGCAATGAGTTCTCTAGCATGGGATACTTTCTTATGATTTTGTAACCCTTGATATATCCCGCTAGTAAACATGATTTGAGACCTTGCAACGAGTTCTCTAGTGTGGGATGTATCTCAAAACAAGCCCCCTCTTTAAGGTAAAATTTGAAAATAAATTGCAAAGCTCAAAAATGTTCTTTTGCTCACCCAAGATTGCCAAAAGGTGTGAGGGGAGAAGATGAAACACTTCATCTTGTCGATCATTGAATGCACGATGAACAATTCATAGCAAATTGATTCTTTTTAAACACCTCGAGCGGTGTTACCCCCAAAAATATGTGCATAACATAAACAAATTATTATTTTTATTTGCACCAATATGAAGTTTTTCAAGAAACCACTCATTTAAGATAGCAATGGTGCAATAAAAAAGAAATAACTTGTTCATTTTAAGCCCCAAACTTGAATGTTTCTAAGAAATCAGTCCTGGTTCTAACTTGGTCAACAAAAAGTGAATCGAGTGTGCGTCAACAAAAAGGGCAATCGTTTTGGTGTTTGTTCTTTTTTATGCACTAAAATTGGAGTTCCTAATTATGAAAACATGAAATATATTCATTTTTAGAGCCCCAAAATTGAAGTGTTTTTTTGTTCTTTTTATGAGCAGCAAAATAAGACTTCCTAATTTTGAAAACATGAAATTGGTTCAATTTTAATAACACTAAAATCAAATGTGGGTTTGTGTTTGTTCTTTTTAGTGCACCAAAATAAAGAGTTCCTAAGTTAAGAAAGCTCAAAAAATGGTTCAATTTTAACAACACCAAAATCAAATGTGATTTTGTGTTTTGTTCTTCTTAAAGCACCAAAATCAAGAGTTCCTAAGTTAATAAAAACTATTTGTGGATCTAAAACTCTTTGACTGATCATCTTCCCTACAAAAAATTGAGTTAATGTCACTTGAATCCTACATCAAATCTATATATACATGTTACAAATTCAAAAACAAGCAAACATTAGTGGAGAAATTCATCATAATAGTGCAAGATCCATGCACTTGTCTATAAGAGAAACTTCTCAGTTCTTAGAGAAAATTCTTAGAAAAAAATATAGAAGCGCCCTTGTTAGAATCAAATGCTCAAATCAATGAGCAGATGCTACCACTATCAAAAGAAAATGTGAGTTTTTTAGAGCAAGTGCGTTGATCTTGTTGCAAGTGCATGGATTTTGTTGCAAGTGCAAAGTTTTTGCTGCAAGTACGTGGTTTTCTTGTTAGTCAAGTGTGTGCATCTTCTAGGTAGTGTGTGAAAACTTTGTCAAGTGTTCTTTTAGGACCTGCAACTTCAAAAAAAAATCAAATCAACGTTAGAGGGGACAAGGGTCCCACCGGGCGTGCCAAAATGTGTGAGGGGGAGAACATTAGATCACAAACAAGTTCAAACATGCTTGAAACAAGAATCTAAACTAAGATCAAACATTTTAATCTAAGATCTAATCCTACACATACAAAATGAAACTAAGCTATTTAAACATACATAAATGAATCTATGATTATAGAATTGAATGTAAACAAAAAAGGTTATTGTTACCATCCTATAGCGGAGTGTATTCTCCTGATGTTGGGTTGTTCTTATCACCGTGAAGCCTCCAAAGTTCATGTGCAAAAGTTTGAGGAATGATTGCTTGATGTTGGTTGATCGAAGAAATGAGGTTGAAGCACTAACAATGGTGGTTGTGAATGTCAATAGTACTTCATTGTGCACATGATGTTGATTCTTCAATCGTTATTTTTGAGGAAAGTAGTTTTGAAATGGACAATCAAGATCATTTTGAAGAATATCCAGATCAACTATCAAAATGTGTTGAGAGGATTTAGACATCAGAAGATTGTGCAAAGTTGATTGCACAATTTGTGTGATTGAGGAATACATTGGCTAGTCAAGGATTAGATTGATCAGTTGGGATTTAGATGGCTTAGTTAGGAAATTAATGGCTTAGTTAGCAAATTAGATTGATTAGTTAACAACTTAGATTGCTCAGCCAGTAGTCGTAATTTGTTCAATCAGAAAGTGGGTGAGGAATATGAATTAATTGATTTAATTAATTAATTCCTTTTTGGATTTAAATGTGCAAATCAAGTTTGACTTTTGCAAACAAATTTGCATTAGTTTGATATGATTTTTGATAGTTGATTTGAATAGTTTGATTTAATTATTCAAATTTTGGAGGGAAAGTGTTGTAATTAAATTATTATGATTTAATAATTTAATCAATTTAGAGGAATAAGGTGTTTTAGTGGCATAATTAAATAATTAGTGTTATTAAATCAATCAGGACAAAATAAAGTGAGATTAGGACTTCATTAAATAAATGTAATTTATTTAATTGGTCAAAATGATGAAACGTGAATTAATCAAATAATGTTGTTTTATTTAATTAATGGTAGAATTAGGGTTTTTGGGACTTTATTAAATAAATGAAATTTATTTAATTTGTCAGAAATGATGAACAAGTGAATTAATTAAATAATGTTGTATTATTCAATTAATAGAGGAATTAAGGTTTCAGGTGTCATTTGATTTGGTGTTTCAAGATGTTACGATCTATGATTTCGAGATGTTACAAGACTATTTTGAGCTATTCTAAGACATTACAGGATGATTTTGAGATGTTGTGGGATGATTCTGAGATGTTCTGAGACATTATGGGATGATTTTGGGATGTGCTGAGATAATCTTGAGATGTTCTGATACATTACGAAATGATTTCGAGATGTTCTCAGATGATTCTGAGATGTTGTGGGATGATTCTAAGATGTTTCAAGACATTATGGGATGATTCCAAGATGTTCTGAGATGATTTTGAGATGTTGCAGGATGATTATGAGATGTTTTGAGACATTTTGAGACAATTTTGAGATGATTCTAAGATGTTCCAAGTCATTCAAAGATATTAAGGGATGTTCTGAGTCATTTTGAGATGTTTCAGAATGTTATGAGATGATGTTTAATGTTGTTTGATGCTATTTGGGGTGTGTGATAGGTGTTAAGGCAGTTTTACATGTCTACATTCTTTAATAATTTTTGAAATATTTTATGTATTTTGGAAAAATACAAAAAAAATGAAAATATACTAAATTAATTTTGGAAATTTCTTGGGGTGGGAATGTGTATTTATATTCGATTTAAACGTATTGTAAATATTTCCAAATGAATAAAGAAAAATTGTTTGAATTGTTGAATGAATTTTTTGGAATTTAAAATATAGGAAATTGGAAAATAGTGGGAAAAGAAATGGGTTAAGAAGAAAAAGGAATTAGTATTTGATTCATTCTTTGCTTTTGGGAAAATTGAGCTCTCAAACCCTCTTCCAAGAAAAATTTTGAAATTTCAATTGTGGGAGCAAATGGGAATGGAAACAAATGGGATTTGAAGCAATGGGATAGGAAATGAACTGTGAATGCTTGGGTGTGATCTCTCCCTCTCTCTTTTGGAAAATTGTAAGTTCTTCCATGTTTGTTGTGTCTTCAAAATATAGGTAATCTTCTCATTTATCCTCCCTTTTTTTATGTTTTTGAATTTGGATGTCATACTCACCATTAGGGGACCTTATAAATTCTTCAATAGCATTCAAAATTTTCAATTAGAGTAGAATTCATGGTATATGAAAAAAGATGTGACACCAAAAAGATACCACTTTTTTATGCCTAAGATGAGCCTTTAGCGAGTGCCAAATTTGGAGCTCGCTAAATGGTTTGGATGATCAAGCATTGGTTATTCTAGACCAAATTTGGTGAGTGCCAAATTTGGCACTCACCAAATCTGAATGATATAAAAATAAAAAAACAAACTTTCTTGTCATTTTTCCGCTCTTCAACCTGTGACCTATGTATTTTTGCTCACTAGTGATTGTCAAAATACATTGCCATTTTTTCGCCTCGAGGTTTTGAAATCTTCATCAAGATGTTTCCAAGATGTCGAGGAGGTCAAAGAGGTAAGTATCTTTTCTTTTTTAGTTTCGAATTTTAACTAAATTATAGATTGAATTAGGTTTTTTATTAAATTTTTTTTTAATTTCCAAGAAATAATATTCTACCCCAAATTTTGAAAATCCTCTATCACCTCCTCATGAAGACCCTCCTGAACAAGAACTGCAATAAACACCTCTATCAATTCCTAGACATCCCTCGGGAACACAACAAAAACATAATAGGGAAAATAGAAGACAATAAAAATAGCTTGAGGTATTGATTACAAGGTTGAAAGATCTTGATGCAATAAATCCTCATAGGACAAGCCTTGATGAATCACTATAATCTATCATGTCTCATGTAGGATCAGTCAGTGCATAAATTAATTTTGGTCCAATAAGAGGGAAGAACAAAAATAGTTTTATGCAAAAAACCTATCTTATGAGTAAAGAAAAAGAAAATTAGCAAATCCAACTTGTGTTCCCTCTACACCAACCCATGAGCCAATCAACCCTTAGCAATCGGATGCATGAGGATCCCTATCCATTGGTGCCACCATGAAGGGATACAAAATAATTTTGGGGCTAGGTGGTGGATGGTTTTTTACCAGGCTCCATGGAATAATTATAAGGTGCACAATAATTTTTGAGGAAAATCTATTGTGAGTTTATACTCATGTGATTCCAAACTATTTTCACTCTCTAGATTTCCAGGGTTGAGGTGGGGGCTCCTCACATGACAGAGTGGAGGCACAACGTAACCCAAACCTAGCATCAAGACCCTTGGGTGGACTTGTGGTGGAGCATATGACTATTCCTTCCATTTTGAAGGATAGTGTCGAGGTGGACACCTTAGAATCCATTAGTTCACTCACTTAGAGCCTTGTATAGTATACAAGGCCTCTAGTATAGAGTGATGTGGGCAAGTCTTCCAAGCCTCAAGTTCTAGTCCATTTTTGTCAATCCTATAGTATTGTTTGCAGTTATGATCCTGAGAGTAGACACAATGCAACTATGTAGGATACATTAGTTGTAGAGGGGATGGTTATGATATAATCTTTGTTGAATGAAACATTTGACATTAATACTCAAGTAAATTTCAACAAGTTCATTTAATTTTGTTTATTAAATTTTATTCTAAAATGTAAGAATAACTAAATTAGTAGAATGATTGTGATGAAAATTTAGGGTCAGAGTGTTCATGCTACTTGCAGCATTCCCCTAGCCCCCTATTTCTTGATGTCGTCGAGTCCACAGGAATGTAACCAGTAAATAAATATAATTATTACTTGTGAATATTTGAGCCTTATATAAATGGTTTTCTCATAGCTCACTTTGGATGTCAAATAGTTTGATGGTGGATCTTCGACATTGACACCTCAAATTAGTTATCGTCGATGAACTTTCACCCAAGGGTAAGTGAACAAAGATGAGGAGCCAAAAAGGCATCTTAAGTGGCCATTTTGTTTTGAAATCAAGAAATATTGACCTTGGATGAGAATTTGAGGATAGTTACACTCAAAAAAAATTTGTTGCAACAAAAAAAGGGTCTTAGTGCTCTGAGTCTATTTTCTAAACTACTATTTTTTTTAAAAAATGGTAGAGATTAAGGGGTTCAAAATAGGGAGCCAAAAAAAATGGTGTTGTTTTTTTCAAAAAAAGAGAACATAGTGTTTGTTGTGACTCCCTCAAAAGGTTAACTTTTTTTTGGTATTTTTAAAATCACTTTAGTGAGAAATTAGCTAGCAACATGTAGTTTATGCTCGATTTTTTGATAATTTTTAATGAATATATGATTTTTAACTAATTTTCAAAGTGAACACATCCTGAAAAACAAAATTTTGTCCATGCTACCCCTATAATTTTGAAAACTAATAAAAAAGATTTATTTTTTTTAATATGTGTAGAATGGAGTCTAGTTTTTAAAAATGTAATATTTTTTTGAAATTTCAATGAATGGTTAAAAAATAAAGTAAAAAATACCAAACATTGGTTTTTGACAAAAAACACACATAAACAAAAGAAATTAAAGATGAAAGCCTTAACATTGTCAAAATGTGAAAAAAATTGCATCGTTAAATAGCTAAGATAGAGCCTAAAATTACCCAAGTGTTTGATTTACTTGACTTTGAAACATGTGCAAACCTGATAGTTAGCACAAACGAGATTATGTGAAATTTTATAGAATATGTAAAAAAAATTCTTTGGACATTGGGAAGGCACTCCAAGCCTTTGGGTTGGAAATCCAAAGTAAATTCAAGCCAAAGGCTTGGGGATTCCCAAAGAAAGATATAACGACAATGTGTTATAATGTGCTTATGTATTTCCATGCATTTTTCTTCATTTTTCTTTTTTTTACTTTGTGTTTCCCAAAGCATGACATAACAACACTATAACATGCTAACATTATGTCTCACTTGAAATTGTCTATGTGCAAGTTTGTTAAACATATGTTTGATGTCTATATGTTTGTATATGTATTTGTATGTATGTATGTATGTATGTATGCATGCCTATATGTATGTATGTATGTATGTATGTATGTACGTGTATGCTTGTATATATGTATGTTTGTATGCATGTATGTATGTATGCTTCTATATATGTATGAATGTATGTATGTATGCATGTATGTATGTATGTATGTATGTATGGATGGATGGATGGGAATGTATGCTTGTATGTATGTATGTATGTATGCTTGAATGTGTGTATGTATACATGTGTGTATGTATGTATGGATGTATGCATGTATGCATGTATGATTGTATGTATGTATGTATGTATGTATGTATGTATGTATGTATGTATGTATGCTTATATGTATGTATGTAAGGGTTTTAGTTTTAGGATATATAAGGGTGAGGGTATAGGTTATAGGGTTTAGGGTTTAAAGTATAGGGTTGAGGGTTGAGGGATTAGGGATTAAGTAATGGGTTGAGGGTTGAGGGTTTATAGTTGAGGAATAATATTCATCTCATTGAATGTATAAAATTAAGTGTGTAAGGCATAGAGATTAGGGTTTAGGATATTAGGTTTAGGGTTTACGATTGGATTGAGGGTATAAGGCATAGGGTGAAGGGTTGAGTGTCTATGGTTTAGGGTTTAAGTATAGGGTTGAATGACAATATTCAGGTTTTAGGGTATAAAGGTAAGATTATAGGGTATAAGGATGAGAGTTGAGGGTGTAGGGTTTAGGGTTTAAGGTATAGGGTTGAGGATTGAGGGATTAGGGCTTAAGTATATGGTTGAGGGTATGGGGTTGAGGATTTACAAATGAGGAATAATGTTCAAGGTTGAGTGTCTAAGGTATAGGGTTCAAGGTGTAAGGCATAGGGATGAGGGTTGAGGGTTTAGGGTATAAGTATAGAGTTGAGGATATAGGGTATAGGGTAGAGGATCAATGGTTGAGGGATAATGTTTAGGGTTGAGTGTTCAAGGTTAAGTGTGTAGGGTATAGGTCCATTAGGGTTTAAGATATTGGGTTGATGGATTAGGGTTAAGTATAGGGATGAGGGTCGAGGTTATAGGGTGTAGAGTTTAGGTTTTAAGGGTTGAGGGTTTAAGGTTTAAGGTTTGAGGGTTGAGGGATTAGGGTTGAGGGTTGAGGTTTTAGGGTTGAGGGTTTAAGGGATAAGGGTTTAAAGGTTGAGGTTTGAAGGCTTAAGGGTTGAGGGATTAGGGGTTGAGGGTTAAGGGTTAAGGGTTTAAGGTATTAGGGTTGAGGGTTGAGGGATTAGGGTTTAAAGGTTGAGGGATTAGGGTTTAAGATATAGTGTTGAGGGTTGAGGGTTTAGGGATAGGGTTTAGGGTTTAAGGTTTAAGAGTTGAGGGTTGAGGCTTTAGGGACAAGGTTTAGGGTTGAGGTTTAAGGGGTTAGGGTTTAAGGGTTGAGGTTTTAAGGGTTTAGGGTTTAACGGTCAAGGGTTTAGGGTTAAAGGGTTGAGGGTTTAAGGGATTAGGGTTTAAGGGTTGAGGGTTTAAGGGTTGAGGATTAAGAGATTATGGTTTAAATTATAGGGTTGGTGTATTAGGTTTGAGGGTTTAATGTATAGGGTAGAGGGGTGAGGGTTGAGGGTTTAGGGTTTAAGGATTGATGGTTGAGGGATTAGGGTCGAGGGTTGAGGTTTTATGGTTCAAGATATAGGGTTGAGGGATTAATGTTGAGGATATAATATATAGGGTAGAGGGTTTATAGTTGAGGGTTGAGGGTTGAGAATTGAGGGTTCAGGGTTTAGGGATAGATATTAGAGTTAAGGGTTGAGGGATTAGGGCTTAAGGGTTGAGGGTTGAGGGATTATGTTTTAAGGTATAGGGTTAAGGGTTGAGGTTTTAAGGGTTGAGGGTTAAGGGTTGAAGGTTAAGGGTTGAGGGTTGAGGCCTAAGGGTTGAGGGTTTAGGGTTTAAGTGCTAAGGGTTGAGGGTTGATGATTTAAGGGTTGATGATTTAAGGGTCGGGGGTTTAAGGGATTAGGTTTTAAGGGTTGACGGTTAAGATATTAGGGTTTAAAGTATAGGCTTGAGGGATTAGGGTCGATGGTTTAATGTATAGGGTAGAGGGTTTATGGTTTAAGGGTTAAGGGTTAAGGTTGAGGGTTGAGGGTTGAGGATTTAAGGTATAGGGTTGAGGGATTAGGGTTGCGGGTCTAATGTATAGGGTTGAGGGTTTAAGGGTTGATGGTTTAGGGTTTAAGGGTTGAGGTTTGAGGGATTAGGTTTAAGGGTTGAGGGTTGAGGGATTAGGGTCGAGAGTCGAACATTTAGGACTTAATGTATAGGGTAGAGGGTTTATAGTTGAGGTTTGATGGTTGAGGGTTGAGGGATTAAAGGTTTAAGGTATAGGGTCAATGAATTAGGGTTGAGAGTTTAATGTATAGGGTAGAGGGTTAAGGTTTGAGGGATTAAGGGTTTACAAGTTTAAGGGATTAAGGGTTTAAGGATTGAGGGTTTAAGGGTTGAGGGTTGAGGGATTAATGGTTTAAGGGTTGATGGATTAATGTATTAATGGTTTAAGGGTTGATGGATTAATGTATTAATGGTTTAAGGGTTGAGGGTTGATGATTTAAGGGTCGGGGGTTTAAGGGATTAGGTTTTAAGGGTTGACGGTTAAGATATTAGGGTTTAAAGTATAGGCTTGAGGGATTAATGGTTTAAGGGTTTAAGGGTTGAGGTTTGAGGGATTAGGTTTAAGGGTTGAGGGTTGAGGGATTAGGGTCGAGAGTCGAGCATTTAGGATTTAATGTATAGGGTAGAGGGTTTATAGTTGAGGTTTGATGGTTGAGGGTTGAGGGATTAAAGGTTTAAGGTATAGGGTCAATGAATTAGGGTTGAGAGTTTAATGTATAGGGTAGAGGGTTAAGGTTTGAGGGATTAAGGGTTTACAGGTTTAAGGGATTAAGGGTTTAAGGATTGAGGGTTTAAGGGTTGAGGGTTGAGGGATTAATGGTTTAAGGGTTGAGGGTTTAAGGGTTGATGGATTAATGTATTAATGGTTTAATATATAGGTTTAGGGAATCAGGGTTGAGGGTTTAATGTATAGGGTAGAGGATAGAGGGTTGAGGCTTTAAGGTTTTAAGGGTTTAAGGGTTGAGGGATTAGGGTTGAGGTTCTAATGTATAGGGTTGAGGGTTGAGAGTTTAATGTATAGGGTAAAGGGTTGAGAGATTAAGTTTTTAAGTGTTGAGGGTTGAGGATTTAATATATAGGGTTTAGGGATTAGGGTTGAGGGTCTAATGTATAGGGTAGAGGGTTTAAGGGTTGAGGATTGAGGGATTAGGATTTAAGGGTTTAGGGTTATAAGGCTTGATGGTTGATGGATTAGGGTCGAAGGTTGAGGTTTGAAGGTTTAAGGTATAGGGTTGAGGGTCTAATGTATAGGGTAGATGGTTTACAATTAAGGGTTGAGGGTTGAGGGATTAAGGGTTAAGGGTTGAGGGTCTAAAGGTTGAGGTTTGAGGGTTGAGGGATTAAGATTTTAAGGGTTGAGGTTTTAAGGGTTGAGGTATTAATGTATTAATGTATTAAGGGTTTAACGTATAGGTTTGAGGGTTTAATGTATAGGGTAGAGGGTAGAGGGTTTAATGTTTAAGAAATCTAAGGGTTGAGGGTTTAATGTGTTGGAATTAGGGAACACTGAGGGGGGTAAATCAGTGTTCAACAAATAGTAACTTTATTAATCTGATATTTAAACCTTTTGTGCATTGAACCAAAGGAAAGATGAAAACACACAAAGAAACCATTCACAACACCATAACACAAGGATTTTTACGTGGAAACCCTATTAGGGGAAAAATCATGGTGGAGGTCAATCCACAATTTAAGTACTCAAATATAAGTTTTACAAAATAGGAATGCACTTGCATTCAGGCTCACTACCTAGAGCTCACTGCTCAAAATAGAAATGCTCACTGCCTTACAAAATATTCAGATTAAGTCCATCTAAAGGTTTGAACTGAAGTAATAGAATCTATCGATGCTTGATTACAGTTCCAGTTAAGCACATTTGTCGATCTCTTGACCCTCTATCCGATTTTGCTCTTCTGCTCTACTCTGCTCTGTAATTCGCATCACAAATTAATTTATGTGCAAGTGAAATCACTCTACTATCCTTCTGAATTTCACCTTACACACCAACACACTTCACACTCCTATCTCAAAATGATATAACCGATCACTTATAAATATCTGCAATAAGAGATTTAATCAACCATATGTTGACTTCAATAAAACATAAATACTTTTCATCTGTTGGCTAAAACCACAAGTGATTTTCAATGCGCACCAACCAAAGTTGGCCATAGCATAGTGAGGAACCAAATAAACATGTTCAAACACAAAAATATTTAAACAATTACTTCTTAAGGATTCGCCATATATTATATTCACTATATTCACTAAGTCGGCTCTTTGTACTGATAAACACAAAATCAATAAACCGGATCTCCTAATTCGTACACCAATGAATGCGCACCTTGATGATTCTTGCATAAGATAGTACGTATATCAAAATACCTTCCTTGAGATCCACAAATTAAAATCATAAGTTGATAATGCAAATGGATTAATCTATAGTCAAATACCCTGTTCTTCACTTTGTCTCCCAGTATGAACAAATACCAAAGTGTGGACCAGATCAATGACTTAGGTTGCCATCAATGACAACACTAGAAGTCATAAGCCAACAATCTCCCCCTTTGGAATTGGTGGCAACACTTAGTGAAAAATGACTAAGTGTCAGAACCAACATACTACAATCCTTCAAAACTTCAAAAAGTTATAACCAACACAACTCCCCCTAAGTTTGATAAGGCATTTTTCACTGCTCTCTCTCCCCGTTTGACATCAATGGAAAATCAAAAAAAAATTCCTTACAGTGATCCCTTATGTTCAAAATTGGTTCAAAATTTGAAGGCATACATCCGCTACTTGATTTAGAAGATTATTTTATATTTTTCTTTCATCTCTGGAAGAAACTTCTTCCATGCTTCTATTGCAATCCCAATGATTATGATCATGCTGTTGTTTTCAGATGTCTGGTTGATAATCTTGATGAGAAATTCTAGAATAGTGATAGCCTCTTCTAATGTCTCTCCTTCCTTAGTATCTCAATCAACTATTCCAGTCTGCATTATGTTATGTCCTTTACTTTCCAGAAGGTGTCAATAATCCTATTTTTGGTATTTTAGAAATTTGTGTGCTTTGTCTATAAATCTTGAATCCTTTTCTTAATTGCACCATCTTGATCCTGAAACATGTCAAAGTTTTGTCCAATACTATTTAGTTTTGATTCAATTTGTTCCAACTTTTCTTTGTACTTGCCAATTGCATGAGGCCAATGAAGACAATAGTTGTAGATGCTATTTGTTGAATTGACGCACTACCTTAGCTGATTCAGGTGCCTTTTTAACTTGGTGAGAGATACTTTGTACTACTTTTTCAGGTGTAAAATCACTTCTTCTTCTTCCTTGTTTTGTGACTCAGAGTCCATGATTTCCTTGATGCATTCAATCATTTCTTCTAGCAAAGTATTATGCAAACTCTCTAATTTAATCTAGTTGTGCACAAGATGAGCACTTAGTACATTTAAAATCATATCCTACTCATATGAAGGTCTGATAGACAATAATTTTGCAATTTTCTACATTCCATCTTTCTCATGAATAAGCTACAATAGCTCTTCTTTAGTTAAGTCACCTTCATCATCAATTTCCTTTGTCATAGCCTTTTCTGGTTCGGATTTTTCCAGTTCTTTTCTTTGGGTGTCCTCGGTTTCCTTATCAGATTCCTCATATGTTATATCCACAATTACCTATTCTTTTCCTTTTCCTTCAATTTTTGGAGTCTTGCATGCCGAAGGAGTACAAACAATAGTTTCTTTTTATCATTTCTTCTTTTTATCCATCTCACTGGAAGAAGATCCAACTTAAAGTGCCCTTACTGGAAGAGAAATACCAACTGAGCTAAACTTTCCTAGCAAACTTTTAAAGAAACTTCCATATTCTTGATCATAGTTTGCCAAATTGTTAGAGTGCATGTAAATTTGTTTGCACACCGGTTCACTCTCTTTCCACATCACATTGTAGTTCATTGGTAAGCAATTCAAAAATTACATCACAAGACATATAACCAAAGTACCAAACCTGAAAGGATAATCTGCCATCTTTGTCAATTGCACATTCTCCATCAGTTGATCTTTCAACAATCTGCAAAGATCAAAATCCTAATCTTCCATTATCATTTTGTGTGAAATATAGACAACACCTACTGAAGTTGCACCTTCTTTGTTTCTGAAGAATATTTTGTAGGAAATTCCATGTGCAATGTACCTTGTCACAGAGTTTTTAATTGTCGAGATTATTAGTGCCCTTTGATCTCTAATAAATCCAATTAGGGTTTCGACTTCTTTATTCCGGATTGAATTCTTTCTTGGTACATCCCTAACTTTGCATAATCCAATTAAAGTTCCAATTACTTCTTTCGAGATGTGGTAGGGTTTATCCAAAATTAGAGTATCATCATTCAATCTATCCAGAATGAATTTAACGATTTATGTGTTCTCGAAATAGGGGAATTCACCCCAAATATCCAAGATTTTGTGTTTAGCTTCTTTCAACCATTTCAATTCATCGGGCGACAAAAAATTCCTTACGGCTCTAATATTTTCACTGCTATACTCATCTAGGTTTTCCATTCCTTTGATTTGTTTTGTTTTTCCTTTTGTACTCATGTTTTGTTTCTATCTTCAACTGCACACGAAAATTAAATGAAAAAAATATAATTGAAGTACCTGATGAATTAGGGTTTTGTTGTCAAAATACCTTCACACCTTCAAAATTATGTTGCAGAGTGCTCTCCTTCTTCTTTTCTTTGATAAGGTGGCAAATGAGGGTTTCAACTTGTCCTTTTATACCTTTGCACACGTAACCTTTTATTGTAATAAATGTTTTTTCCCTAGGTGTTCCAAATACCCTATTTCATCAATCAACAAGAGAAAAATTCTTTTATGGACCTATAATTTCTTGAATTTACTTTGAGAATGTTTTTAATGCATCTTTAAATCATTAATATATCTATTGAAAATCTTTCACATTTCGATACCAACTACGGATAGGGGAAAAACGATTTTCTTGAAAAACTCTCCCTAGGCCAATGGCCTAAAATCAATTTATGGAGGAATTACCGAAAGTAGGTTCTAGTACATAGCCATTTCTTCTATCAGACTCGTTCTTCCTTACCCATGTCTTCTTCATCTGATCTCTTATTTCATCTGCAATCACTTTTCCCTTTTCTTTATCATATCTCTATGTATTTTTGCCTTTGTATGTTGAACCTCTTCTATCCACATTTTTGTTTTTGTAGAATCTTGCAATGTGACTGTATTTTTTGCAATTGTAACACACAAAATTTCCTTGTCTAGACCAATCATTCCATTGATTTCTTCTTGATCTACACTGGTTAGCGATATGCCCAAATCTTCCACAGGTATAACATTTAACATTCCTTCTATCGACAAAGTTGTTTGACACATTTTTGCATTCAATTGACTTATGACCAAACTTTTGCAATTGAAACACTCACCGAAGAATGATGGATAGCTTGATTTCATTTTACTTCTACATTGAGCTTCCATATGACCAAATTTATCTCAAGAAAAATAGTAACCGTTAAATTTTTGATCATTAGGTTGTTTTACCAGATGCCTTTTTTCTTTGTTCATTAGATTTCCTTACCTAAAATTCCTTTTTCTAGATCCGAAACTTTCTCCTTTCTCATATCCAAGACCTCACTTGTCATTTCCATTCTTCTATCCTTGAGTCAGCTCATCAAGCTTAACTGAGCGAATCTTGAACTTCTCCTTGTATTCATTTGCAGTAGTAAGTTCATCCCTAAGAATAACAATTTGTTTTTCAAGCTCTTCTTCATTGTTTCTAGATTGTTGCGGTTCAATCTCCAACTAAATGAATTCTCCATTGATTTTTCTGTATTCATCAAATTTTTCTTTTAAGGACTGGGCAGGATTCTCCTCATTCTTCTTCCTTTCTTCAATCTCCTTAGTCAACTTCATCACCATAGATTCCATCTCATGTTTTAGGGTAGCATTGTCTCTGGAAAGCTTTTCACATTCTTTAGTTATTTCCTTCAAGGTTTGATTCAAGTGAACATCATCCATGCTTTTGCTCTCTTTTTTCTTAATCTAATCACAAAGGTCCTTTCTCTTCTCCCTGGATTTAACAATCTAATCCTTCAATGTTTGAATGAATTTCTCAACATCCTTAAGATTTTCTTTCAATTCTCAAACTTCTGCTTTAGACTAATCAATATAATCAAGTCCCACCTCAAGCCATTGTTGAAGACTACCAGAGTCCATTACATTCCAAGATCCACCTTAAGTTGCTAAACTCCTTTTGAGGAACTAAGCTCTGATTCCAATTGTTGGAATCAGGGAGCACTAAGAGGGGGGGTGACTCAGTGTTCAAAAAACCTTAACATTCACAACACCATAACACAAGGATTTTAACGTGGAAACCTTGTTAGGGGAAAAACCACAGTGGAGGTCAATCCACAATTTGAGTACTCAAATATAAGTTTTACAAAATAGGAATGCACTTGCATTCAGGCTCATTTCCTAGAGCTCACAGCTCAAAAAAGAAAGGCTCACTGCCTTACAAAATATTTAGATTAATTCCATCTAAAGGTTTGAACTAAAGGAATAGAATCTATCAATGCCTGATTACAGTTTTGGTTAAGCACATTCATCGATCTCTTGACCCTCTATCTAATTCTGCTCTTCTGCTCTTTTTTTCTCTATAATTCGCATCACAAATTCATTTATGGCAAGTGAAATCACTCTACTATCCTTCTGATTTTTTCCTTACACACCAACACACTTCGCACTCCTATCTCAAAATGATATAATTGATCACTCATATATCCACAACAAGAGATTTGATCAACCATATGTCGGCTTCAATAAAACATAAATACTTTTCATCCATCGGCTAAAACCACAAATGATTTTCAATGCGCCCCAACCAAAGTCAACCATAACATATTGAGGACCCAAATAAACATGTTCAAACACAAAAATATTTAACAATTACTTCTTAAACATCTGCCATATATTATATTCACTATATTCACTAAGTCGGCTCTCTGTACTGATAAAGAAAAAATTAATAAACCGGATCTCCTAATTCGTACACCAATGAATGCACGCCCTGATAATTCTTGCACAAGATAGTACATATATCAAAATACCTTCCCTGAGATCCACAACTTAAAATGATAAGTTGATAATTCAAATGGATTCATCTATAGTCAGATATTGTGTTCTTGACTCTATCTCCCAGTATGAACAAATACTGAAGTGTGGACCAGATCAATGACTTAGGTTGCCATCAATGACAACACCAGAAGTCATAAACCAACATAATGTATAGGGTAGAGGGTTGAGGATTTAAGGTATATGGTTGAGGGATTAGGGTTTAAGGGTTGACTATTGAGGGATTAGGGTTGAGGGTTAAGGGTAAAGGGTAGATTTTAAGGTATAGGGTTGATGGTATAATGTCTAGGGTAGAGGGTTTATAGTTGATGGTTGAGGATTGAGGGATTAAGGGTTTAAGGATTGAGGGTCTAAGGGTTCAGGTTTGAGGGTTGAGGGATTAAGGATTTAAGGGTATAAGGATTAATGTATTAAGGGTTTAAGGTATATGGTTGAGGGATTAGGTTTGAGGGTTTAATGTATAAGGTAGAGGGTTGAGGGTAGAGGTTATAAGGATTGAGGGTATAGGGTTGAGGGATTAGGGTTGAGGGTTTAATGCATAGGGTAGAGGGTTGAGATATTAAGGGTTGAGGGATTAATGTATTAAGGGTTTAAGGTATAGGGTTGAGGGATTAAGGTTGTGGGTTTAATGTATAGGGTAGAGGGTAGAGGGATTAGGGTTTAATGGTTGAGGGTTTAAGGGTTGAGGGTTTAGAGTTTAAGGTAGAGGGTTGAGGGTATAATGTATAGGGTAGAGGGTTTATAGTTGATGGTTGAGGGATTAAGGGTTTAAGGGTTGAGAGTTGAGGATTAATGGTTTAAGGTATAGGGTTCAGGGTTTAATGTATAGGGTATAGGGTTGAGGGTTGAGGGTATGTATTTTAAGGGTTTAGGGTTTAAGGGTTTGAGGGTTGAGGGTTGAGGGATTAAGGGATTAAGGGTTGAGGGTTAAGGCTTTAAGGTATAGGGTTTAGGGTTTAAGGGTTTAGGCTTTAGGGTTTAATGGTTGAGCGATGAGGGATGAGGGATTAGGGTTTAAGGGTCTTAGGTTTAATGTTGAGGGTTGAGGGATTAAGGATTTAAGGTATAGGGTTGAGGGATGAGGGTTGAGGGTTTAATGTATAGGGTATAGGGTTGAGGGTTGAGGGTATAGGGTTTAAGGGTTAAGGTTTGAGGGATTAAGGGATTAAGGTTTCAAGGTTGAGAGTTTAGGGTTTAAGGGTTGAGGGTTGAGGGATTAGGGTTGAGGGTTGAGGATTTAAGGTATAGGGTTGAGGTTTTAATGTATAGGGTAGAGGGTTTAAGGGTTGTGAGTTTAGGGTTTAAGGGTTGAGGGTTGAGGGATCATGGTTGAGGGTTGAAGGTTTAGGGTTTAAGGTATAGGGTTGAGGGATTAGGGTTGAGGGATTAAGGGTTTAAGGTATAGGGTCAAGGGATTAGGGTTGAGGGTTTAAAGTATAAGGTTGAGGGTTGAAGGTTGATGGAAAAAATGTTAAATGCATGCAGTGTGAAGTTGCAAGGTGGTGTAACTTTCATTTTGTTCATCATGCAACTAAACTGATAGTTCCAACACATCCGAAGTGGTGAGCTTATGCTAGGAAAGGTCATATTTTGCACCCAAACATGTTGAAACAGTTTGAGCTACATTGTACCAACGAAGTCTCTTAAGAGACCAACATGCAAAAAGGTAAAAAACTTTTACAAGCTATTACATAGAAACCATGTCACTTACAAACATTTTTCTAAGGCTATGGGATCACATAGGGCCCCTCTACAATAACCTTTATCTTTTTTTGTTATCTTTGAGGTGTTTGTCTGTAGTGAAAGCTTTTCTGATGCTCCAAAAACTGTCAGATGCATGTAGTGTAGAGTTTCAAGGTAGACTACTTTTTGTTTTATTCTTCATGGGATCAAACCGTTAGCACCAACATGTCCAGTTGGGCACATATACACCAGGCATGGTCACTACTCTTCATTATAAAAGGGTCATAGTCTTTCCTATTTAAAGGGTCATAACTTTTCTCCTTTGAAATGTCACGACCTAAATCATATCATCACTATTTGTGGGGTGATCCCACAAAACTGGTTTACAATTTCTGAGAGGAACTGATTTTTGTTGAAATCACATATTTTTAGAAAATATAATGATTTAAGCCTTAAAAATTTCCATTTTAATGATTCCAATTGAAGAAGATTTGATCAAACCACCTTAGATCAAACCCCCTTGGATAGAACCTCACTATTTTTAAACCATACCTATAAATGAGTCTCCTTTACACCTATCAAAATGTTGATAAAAAATCACTTTTGATTTACCTTTTGGCGGATCAAATTAATTCATTTAAAATTTATTTGAAATGATTATGATAGTCCTCAGAACGAGCTATCCAACAAATATAATTTTAATATGTTTTGGTTTTATTATGTATTTATTTTTTTAGTTTTATTAAACATAGGTTTTTCATCGAAAATGAAGGTCTTTGTTCTGCACATGTGGAAAAATAGTAGATTATAAAAAAAAAAATTTAAATATGAGTGCACCAGATACTGAAGTCCTTGATCCAACAAAAAAAATAAAATTGAATTTTGATATATAAAAAAAACGTTATGCGTTATACGGTCGCACTATGCCTGAATTGTAATTGGTTTGACTTCAAAACTTGATTAAAGAAACAATATTCAATAAAAAACTATCTAACCAAGTCGAAGAACTAGATATCGGAGTTGAAAATCTAAATTCAAAAGAATTAGAATTTTATCCTTCATGGAAAAAAAAAATTATGTGTTTTACGGTGTGCGTCACTTTTTTAAAATGTTGTTTTATGAAAAAACCCAGCTTTTGTGGGAGATGGAAAAAGAAGTGTAATCTAATTCCAAAAATTTTGAAAAAAATATTTTTAGAATCTAAAGACAAAATGTGATGAGAATCTCTTTTGCATCATCTTCAAATTCCTCACGGTTTAGCCGCTATAGGTGCCTGAATGTGAAGATTTAGTTAAAAATAATAATTTCAGTGTCGAGTTTGGCCAAAAAATGTAAAACACTATTGTGGGATCACCCCATGAGAACCTAAATTAATTTGTTTGCAATATTTCCTAAGGTTTTATTCTTAATCTAATTCTTCAAGGATACTATGGACGTCTTTCTCAACGATAAATTACTCTCCCTTTTATGTTAGTGCTTATCAAACTAGAAAGCATTTTGACAAACAACATTTTTAATACACATGGAGTAATCTTGTTGAAGATACATTTGATCATGAAGAAAACAAATAGATATATGTAATACATGAAGTATGAGGCATACACATGAATACACTTAATACTTGAAGCATACATAGGAAGCATCAAGCATACATGTGAATACACGTAATATATATGAAGTCTACATAGGAAGCATGAAGCATACACATGAAAACATGAAGTATACACAAGAAGCACGAATCATACACATGAACACATGAAGTATACACAAGAATCATGAATCATAAACGTGAATGGTAGCATGAAGCATACACATGGAATAATAGCATGAAGAATACATGTGGAATGGTAGATTTCTTCCAAGAATTATATGAAAAACTTTTATAGGTATGAGGTCACATGTAATAATGTCTTTCTCAATTTTAGTTGCATACTTCAAAGTGCATTATATAATTACATGATTTACTTACCATGCTACAATGATCCTAGAGAGTATGGGCTTAGATGTATAATGGTAGAGAGACCTAGGTGTATATTGCATCATGCATTATTATATTCATATGATTGATTAAATGTTCAATAATCTTATAGGAGAATAATCTTCAACCTTTATATATTTACAATTATATAAAGGAAGCGTGCATGTAATACAATTAGACTTTAAATATTTAAAATAAACCATCTACAAATATCCATTGAAGCATGGATTTATAATGCAAATATAAACACCATCAATAAAAAAATGTGTATTAACCAAATAGCCACATTCATACATCAATATATGTTGATATAACATATATTCAAAATAGCCATATAGGCTTACAAGAATGCCATATAGGCATACAATGTCAACTATATGCAATACAAAATATATGTCCACAAATGCCACATAGGCATACAACAAAGGAACCCAATAAAAAGTCACTCCCCTTTGGGTGAAGAAAATAGATCACAAGCAACCTGTAAGGCCCCACCTTGCATGCGATTAGTAAAGCTCTAATATGTTGTATGTGATCCTAAATAGAAGGTGAGATGTATTATGGATGAAAAATAGTGTGATTATTTGATAATATTCTTTTTTTTAATTTTGACATTTTACTTATGCTACCATGAATGTAAGACCCTGTTTCATAACCCCCATTTTATTTCAATCAAACAAGTAGTTAGATGATAATTATGATGAAACGAATGATAAAAATATTTTTAGGATTCATGGGCATTAACCTTGATTTAATTATGATAGATGCACTTGTGAATTTTTGGATGTAACTTGAAAGAGTTGGGTTCTTTGGTAAATGGTTCATCGTTAATGTTATAGGAGTTTAATATGAATTACTAAGGTGGTAAACAAAATGATGGAGTAACTATTTCATTAACTATATTCTTGTATTGGAGTAAGTGTGTAGTTCCTTTGATTATAATGAAAATTGAATCACTAGGTTTATTTGATGTATTAATGAGTGAAAATTATGTGAATTGGATTAGCTAATAATATGAAGAGATATATGATCTAATCATGCTGACATTGGTAATGTGCAGGAATGAAATATACAAATAGGAGGATGGATAAATATTGGAATCAAATCAAATACATCTTTGGGAAGTTCTAAGTGTAGCCCTATTTGACTTAAAAGGGGTTTGAGGTTTTATTATTGATTGGGTGATTATGTTTGAGTAGAATCCAATTGTAGGGCATGTGATGTGAGTTTGGTTGGGGTTGGAACCCTTGGTTAGGAGCAAAATTCGTATGGATTCTTGTGTGGGTTTTAAAAAGGGATTATTGAATCAATTTTCTTGGTTTTTGAACAAGAATAGACCCCTAGGACCTATACCTATGGGTTTGGAACCTTTTTGACATGTGAACTTGTCCTTGGAGTGTGAAAAGACCCCTCAAAAGTCCACGTTCATGAATGTGACGAATTCAAAAAAGTGTTGGGGCTTGGGAAGAGTGACTTGTCATTCTCAACCTCCTACTCCCCAAAAGTTCTTGTAATTGGCACAAGACTCACACATGTGTGAGCACTTGTGGGAAAGAGTGTAGGTTTGGAGGATTCCTATATAGCTCAAGAAGATGGAAGATTTTGGAGAACTTGAGTAGAGAGGGTGGAAAGAATGAGAAGAGTAGAGGAGTTCACCTCTTGGGAAGGTAGTGATCAAGATAGATTGGCTTGGAGAGGAAAGGATGATGGAAGAGTTCAATCCCCTCATCAAAAAAGAAGAAGATAAGTTTCCCTACCTTTCATCATCTTTGTTTATTTGTTGTAGGATGGTAAGATGCATGGACCTTGTTGAATATGGTGTGTGGAGAGCCTATATGTATGAAATTTAATGCCATGTTGTTTTGATCTTTTTTGTAAAATTTGAGAAAACTCCATCTATCATCTTGGGGTTAGTAGATTTCTTGCTCGGGGGTATGGCTAGAGCCCACAAGGCTCCATGATGCCATTACGGTAGGGTGGAGAGCAAGCCTTATCCAATTGTTTGTCACTAAATTGTGTTTCTTAAAATTTGTCTGTAATATAGAAATCTAATGCTTTGTTGTAGCATGAAAGAAATGAGAAAGAAAAAATAAAAATAAAAAAATATGAAAGGTTTATGTGAAAGGGCTTGCATCTTATTATAGAAAAGAGGGAGAAGTAAATACTCTATGATGTAGTGATGAGAAAGGTGTTTGGGATAAAGAGATGTATATATTTGATTCTGAAAAAAAATATGATATTTGACCTTAAAGAAATTGATTATCTTTCTTGTTTTCTAAGTTGGAAGGAAAATATAAGGTGTATTCAATTTAAAAGATAAATTAAATTTCCTTTTTGTTAAACCAGTAAATTTTACATATGTTCCATATATATTACTTGACAAATTTTATTAAGCGGTTATGTTTTATATAAAATTTAATATTGTTCATTTGGGTATTTTCACAAGTTATATATATATGATATATTTTATAAACATAATATTTTGTAGTTTTAGATATGAAATATTTCACATACATAAAGTTTTGTAATTTTAAATAAATAAATATTTCATATACATAGTATTTTGGTAGTTTTAAATATAAAATATAACTTGCATAAATTTATATTATATACAAATAGATATAATATATACAATTTTTAAATTAAATTTATATTGAAAAACATTTTTTTTTTTTAAATAATAATAAAATAATAAGATAATAAAATAAGAAAATAAAGGGAAAAAAAAAAACCTAAAATAGGGTTTGGCTATGTGCTAGGCCGAACCCCCACACAAAGGAATAAACCAAAGCCAAAACCACAATTTCAAAATGACGATCCTAATTGGCAAGCATAGGTTTTTTTTTTTTTAAAAAGGGTGGTGGGGTTGATATCCCTCCCGTTTCACACAATGCTTTAGAAAAAAAAACAAAAAAAAAAACTGAATAAATTCCTTGTTAAAATATTTTCCTTGAAATAAAATGTGTTAACTCACTGGAAGCATGTATTCTTAAGTATGATATTAAACTATAAGTTTGTCACATTGCCTTGAAATAAGAATGTTAAGTTTCAGACTTAATCTATTTTCCTTACTAGAAAAATAAATGAAAATGGTTATACCATTTTGTTCTGATAGTTGAGGTAAGAAACCTGAAAGAGAAAAGGGTGCATGAAAGTATTCACTGTCAAGGTTTTCTGCTATCCTGGAAATGTTGTCATAAGTAAAATTTGCATAATGTCCTTTTAAATATATATTCATTTTATCTTGATGTAAAATGGTTTTCAATATTTAGGTTGAATGCAAACATGAGAGTTTATTCTACGTAAGCATGTAGGTTCTATTCAGTTAGTATTTGATAGTTAGTAATAGACAGAGCATTTTACTTCAGGACCAAATGGCCAAATGCAAAAGTAGTGTCTTATGTATTATGTTGCATAAATCTTTTTATATTTAAACATAGTCATTGAGAAAATGCATATACACATGCTTTGCCCCTTGAAATTCCTAAAAAGGAAACTCACATTCTAGTTGTGTCCCTCAGTGTCTGTAGCCGAGTTTCATTGCAGATTCAGTACAAGAGAAAATGCTACTGTAAAATTTTAAGCCACATGCAAGTTAAATAAATACAGCTTGAACCTAATTTACCGACTTGTATGATTAGATAACTTCGAAGCTTAACTCTTTTAGGCAGTGGCCTCCTAGTGGATCCCTGACAGGGTATCCAACAAGAGTTTGAATAGAGGACTCGCGTAGGTCTGAGTTGGAGTCGCGCCACCCCTGCACATGTAGGTTGCAGGAGTCTTGAACTGCAAGGAACGACGCCTATCCTCCTGTCACCGCACCCAAACCACTTCAAACGGTCAAACGTTTAAGGTTATCAATGTGTACTATGCACGAAGTCGACACCAATCAGTGGCGTTGTTGTGCCATTCCTTAATGACTGAAATATATAAAATGTTGATATCTCAATCCCCTGTGTATGCCTTGCAAGGGCAGCGAATGACAAGAGCGGAGCCCATTTTTCTGTCACCACGCCTGAAAAAGAAAATTAAAAATAGTTAGGGTTTTTTTTCTTACACTGCCTTTCACCCATGAAAACCTTTTAGATGCTAAGCGGATGTGAGATTGGTTTTCAAACAAATTTAATCTCTATTAAAATATTTGGTTAAGTGGCAAAATATTAAGACAGTATATATACTTCATCAGATCGACTACGAAACCGATACTTATACTTTATCAGAATCGTTAGTATGCCATTTATAATTCAAGCTCTGTTGAAGTAACATTGATATGTATAATACATAAACTTTGTTATAGAACTAAAAAAAAAAAATAATATTAACAGCAAAATCGTGGTACCACTACCAACTGTAATAATAATAATAATAAACGTCATCGGTTGGAATGAAGGCACTAAGCTTGGGCAGTAGTAAAGGACTGTAAAAATATATGTATATTGCGTTAACTTTACAAGAAAATTCTAACAATAACATTTAAGGTATTCACGTGACTCCCAAGCTTTAGGATTTCCTTAGTAAAGGGGAAGAGAATATACCCCAACACTTTATTGATAAAAGTCATATTATATTAACGTAAGAGTATGTAAATAAAGTAAGGTTTAAGTAATTGATTAAATAAATAAATAAAAATATCCCCTCCCTTACTTTAGGTCCCTTTTTAAGTAAAAATATAAATATATGATATAATTTATTCCTTTTAAATGGAGGGGAGGTTACTTTTAGTTATTATTATTTTATTTAAGTAAAAATAAAATTAAATAAAATAAAATATTAAATGAAGTAATATATGATTAATGGTATTAAGGAAATTAGTAAGTAATTATTGGTATTTAAGGAAATTAATATTATGTAATTGTAAAGGAGTTCAAAATAATCTTATAACGAGAAAAAAAAACACAACAAACTATTAAGTGTATATAATCTTATTGATATATGTTAATATAATTTCGTTATTGTCAAACATTTAATAGTAAGTTTGTTAATCAAGTTCATTCTTCACTAGAAAGGAAAGATAAATCAAATCAAATATTGACCGTCAACAATAGTAATATTATAAGAAATGATCATAGTGTAAGAAAATAATTTACATTTGTGAATGAAATAATTTGTTGAGTAATATTGTAAGAAATGATCAGCAAATAATTTACATGAGTGAATGGAGTAACTTGTAGAAGCAATTTTATTCGTAGTTGCTCCTATGTAAAAAAAATAAAATAAAATAAGTGGAGTAATTTGTTGCAGCAATTTTGTTTGTAATTTGCTGCTCTTTAAATAAATTAAAAGGGAGTAGTATGAGTAATAGTAAACATTATAATAACAATATTAACTTTAAAAGTATTAACATTATTATTAACATTAGTAAAAATATTAGAGTTGTTAATAATAACATTGAATCTAAATAAACAGTTTACATTGAGGATGCTCAAGTGGAATCATTCGATGTAAAATTTTGTTACCAACAATATCATTATTGTTATTACGAGGTAAAATAAAATTATGATGTAACAAATAATATTAACATTTATATAAGAAATTTTTTTATTATCAATAATATTATCATGATTAAGAGAAGCATTGAAAATTAATTAATAGAGTTGAAAAAATAAATTGTTGCATTTTCTAGTGAAAATTTTAGGCATGATACAACCTTTGATCTTCGAGGGGATGGAGATGCATATGAGAGTGGTCTACTTTGAACCTAAACCACAAATTTTAGGGGAAAGTGGGGGTTCTCTTGCACTTTTAGGGTTTTGCACCTAAAAGGAGAGAGGTTTTTAACACCTAAAATCTGAGAGGGTTCATTTAAGATTAAGGGTATATGATGTGGGATGTGAATGTGTGTGGAATGTGATTCCCTAAATACAAAAAACTGAAAAAGAAATGTTTTATTGATGCTAATCCCAAGAAATGCAAAGTGCTGGAAAACACAATGTTGTATGCAAACATGTACAAGATGACCTAAGAAACATAAACAAATTGCTACATAAATGAATAAAACTGAAGAGGTGCACCTGGAGGATAAAAAGGGATGAGATGAAGGTATGGAATCTTAATGAAACTATTGTAGAAGCCGACTAGGACACTTGTGCCAATATGGGCGACTTAGTCCCAGATTCGAAAAAACTACCCAAAAACCCGTTTCTACCAAATGGGTGTTTGAATATGCAAAAATAACTAAAAGGCATGGCCAGTGGGAATAATTTTCCATTAGTGGCAACCTAGTCCACTTCTGTATTTTTATAAATCCGAAAGGGGAAACATAAGCCCTTGGTTTGCACTTCGGTTCTTCAGAGGTGTCTACTTCTAAAACTCTAATTTCTAGGGCTGAAAGTGACTTTTAGTGGATGTTTTGACTTTGAAAGCAAGGAGAGATCTTGAAAAAATCTTCAAGGCCTTCAATGTACCTAAATCTGCAAACACACCAAGAGAGAAAGAGAGAAATGTTGATTGTTAGGGCATGAGGGTTTGCCTTGGTCAAACCCCTTTTAGGTAACTAAACCAAAATAGAGAAATAATGTAATGAAGCATGAAACAACGGACTTAGTATGATGAATGATATTGAGTTGTTGCAGCAATCAACCCTTGAATACTTCAGAAAGATTTCTTGATGACTTAGAATACCAAAACCCTAGCTTGCTTGAGAAGAATGATGAAGAGAGGAATGAGATAGATGATAATAGAAGGAGAGGAATAGAATTAGGGTGAAAAATGAGGGGAAAACCCTTTATTTATACATGTGATGTCCTAATTTCCCCGAAATAACACAACACAAACTGACCTTAGGGTTTAGGAGACAAAATCTTACAAGAATTTTAAGTTAAATTTGATTTTTATGCCACATGGGACTAAGTCACCCAAGGTGGCGACTTAGTCCACCTGGGAAAATTTGAGTGGTTGTTGAGAATCAAAGTGTGTTTAATGATGTTTGTCAGGATTGTCTTTCGAAACACACTTAATTAGGGCCTATACGTGTATTAAGGTGTCATTTTGTCATAAGAAAGGGTTGATTTAGTGATGACAAGCCTAGGAAAGTGTGAGAGTTTGTTTCAACTCTATACGACACTTTGAAATAAGGCTTGGAAAGGGGTAAAAAGAGGTTCAAAATCCATAGGAAAGACCCAAATGAGTGAAAAGTGTCAAGGCTACACTTTTTGGTGACACAAAACCCTAGGGGTGCTCCTCCTATTTAATTCATTGTGAAGCCTTAACTATTACAATAAAAAGTATAGACATTAATATATAGAAATTACATTATGAAAAATGAAATATTTAACAAAATAATTACTTACCAACTCCAAATGATCTCTCTCCTCATTTTCCATAGCAATAGGATTACGTTGTGGTGTTCTTTAATGTCTTATAGAAACCATCCAAATACAAATTAAACTACAAATCACTAATCATTTGATTTTATAATAAACAATTATAACAACAAATGTAATTTGAAATTTACTAATCTGCTTCATACCATTGTTAAAGGCATTGAGCTATCAATTCTTGAAAACATGCCATGCTCCATTGCCATATGAACATCAAGAGGTGTCTTCGCTTGCATCATTTGAAAATAAAACAATATTATTTAACTACAAAAACTAGAATAGTGATGCAAGTCATGGCTTGTAATTTATGAGATAGTCAACAAAATTTTGAGTACTTTGTAAAACATGTATGAAAAATGTGGTAGTATAAACAAGGAAATGAACTATTTAATTTTTTTTTTAGTGTACTTTGATAAAATGCTTTGGTAGACATGTATAGAAAATGTGGTAGCATAGACAAGGTAGTGAGTTGTTTGGAAAGATGCCTCAAAGAAATGTGGTCTCATGGTGATGGACATCACCATGGGACCACATTTCTTTGAGGCATTTTTTCAAATAGCTCATTGCCTTGTCTATGTTATTGCTTACTATTATGCTTTGATATATTTTTTCTAAGCATGCATAGTTTGTTCGAAAGCATCTGTTTTAGGGTTTTAGCCATAGCAGCAAGGAAGTGAACTATTTGATAAAATGCTTTGGTAGACATGTATGGAAAATGTGGTAGCATAGACAAGGTAGTGAGCTATTTGAAAAAATGCCTCAAATAAATCTAGTCTCATGGTGATGTGGCATTTTTTCAAACAACTCACTGCCTTGTTTATGCTATTGCTTACTATTATGGTTTGATAGATTTTTTCCAAGAATCCATAGTTTGTTTCAAATCACCTATTTTAGGCTTTTAGCCATAGTAGCAAGGAAGTGAATTGTTTGATATAATGCTTTGGTATACATACATGTATAGAAAATGTGGTAGCATAGACAAGGCAATGAGTTGTTTGAATAAACGCCTCAAAGAAATGTGGTCTCATGGTGATTTCCATCACCATGAGACCACATTTATTTGAAGATTTTTTCAAACAACTCATTGCCTTTTCTATGCTATTGCTTACTATTATGCTTTGATATATTTTTTCCAAGAATCCATAGTTTGTTTGAAAGCACCTATTTTATGCTTTTATCCATAGCAACAAGGAAGTGAACTATTTGATAAAATTCTCTGGTAGACATGTATGGAAAATGTGGTAGCATAGACAAGGCAGTGAGTTGTTTGAAAAAATACCTCAAAGAAATGTGGTCTCATGGTGATGTCTGAGGCATTTTCTCAAACAACTCACTACCTTGTCTATGTTATTTCTTACTATTATGCTTTGATAGATTTTTTCCAAGTATCCATAGTTTATTCGAAAGCACCTGTTTTAGGATTTTAGCCATAGTAGCAAGGAAGTGAACTATTTGATAAAATGCTTTGGTAGACATGTATGGAAAATGTGGTAGCATAGAAAAGGTAGTGAGCTCTTTGAGGCATGTTTTCAAATAGTTCACTACCTTGTTTATGTTATTGCTTACTATTATGCTTTGATAAATTTTTTCCAAGCATCTATATAGTTTGTTTGAAAGCACCTGTTTTAGGATTTTAGCCATAGTAGCAAGGCAACAAACTATTTGATAAAATTCTTTGGTAGACATGTATAGAAAATGTGGTAACATATCTACAAGGCAATGAGTTGTTTGAAAAAATGCCTCAAATAAATAGTATGATTGCATGGTCTTCTTTCTCTGTGATAGTCTCATTATACATTTGGTTTCTTGATATTTGACCTTGGGTATGATATGTATAGCTAGTTGTATAAATATCTTCTTCATAGGGTCCATTATCTTGTTGATCAAAAAGGATAGTGTAATTATCGTCATTAGAGAAGGGTTTCTTTTTTATTGGGGAACTCATCAAAGTAAGAGTGAAACATGATTATGAGTATGGATTAAGATGGAAAATGAAATGATATACATTGTGGATATAGGTTTTTGTTGGATAGGTTAGTGGATATTTCAATTTTGATGGTGGATTTATTGGACTTGGTAGATAATGGTTTATATCTAAACCTTATGGGAATTTTGATGTCATGGTATGGTAACATTTGGGAATGTTTTTGAGCAAGTCCTTAACACATATTTATTTTCTTGGATGATATGAGACTGCATTTCTTTGAAGAATTTTTTCAAACAGTTGACTACCTTGTCTATGCTGTAGCTTACTATTATGCTTTGATAAAAAAATTCCAAGCATCCATAGCATAGACAAGGCAATGAATTGTTTGAAAAAATTCCTCAATAAAATGTGGTCTCATGGAATGCCATGAAAATCAAATGCAATTGGTAGTTTCTCCTAGTTATTAGTTATACAATGTGAAGTAATTGCATAACTACTTATGTTGACTTTCTAAAAAACTATATTGTAATTGAAATTTTGTCATCTATCAAAATCTAATTATTAGTTATGCAATATGAAGTAATGCTTTGAGTTTGAAAGATGTGCAATGCAATGTAATTAACGATATGAATATAAACTACAAAAATCTATTAAGTACAATTCATTAGTTAAACTCTTTATTTTATTACCTGAGTGAAGCTTCAAAGTCCACCTCCATTGGGAAGTGTTGTCATGAAATCTCCAAGATTAACCTATTCAACATCCAAAATTGGATATTAAAATACCATTCATATAACATGTTATTCACATGTAATATTTATATATTTTTACTAGTTAAATACGTCCGTCGTACATGTCATCATGTAATAGGGAGGTGGAGGACCGCTGAAAACTGAAAGAATGCTATGACCCTAAAATTTCATTATAATCATTAAACTAAATTAGTTAATCATTCATTTCAAAAATGAAATTTAATAATTTAAATATAATGAACTTGCTAACATTTACCTTACTATCAAGGCTAAAAGCCTCATTAAGGAGGGCATCTTTCATCACCAAATTCTCAATTGTAGATGTAGTCTGCACACCTACATCCTGACTATGTGTGGGGTCATAACCATAGGGTGACTCGCAAGCCTAAAAATATGGGGTGGAACCCTACTCCCTGAAGACTCCCCCATCTCAAACTATGTTGCAGAATTAGCATGCTCTATGATGCTTTGGGTCAAGGAACTAATGGACTACAATGTATCGACCATAGCACTCTCCTTCACAATGAAAGGGATAGCCATGTGCTCATAGATTTTTCTAGCGAGTGCTCTTCTCATTGGTTGTTATGGGTCAAAATTTTCCCCTGCTCTATCTTGTGCAGAATCCTCACCTCTACCCTAGAAGTCTCGCATATCAAAATAGTTTGAGACTTTATTGAGGACAAACTCATAGTAGAGTTTCCTCAAAAAAATATTGCAGGACCTCATTATTGTTGCATGGAGGATGGTCAAAAACCATCCAACACCTTTGCCAAAAATGGTTCTTTATCCCTTGGTGGTTGCACCAATGGATAGGGAACCTCTTGCTTGAAGGATGTAGAGGTTGATTTGTTCATGGGTTTGTGAAAAGGGAACACAAGTCAAATTTTGTAAATTTTTCATCTTTGACTTGTTTGTAAGATAATTCATTTGCATAGAATTGTCTAAACCCTCTCCTCTTATTCGACCAAGTAGTTATTTTCTTACTAATTGAATCTACATTTGATAACATAGATTCAAGAGATTGAGCAAGTGTGGCTCTATGCGAGGTTGAACTTGTAGGATCTTTCAACCTTGCAATTATGTCCTTAATTTCTTTTCTGTTATTTTCAATTTTCTCCATTAAATTTTCTTGTGTTCCAAGGGCATATTGAGGAATTACTTGAGGTGTTTGTTGGGGTTGTTCATTAAGTATTTGGTGCTGAGGTGATTCAGGATTTTGAGGAGAAGGATGTTCATTATCAATTTTTGTAAATTAAATAAATTTACCTCAAAAAACATATTAAATCTACCTATTTAGTAACAAATTCACACAAAAAAAATCAAAACTTACTCCTTTGACCTCCTCGACATTGTGGCGACATTTTGGAAAAGATTTGGTGAAAAAATTGGTCTCCAATAATGCATGCATGCTCTTGAGGGTTTGCAGGTTGCGGGTTTGAAGGAACTTGCAGAAAATAAGAATGATGAAATGTTGTTTTTTTGTTTATATGAGTTAAAATGCTCCCACATTATAATGCGAGCACATTATAACACATTTGCATTATGGATTTTTTTAAAATTCAAAGATGGGTGGCCACTGTAATGTCACTTTTCCTCCAAATTTATTTAAGTGTTAGCAGTGGATTTAGTAGATTAAATATTAGAACAAAGATTAAAAAAACTACAACATTCTTAAAATGGATGTAAATAATCAATGCAAAAGATAATATGTGTGAGTTTATTAAGAAATTCCAAAATAGATAGTTAACCTGATAAATGGAATACACATTCATATAATTCATATACATTAACACCAAAATCATATATATATTCTCAATATAATTTAGAATAAATGGTTTTAATACTTATCTGAATAATAATACTTGCAAAATCCACTCTCAGTTCAAACGCCTTCACACCAGTGACAAAATACTCAACAACATGTCCATAATGCATCTTAGATAGAAAGAATATCGATGTATTGCACACTACATCGTGGGTCTTATCCTTTCCTCTAATTTTATGCACTATTGGACAAATGGAGAGAGGATTCAGTGCATTTCATACTACACAATGGGCCCATCCTCAACTCCTAGGAATATGCCAGTGGTACTGGCTCTTGCCATGGAGTAGTCTAGGAAGAAAACATACTTTTCCTCTCTACATGAGAGTTGGTTCCATCAGAACAATGCTCAACACTCATGCCACAAAACCATGCCCTGGCCAGGACCATTCTAAGTGCATGCCCTTGTACCCCAAGTTGGACACACACTATAGATGTGCCCCTTCCCCGTCCTATCCATAGTTCACCAACCACTTCATTCTTTCTTGGTTGTTCTTCTTCCTTGAGTTTTCTCCCTTCTTCAATGTCCCTCACCATTCTCACATGAATGATTTATATATCATTTTAAGGGGTGGTTTCCAAACCATCACACCCTTTCACAAAATGTTTCCTTTTAATAATTATTTAAATAAATAATTCTTCTTCTTTTTTTAAAGAGTGTTTATAAATATTCTTTATTAATCTCTCTTTTAACCAAAGGATCATAATATCCTTTATTTTATATCTCCCTTTTAATTCCAAAGAGTTATTTATATATTTCTCTTATCTTGGGGAAAAAGTCACATAACACTTCTCCCCTTGTAAATTAACTACTGTCCTTAGAAGCACAAGATGCATTTGCATCACAACTCAATGGAGCACACAATCAGTATTTGAAGATGCTAACATTGAATACTTGTATGTTTCATAATACTTACTTTATCTACATTATTTTGTTCTACAAATTTACAAGTAATTTTAATTTAAGATCACTTTTTCAATCCAAATTATGATGAGAACTAAATAGATGTCTTATGAAATATATCATGAATTTATTATTCAAAAGATAATTATATAATTAACCTCCTATCCTTCAACACTATCAGTCTACTCACTCATGTAACTTCTTTAAATTATGAAAGTATTACAATGTAATCACACAATAATTATTATGCATGTCTAATTGATACTATGTGGTAAGTCATAATTTATAAAAGTAATCTATAATTTCAACGTACATTCCAATATGGTATTCATGAATATCCTCTTTGCACATATCAAAATAAATGAACAAATATAATCTTAGTATAAGACAATTGTACAAGGTTAATGGGTTGATCAAATCCAATAACAAAGTACAAATTATTGATATGAATCTTCGATAAACCTAATTTTTTTATAGGTTTGACAACACATGGAAATTCACTAAAATGATTTATAAAAGAAACATGTGAAAGATTTAAACATCACATAACCTACTTGCATATCATAGAAAAGGTTGGAATAGAGAGTCTCATTCCAACATGGTGTTATTCTCACCAACTCATTCCAAACACAATGTCAATTTTCCAAATTTAAGATGTGAATCCAAGGACCTATGGGTTATGGGCCCATAATGTAACTTAAAATAGACATATTGAATATGATAAAAGTATTTTCTCAAAATAGACACAACAAAATAAGTTGACATGATACTATCTTAATATGAAGACAAATTCCTTGTATAAGAGGATGCTAGCTAAATAGAAGATTGGTTTTATATTGCTAAATCTATTCTCAAGTTTATTTGAGATCATATGATGTATAAATTGATACTTCTAGAGTTTCATCAACCACCAAATAGTTGAATTTATGTGAGGGAGTTATTAAGGTTACCCTCATACCATGTATGATACCAAAAAAATTAAGTGGCCCATAAAAGATATTTAAATCAAATTTTCTAAATTTAAAGATGCCAAAATGATCCTAAGACCTATGAGTAATGGTCCCACAATGCTTTTAAAACAGACATATGTAATAAATCAAGTTAGTTTTAAATAGGCATAGCAAACATAATGCAATCCAAGTGAAAATTTGCATTTGGTATATTTGAATGAATGACACCACTCCATCTAATTCTAGAATATAATGATTGAAGATGTATCTTTGACTAAAATAAAAGAAGCTTCTGTATATAATATAATTATAATGGCAACATATGGTGCCCTAATTCATACCTAGACAATTATTGTGCTCAACTTTCAAAATAATGAGTTTGTTATCATCTCAGAAACAAAATTCACAAGTGATAATGTGAAAGACATTGAATGTAAATCTTACAAATTTCTCGTACAATGTCAAATAAATAAATGACATCTCATATTTAACTTTTGAATGATGTAAATTACACCCAAATAAATATAAGATTACACCTTGAAAAATTTATAATTCAAAAAAATACTTTTAAATAAATACTTAAAATTCTAATTCCCCATAAACATAAAAAAGGTTTTTCTACTTAAAAAATATATTTCATTTATTTAAAATGTTTCCTTAATAAAAATGTATACGTAAGATGGGCTACTTTTAAAAAAGTGGGCTATTTTTAAAGAATGGGCTATATCTCTTCTTTTTTTCCCTTTTTAAGGAGGGTTATACGTATTAGTTTAGGTACTAGTAATTATTTTTATTTGACCAAGCTAATGTTTTTATCCGCCACGGCTAAGACATGCCTTTTAATTCTTCGAGAATAATCTTAATAATTAATTTCTTATCACGATTAGGGCATCCTTTTTCTTTTTTTTCATATAAGCAAAATGTTAAGAGCTTGCTGTTACGTTTGACTCCAAACTGAAAGTCATCTTGTGAAATAGTTCCAGTTGTTCAAGGTAGTTCTTTTTACCATGATGACAGTGTATTCAAATGATAGCCTCTACTCTGAAACTGTATCTAATTTGAGTAACCGAGAACATGGAATGGATTTTTTAAAAGGCTTCAAAAACTACACTTATAGATTTATAAAAGAGTATTTTTACACTTTAAAAAAATGTTATTTACACGAGTAGGAGTTGTTGAAACAACAAGCTTTATTAAATATTTTTCGGGTAAACTATCCTCAAAGTGGTGCTACATATATGCATTTAGTGAACACTTTTATTTGGAAAAGATGTGACAATATTTAAAACTTAGCTACAATGAATCTAGCCATATCATATTTTGACCAAAATTTATTTTTAGTTAGAAATACTTAAATTCTCTTGTGCTAATAAGTTGACTAAAAGTGTGACACAACTTTATAATTTTACCCCTATGTACTAGCCAAATGCAGTAGTTGGTTAACATGCATTTTGGTGAGATGAAGCACTTACCATATGGATGCTCTCGTATTCTTATTTTCTAGTTCAGTGGCCTTCTGTTATCACTTGATCGGTGTTCTTCAAACTATTGGTACCTATATTTTTGACTTGCATCTTGCATGGTTGAGTCGTGTCATTGGGGGCACTCATGCAAATTCATGTCTTCTTGATCTTGATCACCATCTATTTCAGAAGAGGTTCTTCATTTCAACACTATAGCAGTCATCATTCAATAGTTATCTTCAACTTCTTCATGCTTTAGTGATTCTCTTCATGTTCCTATTCTTTTTGGGACATTGTTTATGGAGGCTTCTTAGTTCTTCATTCACCTTTCTCTCTTTTGGAGAGGAGTTTTTTAATGAGGTTTTCTCCTTTTTTCTATTTATGAGAGATTAGATTGTTTGTACATGGGCACCTCATTAGGCTTTGTTGTCGAGACCCATTTGTGCATTCTTTATTTTTTATGATTCATTTTTTAGTTTTTTTAGCTACTCCCTATGTTACACTTAAGGGGGGTGTTAGAGTAATCATTTATTAGCTAATAATTAATTAATCTTTAATTGATTATTAGGCTAATTTCACTTTATGCACTTAAGCTAAACAAGTATGAGTGTTTTTTTTCTTTTATTAGTTTGAGTTATTATTAGATCATTATGCCTCATCACATGTGATGTCGACACTTTTCATGATCTAATTCCTTTCTCATTTAAGGTTTTCTCTTATAAGAACTCTCCTTCATTGTATTATTAAGTTTAGTGAAAGCTCTTCAATTTTGTAATTTTTTCTTTTTGAAGAAATATCAAATCATTATTTATAACTCTCATGCATGGAAGGTGTTCTCATTTGTTGTTTGATATTTCTTTGTGTGTTTGTAAAAATTCTAAAAGTTAAAAATTTATGACCCTACAAGGAGGCCATTTGAGGGTTGATTAAGCATTTACATTAATTTTTCATGTAATCCATCTCAAAAGAGGAGAATTAGATAACTAATTTTATGGCTACCTATTCAACAATGTTCTCACCTCATGTGTAACTTTAGAATGTTGAGTTTTTCATTGCAATCAAAGGAGGGCCATTTATATAAATTAGTGACTTATTGTACATATTCAATTACAAAAAATATAATAGAGCCCTTCATACAAAATTAAATGAAAATGATGAATTCATATTAAATTACTTTCAAGCATATGATGGTCTACCAAAATCATCACAAGAGATGGTATACACTATTGCATCATCCAAATGATTACTTTGTAGGAGAATTAGATATTGTACAAGTGGATCAAATCCCAAATATATTACTTACTCCTTCAATATTTAAGGAAGGTCGTCCATCTTTGGGGCCTAACTAACAAATGAAGGGCTACATGAGTACACAGAGCTTCTTGTTGACTTCACAAATATCTTCACATGGAAATACTTCAGATCATCCCACAACTTGATTTTTGCATGAAATCACATATTTTTTAGAAAAAATAATGATTTAAACCTTGAAAGGTTCCATATAAAGAGTTTTAATTGAAGAAGGTTAGATAATACCCCTTTGGATCAAATACCCTTGGATAGAACCCCTCTAGTCTTAAATCATACCCATAATGGAGTCTTATTGACACCTATCAAAATGCTAGCAAAAAACCATTTTTTTTTTTCTTTGATGGATCAAATAAAGTCATTTAGAAATTATGTTTTGTAAGTATGTAGCCCTTATTATAAGTTTTCCATAAAGTATAATTTTGAATATTTATAATTTTATTATTATATTTATATCTTATTTCTTGTGAATGTAGGTTTTTCACCAAATGTCAAAGTATTTATTTCACACACACAAAAAAATAGAAAAATAAAGAAAAAATCCTAAAAAATATGTGTATCTTAGGTACTAATGGCTTTATTTCAGCAAACAAAATGATAATTTCAATACATACAAAACAAGCTATGTGTTACGACATACACTTAATATGTTTAAATTCTAATTACTCTAACTTCAAAAATTAATTAAAAAATATGTAATAAAAAATTGTCAAAATGTATCCATGCACTAGATATTAATGTCACAAATCTACATTTTAAAAATTATAATTTTATCCTTTTAATAAAAAAAGTTATGTGTTACGACATAAACATTACTTTTTGAAAAATATTGTTTCTTATTAAAAATTAGTTATTAAAAGTTACATAAAAAAATTATAATTTATATATTTTTTTATAAAAAATTATATATATTTAGAATCTACACATAAATCCTTACAAATCACAAGTTCACATCATCTCTAAATTATTAATGGTTTAGTTACTATGGGTTTCATAAAGTGAAAATTTGGTGAAAAATGTTGATTTCAATGTCCTACTTTGACCAAAAAGTGGGACACAATATTGTGGGCTAACCCTTAGATATTGTTGGAAATAAGCCACTTTTGAATCAAAGATGGGCTAATCCTATAACGGTCAAAAACTTAGTTCATAGAGCACTCTAGCAAAAAATGGAAGATTCTAGGCTCAAGTCGTAGTTGGTCCATGAAAAACACAACATGGTTTCATAGCTAGTCCAGATTAGGAGCCCCAAGCACCTAGTGTGATTTAAGGGGGGTGTAGTAAATAAGCCACATCCAAACCAAAGATGGGTTGGTTCTATAGGGACCAACAACTCAGTTGGTAGAGCACTCCAATAGTAAATGGAAGGTCTTAAATTTGAGTCTTAGCTGATCCATAAAAAACTCAACAAATATATGTGGATTGAATTTAAGCATTCTAATTCATTACCTAGTCATTAAATTGGAATTAGAGACATTTAAACAAAACCCTAATCCTCAAAAGGACCAAAGAATGCATATATGCATGGATTTAAAAGATATCCATAAGGCCTATCCTAAGGATGATTTTCATCTACCATCCATACACCAAATTGTTGATTTTGCTTCTAGTTAGAAAATGCTCTCTTAGGATTTAGGATAGATGATTCTATTGATTATTTTTCTTGATAATACCACTACCACCTATGTTAAAATATTATGTTCCTTCAAACTGTTAATAGTCAATAATGTAACGTGTTAGTTAATGAAGGGAAAAACAGGATGGATCTATTGACCCAACAGTGCAGAATACATTCCCTTAACACTAATAGAATAGAGGAGAAGAGCATAAATTGGTTCCAATAACGTCTAAAACTACTTGAGATGAATACAACCAGTAAAATGATAACAAAAATAATCATTCACAGATTAACACCAGATATAAGTGGGAAAATCTTTTCAGGTAAAAAACCCACCACACAAAGTCAAGACAACTATATTACAGTAATGAAACAATTACATACAATGTTTAGTCTTCTCTGATTAGCTCATGATAACTTAGAGTAATCCCTCTTCTCACTGTTACAATGTTCTCTCTTAACATACAGTTTGAATTACTTCTTACAATGTTGTACTTGACTTACTAAGTCATACGTTGCAATCAATGTCATCAACTAAGCACCGACCATCAGGTTCATGAATCTCTCATCCAATCACGCAATCGATCTGCCCATGTCGATCTCCCTACATCAAGCCACCCAGGCATTAATTCCATCACCCAAATCTGGTTATGTTCGCCAGCCTAAGTCAGCCTGCACCTACTACAATTACTTATTTGGTTTCTAACCAATCATCTTTCTGACACTGAGCCACATGTCCGCAATTGATTTTTCCATCGCTTCTGTCACTAAGTCAAACTCGATCAAAACCAACCTCGAGCTTATCTGAGCTCTCTAAGACCTTACCGCTCCATCGCCGAGCTGACCCGACCTGCTCACGGTATGGCGGTGAGATTGTCCGAGCTCACCTCGACCATACCCGCACTACCGCGCCCCTGTTGATCATGCCTCACGGTAATGCGGTGAGCCATTCGGGCTCACACTTCGTATCCACTGAGCTCCGCCAAAGAATCCCATGCTACCGCCAAGTCCAACCGACTTGTTCGTGGTGTGGCAGTAACGGCCACCCGAGCTCGTCGTTGACTTCTCCAAGCTCTCCAGCTGACTGTCCTGCACTACCGCCGTCCACATTGACACTAACTACGGTAGCGAGGTAATCGGTCTGAGGTACCGTTGATGGTCAAACCGCACTACCACAGGGGCCGATAGGCCACCCTGCGGTAGAGTGGTGACAGTCAGCCAGACTGCTGACGGTCTTACCGTAGCCACTATGGTGGTACGGTAAGCGCCAGAGCCACCGATGGCGGTCCCACCGCGGGCACCACGGTGAGTGGACCCACCGCCCATGGTGCGATGGTAATGGTCGGGCTGACCGTAAGCGGTCACACTATGACCACTACGGTCAAGGACTTAACCATCCTCGGTATGACGGTAACCAGAGAAATAGGTCGAACGAAGCCAACCGCAGCCACCGCAGTTAGGGACGAGACTATGAGCGGTAAAGAGGTAACTGCTACCCTTCCACTGTAGTACCACTAGGGTAAGCTAAGACCGCCGCAGTAAAGCGATTAAGGCAGGAATAAAGCCAAGCGCTATATGGCAATAAACTGCAGAAACACCAGATTTTCACCAAGGCATGAAAACAGGGACATCAAGCTGGAAGTTGAGACACATTTTCTCAACAAGCTCCCACTTGGCGAACACTTCCAACTCCCTCATGACTTCAAAAATTACTGTATGTCATAGGCCCCAAGGCCCATCGATTTTGTGCACCATCTGAACTTGTCTGTGCTAACCGACTTTGTCAAAGCGTCTGCAACATTCTTCAATGTGTCCACCTTTTCAAGACTGACCTTGCCATCTTCAACCATATCCCTCACAAAGTGATATTGCACATCAATGTGCTTGGTCCTGGCATGAAAGGTTAGATTCTTTGCCAAAAAAATGGCACTCTGACTGTGACAACAGATTGAAATCTTCCTAGCATTAAATCCAATGTCTGAACACAAACGATTTAACTAAATAGCTTCTTTACAGGCGTGAGTTGTAGCCATGTGTTATGCCCCAGTCATGGATAAAGCAACTACAGCCTATCGCTTGCTCATCCAATCGATTGCTCCACCATTAAGCATGAAAGTGTATCCACCAGTGGAATGTCTGTTGTCAATGTCCCCAGCCCAATCTGAATCAACATACCCACGAATGTTGAGAGTCCTTTGTGATGCACCCAAACTTCCATGGTAACACAGTGTATAATCTGAAGTCCCCTTTAAATACCTAAAAACTCTCTTCACAACATCCCAATGAGTTCTTCCCAGATTTGCCATAAAACGGCTTAGAACTCCCACTGCTTGGGCAATGTCTAGTCTTATACAAACCATAGCATACATCAAACTGCCAACAACACTTGCATAACGCACACTGGTCATGTCCTCCATCTCAGTAGCAGACTTTGGAAAGTCTTCAACATATAGCTTTGTTCCCTGCATGACTGGAACAACTAGTTGCTTGCAATCATCCATGCTAAACCTCTCCAGAACTGTTTTCACATACTTACTCTGACTGACCCAAACCTTTCTGCTTGTTTTGTCCCTGGTTATCTCCATTCCAAGAATGTACCTTTCTGCACCAAGATCTTTCATTTCAAACTTTATAGACAACTGAGATTTAAGATCAAAAATCATAGACTTGCTATTACCAATGAATAACATGTCATCTACGTACAGTGTAATAACAAGCACACGATCATTCTTAGATTTATAATAAATGCAATGATCATATTTTCATCTCACAAATCCAATTGACATCACAAACGTGTCAAATTTCTGGTACCACATTCTAGGAGATTGCTTTAAACCATAGAGAGATTTATTTAACTTACAGACCAGATTTTGTTTACTTCTTTCAACAAAATGCTCAGGCTGGTACATGTAGATTTGTTCTTCTAGCTCACCATGGAGAAATGTTGTCTTCACATCCATCTATTCAATTTCAAAATCAAACACAACTTCCAATGACAATAAAAATCTAATGGATGTCAGCTTTGCTATAGGGGAAAAAATCTCTCCATAATCAATTCCCTCATTTTGTGAAAATCCCTTTGCAACCAATCATGCCTTATACTTCTCAACACTGCCATCAAGACCTGTCTTCTTTTTTAATATCCACTTACAACCAACAGGCTTTCACCCTTTAGGCAGTGGCACCAAATTCCAAGTTTCATTCTTTTCCAAAGAATCCATGGGCGGGTGCATGGAAATGGGTAGCCATTCTGTGAACACCCTTAAAAAAAAAGTTGTTAACCATAACGCGAGTGTGTTATAATGCGCTCGCATTATGTCATCGGTTAAACCTAGGCAAGTTCTCGATGGCTAAAACTGCAAAGCAATAATGCGAGCGCATTATAACGCGCTCGCATTATCAAATGTTGAAAGCAAAAAAAGAAATGCAAATCTCTCATTTGCATTTCGACTGGTTTTTTTGTGCACCCGCGGCCAAAAACACCAGAATAGTGCGCTCGTGTTCGAGGAGAAGAATTTCTTCACCAAGAATACAAATTTCTTCGCAACAATGGCGCCACGACAATGAGGAGCTGTAAGAGGTAAGGATTCTATGCTTTTTATTTTGAATTTGTTAGTTTTAGGTTGAATTTGATATCTATTTGTTTGAAATTTTAGGAGATGCAAATCAACCTGCAAACCCTCAATATCCTCAATAGGAGGACCAACTAAATCCTCAAGATCAAACTCAACCACAAAATCAACCTCCTCCACCAATCACTCAACCCCCTCCTGGCACTCAACAAAATTTAATGAGTGAAATTGAGAACAACAAAAAACAAATTGAAGATTTGATCAATAGGTTGACTGATCCAAATGGTTCAACCACAGAAAGAATGACCCTAGCAAATTCTTTGAAAGATATGTTAACAAACTTAGATTCAATTAGCAAACAAATAACTGGATGGGAAGATAGGAGGTAGGCGGCTAGGGAGTATTATACAAATAAACTATCATACAAGGATGTGAAAGATTTAAAAATAACAAAAGGTGATTTGTACTCATTATTCACCGACCCACATACAAATCAAAATCTTACCCTCAATGCAAAGAGGCTTCCTATCCATTGGTGCCACCACCAAAAAATGAAGGAGCGGTTTTATGATAGGTGGTACATGGTCTTCGATTACCCACCATGCAACAATTGCGAGGTCCCACAATATTTCCTTAGGAAACTATACAATGAGTTCATATTGAACAAAATCCCAAATTATTCTGATATGAGGGATTTCCAGGGGAGAGGTGGGGGGTTAGCTCAAGATAGACCTGGTGTACATCCGAATCCTACGCGGCAAGGTAGACGAGCTCTCGCTAGGCCGCCTCATGAGCACATTGTTATGCCTTCCTTCGTGAAGGAAAGTGTTGATGTAGAGACATTGCAAGCAATCAGCACTTTGACCCAGAGTGTCATCCATCATACTAGCCCTATTCTACAGCGCCATCCAGGGGAGTCTTCTAGTGGTGGTCTTCAAACACATGTGTGTCAATCTTGCGGGGCTACTTGTTCACATGACCCCACCGACCCTCAGGAGACTGGTACGTAGGATCCGTCTGCAGCTATGGAGATGGAGAGGGTAGCTGACATTTTGCATGAGGCATATGGCATTGATAGTCAGGTAAAAGTTATTGCATGTGTTCATTGAATTTAATTTATTAAATTTTGATTTTGAAATGCAAGATTCACTAAAAATGTTTTATGATTTTAATAAAATTCCAGGGTCATAGTGTTGAGACTGGATACACTGGCCCCCCACCAACCTATTTTTGCAGTACACCTATTGCTAGGGTATGTAACTAGTAAACAATTATAAGTTTATTGCATATTAATGGAATTGTTTTACGAATGGTAATTTAATATGCAATTTTGGATGTTGAATAGACTAATATTGGAGGTTTTCATGGAACACTTCCTAGTGGCAGTGGATTTACTCAAACCTTCACGCAGGTAATAGAATAAAGAGTTTAACTAATGAATCAAGTACTTAATAGATTTGTGTAGTTTATACATGCACATCGTTGATTACGTTGAATAATTTGTTGTTTTATTTTCAGTTGTTGCGAGACGATACACCTCTGAATGTGACGAGGGAAATGGATATTGGTGTGAAATCTTCTATACAATCATTGATGGCTCTGATAGAAGAGGTATGAGGCAAATTAGTAAATTTTAATTTACATTTGTTGTTATAGATGTTAGTTAGTCAGAAATCAAACCATTATTGATTCACGTAGTTTTTGTCTATTTGTATGGTTTATACAGGGCTTGAGCATGCCTGAGCATGGGCGTGAGGATATTTCCCTCATGGAGAGAGATCATGAGATGGTTGTAAGTGATTATTTTGTCAAATATATCATTTTTTATAATGTAATTTCTATATATTCATGTCTTTACTTCTTATTGTAACAGTTAAAACTTCACCATGAACTAAACCCTAGGAGGAGTAGTAGGAGCACTCCACGAGCATAGCAAAAATGAGTGACAGACCTATCGCCATCTGAGTGAAAAGGAAAGGGAAAGATTTTATTTCTTGGGCATGGAGAGCAATGACTTTTGATTCCAGAGTCTTTTATTGTATGCCTGCATGGCAGTTTTGTACATATTTTTTATTGGACATATTTGACATTGTATAGATGGATCATAAGCCTATATGGCTATTTTTTACATATATTTCATACTTATATCGACATATATTTATGTATTCCTACATGGCTATTTGGTTAATACAAATATCTTTTTTGATGCCTGTCCATATTTGCATTCTAAATTGATGGTTCAATAGATATGAGTTACGTATTTTCAAGTGTATACTTTACAACTTAATGTATACTTTGTGACTTACGTGCATTCGAGTGTATACTTTGTGGCTTACATGTTTTCATGCATATACCTTGTATTCGTGCATATACTTTGTTTTAATTTGTGTATACTATGTATTCGTGTGTATACTTTTTGAGGCTTACGTGTTTATGAGTACTTGTAGTTCCCTTATTGACATGTACATGTTTGACTTATTCACGTGTATAATTATTAATTGGTTAGCCCTAGCATTGATCTATGTCATCCTCAATGCATGATCCTTGAGATGGAGTAAGTACACCCTCAAGGTCAAAAGGAGTTTCACATGCATTCTTCATAGGCTCATTTTGGTAGTGAAACCAAAAACCTCTTGCATCATTGAAACGAAAAAAAAGTTCCTTTATAGTAGGTCTGAAGCCATTATCATTCTCCATTAGTTCTTCATGTATCCACTCCCCATTAATGGTTGTCTCATGACCTTCATGAAACCAAGCACTTATCTCATTTGTGATAGAAGAAATGTATGAATATTTATCTTCCTCCTTATGAACCATTCATTATCATGAGAGATGGGTTCTTGTGAACCACTACTGATCAATCATGGGTCAATGAGTTTGACTTGTAAAACTACACGATTGAATCCTGATAGCAATATCACAATATTTATATATCTAAATACTACCATTGAATCCTGAATACTGCCATCTTACCCACACAAGATTCTGGAAGATGCTTCCCACCCTTCTCTTAGTGGTTGCTCTCATTGCACCTTCTACCCAGCTTCATCTTGGTGTAGACAATACGAAGACCCCAACTTGAGATCTTCACACACACTAAGGACAACTGCGTCCTTCCTGCAGCTTGGATGGATCAACTTGCAACCAAGAACCCACACTACTGCCCGGTGTAGATTGCCTTCTACATGCTCAGAACCTTCTGCCTCTGATACTATTTTGATGCAGAGGAAACAACATAAGACAGTGGCTCATCCACCCTTCTCACTCCTTAGCCTACTGATCACTACTGATCAAGACATGTTCTTAAGCCTCTAACTCTATCCGCCACCTTTCCGCTGTTCAAAGCCCGAGTCACACATTGCTCAAACACAATGGTCGAGCGATGTAATGGTTTCTTTGAAAACCGTTATACATTTAAAACCATACAAGAATTTTACACTTGATTATATTACGTATATTCCCTGTCAACTAAAACCATTTCACCCATTCCATTTGGGACTGTCATAAAGAAACCAGAAAACAAGACATCCATGACATTCAAAACAATAGCGAATCCTTCAAAACTAATCTGCATTCACAATTTGCAAAACAATAAACTAAGAAAGATAAAGAGAACTACACCATGGGAAATGGAAACTCCTCTTTAACGAATTCCAGATATTAAAACTTCAAAAACATACATGCTTTGGCCAGAGAGCCCGATTTATTCTCCCTCTTGTTTACTCTCTTTTTTGTTTTCTCGTAGTTGCACTCTCTATTTCCTCTATCTCCCGGTATTCAGTTACATGTTGTCTCTTTATAGAGATTCTAGGGTAGATAGACAAATTGTTCATCTACCCAATATTCCCATTCGGTTACAACTGTCATTTAATCCTTTTGATGAATATATCATTGCAATTTTAAACACTTAACCATTTCTTAACATGGTCCCACGAAATTCTAAATGACTAAAACATTCCAAAATTATGAAGCTTGTCATAAATTTCAAGAGTCAAGGTGTCCCCGCACCAATATCCTAGTTGTCCCTTTGTTGATTTATCTCCTCACCGATCCATCTTATTGGATTCTTTCACCTTTTACCCATCGCTTTCTTGAAAAACTCAATTTTAGGCCTTGTAGCCTTGTGCCCCAATTTGGCCTCCTAGAACCCGTTTTCTTGACTTTTCTCACAATCAGTCTTAACAACCCCCAAATGCTTTTGTAAATTCTTTCTTTTTATCATCAAGGCTCCAATATTTACTAGGCCTTAGGTCCTACAAGCTTTCGTATATATGATTGTCCTCAAACCCCCTATTTTCAAGGGTTCCTATGGTTTTTGGCTCTTTTTCCTTCTTTGATGGCTTCAACGACCTCCTCAGCTCTCCTCCTAGCACACACATGACTGAGATACATGTTCCTACACTCCCATACTCTTTATTGGCACAAACCAATCCATTTAGCAACTCTCCTTGCTGTTGTCCTCTCCAAGCTACTAGCCAGAATGCACTTGCACTCGCCTAGTGCTTGATGATTTCATCATCTTCCCTGCAAAACAAGACCCCAAAACCTATATGTACACTATTTACATAGTCCCCAACTTGATTCCAAGTGGCCATGAGAGGAAAGCCATGGGAAGTCAAGTGGGACTCATTATTCACAAAACTGGCCTGAACCGGCAATGAGACCAAGAAAACCAAAAACTTGCAGAAAGATAACCAGTCGGTCTACAGCACTAATCTAATGCTACACAAGGTAAGTAAGTGACACAAATGGAAGACTCAAAGAATTATATAAGTCCTTTCAATCCATTCTTGATTGGATGAAGGCTCAAACACAGAAATTCAATGAAAACTTGCTCTCTTCCAACCACAAAAATGTACTCTCCAAGTCTCATTTCGTGAAATCAATCCTCCAACCCAGGTATTAGGGTTTTTCTGACCTTATATACCTTTCTCCCACGTTCTAGGACCCTTCGGTCGAGCTTAGAGCATCATTAATGCCATTTTCTAACTTTTAGGACAAATAGCCAAGGCAACATTGTTCGAAATGCTCACAGTGTCCAAGAGTTACCCAAACTGCAAGCCCCTAACAAACCTATTTCCAATTCACTCATCAAAAACACTCTTGGGACTTTATATCATAGTCCTTATTCCCTCTTTCATCCTAATCTGATAGTAGCCACTTTTCAAATCAATCTTGGAGTAGTACCTAGCACCCCTCTAAACAGTCCATTAAGTATTCTATCCTAGGAATAGGAAACCTATATCTAATGGTTATCCTATTTATGGCCCTAGAATCAGTACACATTCTCCACTTATCTCCCTTCTTAGGTTCCAACACCACTGGAACAACACATGGGCTTATGCTTTTCCTGATCAACCCTTGGTCTAAAAGTTCTTGAACTTGCCTTGTTATCTCCTTGTTCTACTTCGGTGTCATTTTGTATGTAGCCTTGTTAGGCAATGTTGCTCCTATTACAAAGTCAATTTGATGACTGATTGCCCTCTTAGGTGGTAGTGTAGCTGGTGTGCCTTCACAAATGATATCCTTGAACTGATCGAACAATTGCTTCACCTCTGCTGTCATAAGTAGCTGACTAGGTGACTCCTCCTCCTTTGGCTTCAACATGATTGCATAGACAACTCCTTCTTCCTCCTTCATGTCTCTTAGGAATTCCTTTCCACTCATCAAAAGTACACTGGATTCTTCCTTTTCAACTATCCTTCTTGGGGAAAAAACTTTGTGGTTAAGCGCTTGAGTTGGAGTATACTGGAATGGGTGACCTCCCGAGAAGGCCTAGTGCCTCACCTCTATGAGCATAACTTAGATGCAATGAGTGCTAAGTGGGCCATTCAATATCATTTCAAATTTTTTTCTTTAAACAACTTACAAATTTGCAACTTAAGACTCCTCCAACCTAAGGGATCGATCCGATGGAACATAGCTCGAAGCGATTCCACGTGTTTTGGTGCAAAAGGGGACCATGCCTAGCATAAACATAACTATTTGGATGTGTTGGAACAGTCCGCTTGGTCACACAAGTTGCATAACGAAAGTTGCACTACTCTGCAACTTTGCACGGCTTGCATTTGATGCTTTTTCCATCAAGTGAAAATCCGCCACCACTAGAAAACCACTCCAAGATAGCCAAAACCGAGAGAGGTTTTTGTAGACAGGCTCAACACAATCCTATAGGATCAGATGAAAATTTTCTAAGCATCACAGTATCCAAGTAATAGCATGCTGAAGTTTGCAGCTATTTTGCACTTTGGACCCTTAAGGGATCAATCTGGTGGAACATAGCTCAGAGCGATTCCATGTGTTTCGGTGCGAAAGAGAACCATGCCTACCGTAAACATACCTATTCAGACATGTTGGAATAGTCTGCTTGCTCACACGAGTTGCAGAGCAAAAGTTGCACCACTTTGCAACTTTGCACAGCTTGAATTTGACACGTTTTCCATCAAGTAAAAATCCGCCGCCACGAGAAAACCACTCCAAGATAGCCAAAATCGAGAGAGGTTTTTCTAGAGGGGTCCAACGCCTTTCTATAGGATTAGATGAGAATATTTTGAGTGTCACGGTATCCAAGTAACAGCATGTTGAAGTTTGCAGCTATTTTGCACTTTGGACCCTTAAGGGATCGATCCGGTGGAACATAGCTCGGAGCGATTCCACGTGTTTCGGTGCAAAAGAGGACCATGTCTACTATAAACATACCTATTCGGATGTGTTGGAACAGTCCGCTTGCTCACATGAGTTGCAGAGCGAAAGTTGCACCACTTTGCAACTTTGCACAGCTTGAATTTGACACGTTTTCCATCAAGTAAAAATACACTGCCACGAGAAAACCACTCCAAGATAGCCAAAATCGAGAGAGGTTTTTCTAGAGGGGTCCAATACCTTTTTGTAGGATCAAACGAGAAGTTTCTAAGTGTCACGGTATCCAAGTAATAGCATGCTAAAGTTTACAGCTATTTTGCACTTTGGACCCTCAAGGGATCGATCCGGTGGAACATAGCTCGGAGCGATTCCACGTGTTTCGATGCAAAAGAGGACCATGCCTACTATAAAAATACCTATTCAGATGTGTTGGAATAGTCCGCTTGCTCACACGAGTTGCAGAGCAAAAGTTGCACCACTTTGCAACTTTGCACAACTTGAATTTGACACGTTTTCCATCAAGTGAAAATCCGCCGCCACGAGAAAACCACTCCAAGATAGCCAAAATCGAGAGAGGTTTTTCTAGATGGGTCCAACACCTTTCTATAGGATCAGATGAGAAGTTTCTAAGTGTCATGGTATCCAGGTAATAGCATGCTGAAGTTTGCAGCTATTTTGCACTTTGGACCCTTAAGGGATCAATCCGGTGGAACATAGCTCGAAGCGATTCCACGTGTTTCAATGCGAAAGAGGACCATGCCTACCATAAACATATCTATTCAAACATGTTGGAACAGTCCGCTTGCTCACACGAGTTGCAGAGCGAAAGTTGCACCACTTTGCAACTTTGCACAACTTGAATTTGACACGTTTTCCATCAAGTGAAAATCCACCGCCACAGAAAACCACTCCAAGATAGCCAAAATCGAGAGAATTTTTTCTAGAGGGGTCCAACGCCTTTCTATAGGATCAGATGAGAAGTTTCTAAGTGTCACGGTATCCAAGTAATAGCATGCTAAAGTTTGCAGCTATTTTGCACTTTGGACCCTTAAGGGATCGATCTGGTGGAACATAGCTCAGAGCGATTCCACGTGTTTCGGTGCGAAAGAGGACCATGCCTACCATAAAAATACCTATTCGGATGTGTTGGAATAGTCCACTTGCTCACACGAGTTGCAGATCAAAAGTTGCACCACTTTGCAACTTTGCACAACTTGAATTTGACACGTTTTCCATCAAGTGAAAATCCGCCGCCACGAGAAAACCACTCCAAGATAGCCAAAATCGAGAGAGGTTTTTCTAGAGGGGTCCAACGCCTTTCTATAGGATTAGATGAGAAGTTTCTAAGTGTCATGGTATCCAAGTAATAGCATGCTGAAGTTTGCAGCTATTTTGCACTTTGGACCCTTAAGGGATCAATTCGGTGGAACATAGCTCGGAGCGATTCTTCGTGTTTCAATGCGAAAGAGGACCATGCCTACCATATACATACCTATTTGAAAGTGTTGGAACAGTCCGCTTGGCCACACGAGTTGCAAAAAAATGTGTACAAATTGTTTACATGACCTTTATATGACCTTTTTCACATTGTTTACATTTCAAAATTCAAAGTTTGCAAATTTTCCTACTCAAGGCATTTACAGAACAAGGTGCTACTACACCAAACATGAACTTCAACTTTAAAATATTTGAGTATATCTCATTATGTAATTAAATCTTATTACAATGCCTCTGGCACTTCATTCTCTCAGATCTTTTACAATGTCACTCATACATTCAAGATTCTTTTTAAATGTCTACATCATAGGTGCTCATCAAGAGGTTAACTTCAAATGAGTAACTTGAGATTCCCTCGCTAAGCTTCACATGCTCTCTTATAATGGCTTGAAATCAAAATTGAGATTTTTAAAAATCATCAAAATAAGTATGTTGCATTGCTTTTTTGGCTGAGATTTTTGATAATGGCTCTTAAATCAGCATTTTCTGCAATGAAAGATCAATCAACCCTTAGTAGTTTACTTACAAATATGCAAAGTAAAAGAGAAAAAGAAAGAGCATCCAAAATGGAAATGAAATAAAAATAGATGGAAGGCACTTATAGATGTTGCATGCAGGCATCAAATTAAGGATGTTGCATTGCTTTTCTGGTTGACATTCTCTTCGATGGCTGATATATCTGCATTTTTTGCAAGGGGACACCAATCAATGTAAAAGAAGATGATAGCATTGGAATCAAACAAATTAATGTGCATACAAGTATAAATTAATAAGAACCAATGTGCATATACTTACAAATTAATCCAACGAACCACCCGAGTCTGCTCTACTCTTTATTGTGTCAAGTATTGCCTCATGGTCAGACTCACAGACCTTCCATAATGTCATGTTCAAAGGTCTACCCCCATATTTGGTCAAATGAACATTGGATTCCACGACAAGGTTCGAGTAATGAAGAATCTTACAATGCATGTCAAAGTCCTGAAATAGCCAATTTTTAACACTTGAATGTGGGTACCTTCTAAGCCATGTTCCAGTAACCACAACTGAGCCTGTAGGGTATTCAATGTTTTCTCCATCTATAATTGGGGCCTCCAATTTCTTTTTGGTCTCAGCACAATGACATAAGTAATATTCTGTTCCCTCTTCATTGTCTTCATCTGCAATAACTGCATAAACATGCCCTGCATTAATATGTGCAAAAAATCTCTTGAAATTTGTCAACATTACGAATACAGTACAAATTAAGATCTAACGATATGGAAATTCAACAACTAAGAAAGTAGATATATCACCTCGTTGAACTAGATCTGATATGTGGTCAAAGTCGACCGATGATTCTATCTGTGTCAGTTCCAATGCCGTCGAAGGGTGATACGTGTGAAGTGGGCTAAGATAACTTGTGAACCATTTGTCAACCCACCCCCTGACTCACAATCATTCTAGTCTTGCATTGTACATGAAGAACAAAAGCATGCCATCTTTCGTGTATCGATACTCCATGAACCTATATTTGAGCTAAGGAAAGAGTGTACCTCACTCGATCCTATTAGTGTACAACAATCTTCATATGGTGCAATGTTAGTATCATCCATCAACCAAAAAAATCTATGAACTGAAGATGTACCTTCATTACCTGGACCCATCAAAGCATTACACCACTCGACGATTGATTTTGCATCTGTCAACTTTGCACTGTCTTTATACTTTAACTCTTCTCATGCTAATGCTCTTTTCATGCATGCTCCTGCACCATCATGCTCCCCCTTTCCATGTCCAACCTCACAAAAGTTCCACATATGTTGAACACCTGTAACGACATGCATCCTACACAACCAGTAGAACATGCGCGAGTTCTTGAACTGTGCTGCATAGTTATCAGACCATATTATATGTTGATCGTATTCTATGCCCCTTTGAGCCAAACCATTGTAGAACATCTGGAAGCAATCAACCTTGCACGAACTCAAGAGAATGTGTGCGATCATCACTAATGTAAAAGTGGTACTCCCTCAATACCTTCCTTTGCTCATATGTACTATCAGATGCATGAATGAAGGCTATGTGCACAAATATCGAAACTTGTGTAGAGTTGTAATATTGTGACTGCACCTCATGTTGTGGTTGTAGAGTGTAGTTCTCTGCAAAGTCAATCATGGATACTATGCTTCCAACTGGAAAGGTGTCCTTGCATAGCTTGAACTGTGTGTCCAACCATCAGGCTCTATGGGTATGCATTGCATACTTAGACAGTATACTATCATGAAATGTGGTCATAAATTTGTACACTGGAATCTTCTCAATAACCAAATCACACCTTTTTGCTTGAGACCCATCTTTTGTAGCATATGCCACTATTTTATACTTCCCGAACTCTACTAGTTTTTGTCCCACCTCATCTGTGCTTTCCATATGTTGACATATTGGCATACGCTAGAAGCCACCGCAACGCTCACATGAACCATCCAAGCATGTTGTCCTATAGAATATTTGGCCATCCTCTATTTGACATAAATTTTTTGATAAGAACTCTCTTGAAGATTTTGGTGGGGCTTCTATGCCACAATCCTGCAAAACATCGTTAGTATGCAAATCTAAACATATAGAACAATAAACATCGTAATGGTTAGAAAATTCAATATGTAGTCTACAACAACAAGTAGTGCGTGTGTGATTTATCTTGACATAAAAAGGTTTAAACAGTTCAAAATATCTTTGAGAAATACTAATTTGAGGATAATCATTTTCAAATTTCTGAAAAAATTGGGTTTGAGTCATATCCAAAAAATGCTTTGGATGTGGCTCACGATTCCGACTACCGATTCTCCTTCTTACCACATCCCTTTGATTTGGAGATGGCCTTGTGTTATTCTTCCAATACTATTCAATTAGTGTTCTCAAGGCTTCGACAACTTCTCTATCTTTTCGTGACAATCTCCCCGAGAATTCCCATAATTCATTTGTATCATTGCCCTCAATTCTTTGCCACCTTTGAATGGCTCTTGATAAAAATTTTCTACTAATTCCTATTTTTTCACTAGTCTTTCTAATTAGGCGAGCTCTCTTTGTTTGACAACTTACCAAATTCAATGTAATGACATGTTCGGTGACATTACTATCCTTTGAGCGTGAGGTCTCACCCACACTCTCATAAGCATCCATTAGATTCTTCACAATAGTGTCTTCACTCGATGCATTTGATGTTCTCAACCCAAGAGTCTTCATGATGTTCCTATACTTTACACCCCGCATCATTTCAACAAATAGTTGACATCTTGCAGTCTCATTTAGCCTTTCAAAGAATGGTTCCCAAATCTTATCAACATATCTTCTACAAGTGCGTGTTGAAATCTTACCTTCCATGTGCTGCAAAATCTCATCATCAATATTAATCAAATACTTTGGTTTTCTATGCAAAATTCTTGGTGGTGTTCTCCTAGGTACATACATCTCAACATTAGAAATTTCATCAATATTTAATTGAGGTGGGCTAGATTGCATACCTTCGATCGAGGGTGGAGAAGAAGACATACCTTGAGGTTCACATGGGAATGATGGCATACCTTCTTCATCAATTTCGAGTGATGATGTACTCTCAACTTAAGATGTGTTGGATGGTGTCCAACAATATTCACTTGCGGTAAATGGTGTCCCTCCATATTCACTTGCAGTAGATGGTGTCCATCCATATTCACTTGTGCTAGATGGTGTCCCTCCATATTCGCTTGTGCTTAATGGTGTCCTATTGACTTGCTTTTTATGACGACATCAACACAGAATAAAAATGCCCAACGGTCATTCTATTCTCTCTTGATCAAAGTATTCCACATGCTAAGATTGCGTGAAAGTTCATGCGTTCAACTCCAAGGTTCCTTTAACGCGAATAGACTCAGTTGGCTAATGTGAATATGCTGGGTATTCAAGGGGACTTACGTAGTTGTTCGATTTTGTGAAGCAGTTAAGACATGAATGATTTGGCAATGTTACTTTGACTCCTAAATTAACCGAGAAATACTGAATTTAAAGGGATAAGGATAGGGATGCTACCATCTACTCTTAAAGGGTGGAGGACGAGGATCGACTAAAACAATCTTCAAACCAGACTTTGCTTCGTCTCCCTTCGGACAACTTTGACAAAGTTGGTGCAATCTTCAAAGGATGAGAAAGGTGTTCAAATTATGACACAACATGTACATACCATCACCACGATGCATACGGACATATGAGCCACAATCGAAGTTAAGTGCCAATACTCCAGTTGACCACGCAAGACGAACTTACCATCAGTAAGCCCGCTAGTGGTATGGATGAAAGAAGATATGCTCAAATCACAGCACCACACTCCACAATTAACAACTACTTGCATAAAACAAATTCTACTCTACTCTATCTACTTGAATTGGAAAGACGAACAAGCCTTGCTAGCTACTCACAATAGAAGATAGAACCAACAAACAATAATAAATCTTTATATTATGAGAGTGTTCACAACAACTTCTTACAAAGTCCTCAATGGGAAAACTTCCTTTCCTCCTCAATCTAAGCTAACCTCTAAGCTAAATGCTATATGCCTTCTATTCTCTAGCTCAACTCTATCTCTGATTCAATTCTAGTTCTAATTCATTTAGAAATGAGGGGGGATGCCCCCTTTTATAGTTAGCCCATTTCAGTGGATGGTTCAGATTCAATTACAATAAAGGGCTCAGATCGAGCCACCTATACCCTAATTAGGGTTTCTGCCCTAAAAACTGCCACTGAGGGGAGTGGGGTAATAAATGAACAAAAGATTCTCCACTCCCCACTATGAGCAATTAATGCCCACTATCTTCTTCTAGAAGATCCTCATCAAGCAGAGCATTCCCACTGTCCCGCTCTCGAACTGCAAACTCAATCAGCCGGGCCAACACCGCCTCAACCTCCTAAATTGAAATTGGTGGAATATGGTTGAGCTGAAATTCCAAGACTGCTACCGTTTGTCCGTGCCGAGTGTAAGACTTTCTCCATGCTGCCAAGGCATCCTAGGTATTCTGAATTATACTAGAGAAAGTGGAGACATTCTCAAAGTCGTCCTGGACAAGCGACCTCGCAGCTGAGAAGAATGGAGCCAATTTTCCTCTCAAGCTATCAACAGTTATTTCCTCTGGAGCCAGCCTCCTAGCAAATATGGCCTCCAGTGTATTAAGAACTCTATCCAAGATGTTACCCATTGCCTTCCTGGTTCTGGCCGAATCTACCCTTGCTGCATCATGAAACCCATGGCCTGTGACCACCGAGGAGTACCAACTGGTGAAATCATACCTGTCACCATCCTGAATCACACCTCCATCCACCAAAGTCTGTAGAGGTATATGCATCAAAGCCCCTAAACGAAGAACAGTCTTTGTCCAATAGATGCGGGTATCGCCCCAGGTTTGATCTACCATATCCATGTGCATCAAAATATTTGAGGCCTGCTGATAAGCATCGGCGAGGTCCTGCATAAATTTCTTTGTATCAGCCCGAACATGGCTGACCCATTTGTCTGCCTCTGTCTCCATCTTCTTTAGGTCCTCTAAGCCAATAACCGACTCCCTCGAAAGCTCTGGTGGGAGTTCTACTGCTGGGTTTGCCTACCCACCTGGACGTGCTAGACTCTGCACATATCCTATCAAGGTTTTGTGCTCCTTCTTCAATTTCTTATACTTCCCTTATGTTCTGAGCAACTGGTCCTTTAGCGCCTGATAGGATTTATCAAACTCCTTGACAATTTGGGCTCCCGTAGGATGACCCAACTCTACGGTGGTGATCACATAGTTTTCGGGCCTCTCCTCGGCTCGATCATATTCCTCCCTTGGGACAACAACTTGGAGTGTGTGGGAGGCTGACTCGTCAGTCGAAATCTTCGAGAATTTTTTGGCTCTCTTATTTTTTGGAGGCGCACTAATTGTTTTGAGGAATTCCTCCATCTCAATGGCTGGATCCGTATCGTCCTCAGGCTCTCTTCTCATTCTCTCCATGAGCCAATCTGGCACTATCTACTATGGATTGCAAATGATGAGGGGATGCTATTCCGTTGCCTCCACCTCGTGTACTTCTTCTCTTCTTGCACTATTCTGTTTGGGCTCATCATCATCCACGAGCTGCGTATCTCCTAACCCTTAGGTCCCTTATTCTGTGTTTTCCTCCTCCTCTAATGTCATGTCCAACATCTGCTGGAAATGGGTGTCAGCCACTATTTCCTCTTCTTCCTCTTTTCGGCCAGCCCTGGATGCACTGACGCTTATACTATCTGATTCTCGGATGTTGGGTTGATCCACCTCCTCAAGCTCCCGCTCTTCACCCAATCCTACCCTCTGATCAGCAAATAATGAAATCACTCTCAAACTTGAAGACTGAGTTTATGAGTGCATAGGTGATGCTTGTTCCATCCTCAACGGTATTGGTTGGGTTGGTACTTCTACTTGTGCTTCTGGTGCTTGAGCAACTTGTTTTCCCCTTCTCACCGATAGCAGCCTTTGGTCACCCATCAAGTTATAAGTAAGGGCGATTGATCTGCTCTTAAGTTTGCATACATGTCTATCGACCCAAGCTCTTGTGAAAGTCAACACTGGAATAGAGAGCATGTCCAAGTCCATGATTTCTGGCTCGGACCAATCAGGTGGTGGGATTGCAGTATCCCTGACTGAACCATAGTCGGGTTGTATAATGTTGAAATCCTCTTCCACCTGGTCGGGAACTGGGATGATCTCACATTCCCTGATCAACTTGAGGGGAAGCCTAGAAAACATCCTTTTCCTTATTTCAACCTCATTAACAACATTTGCCCAAAAGTCCTCAATGTGGGCCTTGTGCCGGTACTCAACGTTCTGTATCATTCAGATGTTTTTGTAAGGATCGAAATCCTGTCTACCTATGTGATACGATAGATGATAGAATTGCAGCTCATCCTCTGCCTCTCGAGCTGCCTGCAAGGAGGGACACATCTCGATAGAATTTCCCATGGCAATAGGAAAGTCAAGTCCACCCTTCTTCTTTTTCTGAATCTTATCATAAGCGATCAATTGCCTAGATACTTCTAGCATTATAATGTGATTGGTGGGGTACCTCGGTAGCCGGTATGGATACGAAGTGAACCCCTGCAGCCTAATGTAAGTGAATTTCGAAAATTGGATGAGCCAATATCCGTATTCCTCTATCAATGATTGTGCCTCTTTGGATATTCTTTGTTGCGTTCTCCACTGAAGGGTCCTCGTGATGTGCATCGTGAATGCATCATTAGCCCACTTGTAACTGGCAGGGTTAGTTAGATGCAACTGCATGCATGCCTCATAGATTTTGAACTGATCAGGTGCACTGCCAATTGGTTCCTTGTATGTAATCCCTCGGTACTTGGTCATTCTTGCTAGCATATATATCACATACGAGCTCATGTAAAAGGTTTTCATCCCCCTTAGGCTCCTGAACTGTTCATCTATGTTATCACTGATCATTCTTGCCCAGTTAACACACTCTTTTCCCTCCAAGATGATCTCAATGAAGTAGAACATCCAAGGCTCGAAGAAGTAGGCCTGTGCACTCCCATTTATTCAGCTCAGCATCATCATCAAGTCGCAGTATTCCTGTTTCACATCTTCGGTGATTATCTACTTTGGGAGTTTAGTGCAAGGTGGCTTTGGCTTCTGCATCTAGACTGTGTTGATGACCGTAGCAACCCTCTCGAAGGAGGTGGAGTACATTTTATCCGCCCTCTCCTTTGATCTGTATAGCATCTTTTCGGAAGTAGGAATCCCAAATGCCTCTCCGATGGCATCTGGCGTGAAGTTGGCAAGCAATTTTCCATCCAGAGAGACAATGGTTCTATGCTCTGGTTTGTAGTAATTCGCACACTCCATGATTAGCTTCGAGCACTGAATAGCTAGTGGAAAACTGGCGGCTGCGTAGATACCACTCTTCATGATGTTATGTGCTGTGACTGACGGTTGATGGCCTCCCAGTCCGTACATCCTAGACTTGAGTGCATTTAGATTAAACGACCCGAGGTTGGTGTCACTTAATCCTGCCAATTTTGAAACAATTGCCGATTTTGGAAGAAATGACTTGGCGAGCCTTTTGATCATTGCTTGTCGGGATGAGCTTGCTTTGCCCGCTTCGGTGTTTGCAACTCTACCTGCAGCTCTGCTTGTTCCTGCAACATCCTTTGCTCTGGCCATCTGTGAAATAGAATAAAATAACAATAAGTTAGATTGCATATTTTTAATAAAATAAAATAGCTTCCGAGATGGCTGCGGACACGGAGTTAGCTTTGAAAATGAAATTCTTTAGCATAATTTTCTAATTCCAAACCTCAAATTGTATAAAAACTCCGAGCTTAGAAAGAAGCTTTCAGCAACTTCACTTCCGACTGACGAAGAAAATTTGCAGCACACCAACAACTTTCAACAATGTGAACAATTTCCTCAGCACAAACAATTCGAACTCTTTTGACCACACTTCGTTGACTTCGGAAATTTTAGAAGAAATAAAGAGATTGCTGCAATATGAAATTTTGAATTTCTTCTCAAATCTAATAGCAATCAACTTTCTCAGCACTTCGACTTTCAGCAACTTGAAAATAAAGATCTCCAGAAAAACTAAATCTCCAGCAACTCCAACAACTTGGAAATAAAATCTCAGCTCTCCAGCATACAATTTCAAAAATTGCAGCAACACACTTTCAACTCTTCGAAAGAAAGAGTCTCAGCAACTTGGAAATAGAATTCCTCTAGCAACTTCATACTTAGAAAATAAGAACTCAGGCTCAATCTCAGCAACCTCAAAAAGACTTCAACTTCTCACAAAATTCTTCAATTCAGCAATTCCAAGCTCTTCTAAACGTGTGAAGAAATGAAAGAAATGAAGTTGTTTAAATAACTCTTCGTGAAGAATCCTACTGGGTAGTGTTGGAGCTATTTTTGGCACCTTCATTAATTCACCACCTCTTCACTCGACATCTTCTAATTTAGGCGCAATAGTGGGCTAGTCGTCAGCCAGTCATTATGGCAGTTGCCATTAATGAAGATTCTTTCCTTGTAAAAATTTGAATTTTTCCTTCTAGTCTGCCAGTTAACTGCTAGTGATTAAACAACTCGCGAGAAAATCACTCTGATTTGTTTGAGAACTCCATTTTAAAATTCTCGCCATATTCAATTAAATTTATCTCGAAACAATTCATGGGAGATTTAAAATTATTTTCAACCTGTTAAAATGTCTGTCATTTAAATCCTTAATTTCATGAAATTTGCCTTAGACATTTTAAATTTTCCCTTTTAAAATAATTCAAACTGCTGACAGAAATCACTTGCTTACTCGAATCAATCCATCCCATGAGATTTAATTTCCGTTAGGAAAATGATCTAGTCAAAACGAATTTCCTCTGGAAATATTAAAATTTCCCTTAGGAAATCAAGTTTTCAACTTTGTCAACCCATGGGTGCCTTTTGAACGGGTTCATTTGATTTTTCATTTAACCCATGAAAAATATTCATCAATATTAATTCTCCCCCTTGAAAAATATACGTCAACCTCATTCAACTGCCTCTGGAAAATTTTAAAATTCATCAAGCTATCTTTCCATGCCAAGGGCGTATTTTTCCCTAGTGAAATGTTATTTTACTTAGAAAATATTTCTAACATTTTCTCTACCATAGGCGTATATTTTTGATGAAATATTTATTTCATTTAGAAAAATTTCTCACTTTACACCTCTGGCGCACTTGACCCCTTGGCATTTATTTTTTTGTGACTTAGAAATTTTCTCAAGGCTCTAACACTTGATGGGCGCACTTTGCTTGTGTTACTCTCATTTTTGCCTTAGATGATTCTCACGCCTTAGAGTATTTTCCCATCACCTTATCAAGGGCGCATTCCTACCCTTTTAATTCCATTTTCGTGCCTTAGGAAATATTTTCCATTTGCAAGGTGGGCGCATTTTCACTTGTGATCTTTTGTTCTTGTGCCTTAGGAAAATTTCTCCACTTCATTCTTGGCGCACTGAACACATGGTACTTCTATTTTGTGGCGCACTTGAGGACCTATGCTTTTATCTCCAATGACTTAGAAACTTTTAAAATATCCTCACTTCAAGATGGGTGCACTTTAGGTGTAATGTTTTTGCTTGAGGGCGCAAATAACATGTGAAGCTTTCATTTCACACTTAGAAAACTTTTTATACCATCACCTTTCTTGAGGGCGCAAATGGCATATGCTAGTTTGATTTTGTGCCTTAGAAATATTTCGGGGTTCTATTTCATCCCTTTTGACTTGGGCGCATATGAGGTAGGCAACTCTTACTTTCATGCCTTAGTCGTTTTTGCTTTCCCATTGCCTTGGGCGCATTTGACTAGGCGTACTCTTACTTTCATGCCTTAGGCGTTTTTGCTTGGCATCACCAACTTGGGTGCATTTGATGGCATGAGCTCCCATTTGAGGGCACATTTCAGACCTCATGCTTTCATTTCGTGCCTTAGAAAAACTTCAAGGCTCTCTCATTTTACCTTCCTAAGGTGGGCGCATTTTAGGTGTTGTACTTTCAATTTCATACTTAGCCGCATTTTGAAGGTGACCCCTTGAAGTTTCCACGCCCTAGGAATTTTCATAGTCTCCCTCTTGAAGGTGGGCACATTTTGACCCTTGTGCTTTTGTTTTACTAGGTGGGCGCATTTGAGAGGGTGTGCTCTCACTTTTGACTTAGAGACAAATTTTGAAGTGGCCTCAAGGTGATGGGCGCATTTACAAGGTGCGGCTTTTGTTTTTCATATTTAGCAAAATTTCTAGTTTCATCCTTGAGGTGGGTGTATTTAGGGGGGTCCAGCTTCCATTTCTCCATACTTAGTAAAATTTCCATGCCTCTGTCGGATCTTGATCTCACATTCTATTTTTAGTAAGTCTTTGCTTCTCTGACTTCTATGGCTTCGTTTGACATGAAAATTTCACCATATGACCCTCTTTGCCTGGTGAACTTGCTTTCGCCCGTCCCACATGTCAGCCTGCTATTTATAGTAAGCCCTTGATTTCCTTGACTTCCTCAATTCCGTTTTGCCTAAAAATTTCAATGCCTGATCCTAATAACTTGAGTGTCGCTTTGATGCCAACCTCGGGTGTAGACCTGCTATTTATAGCCGTGCCCTGACTTACTAAAAATAGTAAGTTCTCCGATTCTGCTCAAATTTTTCCAGCAGGTGCCTTGAATTATGCTGACATTGGTGGGGTACTTCGTTCTGGCAATTTCTGGATTTTACCCCCTATAAAAGTGGAAACCCTAATTTGACTTGCATGTATTCTGAACGGTCTCCGTTTGACTTTGTTTCTTCTGCATGTCACTCTGTACACTGAACTGAAGTGTTGGGTGGCTAGGGTGAAACTGATATTTATAGGAACTTCCTAAAAAGTGACTCATCCACTACCGGATGATTTCGCATGTCATATTGCCTGTGGGGTCTCAAGAAACCCAGAAAACTGGTCTGCATGCGGGCACTAGCTAAAAATAGTAAGTTCTCGAAACTTGATCTTCTCCGCTTGCATGTCACACTGTTGCGAAGCTCTTGAAAAACCTAGAAGGAATATCCGGACATGCGTTAGAGAACTCTGCATGCAAACCCTAAAAATAGCCTCTGAAGGCTGAACTCTGAAAGTGGTCGTCTCGGTTTGCATGTTATATCGTTGTGAAGGTTTCGAGAAACCTAGAAGTAATCTTTGGACATGCAATGAAGAATCATATGTTTGACCCCTGAAAATGGCTCCTAAAGCCTGAACTGCTAAAAATAGCAAGTTGTCTGATCTGGCTCAAAATTTACGTGCAAGCAGCTTGATGTGTTCTGAATGTGTCGAAGTTGACAGAATTCCAAAATCCTGCTGAAACAGTCCCCGATTGAGTACTTACTATAAATAGTAAGTTGTCAGAATTCGATAAAAATTCAATGGGACCTTGTTGGAAGCCTTGTGATTGCCGTACTAAGTTCATATTTCAATTTGATAACTTGGTTTGACCCTAAAAAGCCTGAAGGATAGAAAACCCTAATTTCACAGACTTAACCAATATTTCAAACTGGGTCAAACAACGGGACATCCCTGAAAGGACGGAAAGACCAGAGAGAGAGACGCAAAGCCAAAAGACTAGAATGGAGAAAAATTTAGGGGGTCCCCATCTAAATGGGGTGATGTGTGAAAAAGGTCACAACATGTCCCTTCATATTCACTTGCCGTAGAGGGTGTGTCTCCAACTATGGTATTTGAATCTGTCTTACGATGATGCTTTCGCATTCATGCCTTTTGTGCTACTAATTCCCATTCTCTTTTTGACGGTTGAGGTTCCTCTACAATCGGGTTGTTTTCATCAATCGTTTCCAATTTCTTCTTTTCACGATATGCCGCCACCCGAACTCTCTCCTTTTCTTTCAAGGTTTCGTTCTCTTCGTCTGTTAGTTTCCTCTTTGTCTTTTTCTTCAGCATGGCGTATAATTTTATCTATACCATGGTAATGAGACGAATATTAGTTCCTAAAAAATGTATCCATTCAAGATAATTGAAAAATATATGTCATCGAAGGTTTCATTTAAATAATACTTACAATCATCTTGTACAAAAGTAGTCTTTTATTGTTGATGGTTCTAGCCAACCACCAAGGGAATAAGGACTATGATGTAAAGTCCCAATAGTTTTTTTGATGTGTGAGTTAAGGAAAACTTAGGGTAGTCTAGAGCCTTGAAGTTTGGAGAAGCCTGAATGATGAAATTAGGCAAATTAGTCCATGTAGACTTGGCAATTTGTCCTAAAAGTGGGAAAAGGGCATTAATGATGCTCTAAGCCTGACCCAAGGGTCCTAGCACATGGGAGAAAGGTATATAAGGTCATAAAAACCCTAATTGATCATGTGGGAAAGCTATTGTATGATTTGGAGTTTTGGAAGGGGAATTTGTGAGTTGGAAGAGTGCAAATTTCATTGAATTTATGTTTTTGTGCCTTCATCCAGTCAAGAATGGATTGAAAGGACCTGTCTAATGCTTTGATTCTTTCAATTGTGTCACTTAATTAATGTGTGAAACATTATATTAGCCATTTAGTTTAATTGCTTTTTGTTTTGCAAGTTTTTAGAGTTTTTGGTCTCATAGTCGGTTTAGGCCAATTTTTGGAAATAATGATCCCCACTTGAATTCCCATGGCAAGGCTACCATGGAAACTTGGAATCAAGTAGGGGACTATTTGTATAGTGTACATATGGTGTGTGGTTTCTTGGTTTGTAGGGGAGATGGTGAATTCATCAAGAACTAGGCGAGTGCAAGTGCATTTTGGCTAGTGGCTTGGAGAGGACAGCAGTAAAGAAAGTTGCTAAATGGACTGGTTTGTGCCAATCAAGAGCAAGAGAGTGTGGGAACACATATTCCAGACATGTGTGTGCAAGGAGGAGAGTTGAGGAGGTCATTGAAGCCCTCAAAGTTGGAAAAAGGAGCCAGAACCCTAAAAACCCTCGAAAATAGGGGGTATGAGGACAGTCCTATGTACGAACGCCAAAGGGACTAAACACCTGGTAAACCTTGAAGCCTAGGGTACCACTAGAAATAATATATAAAAATATTTGGGGGTTGTTAAGACCATTTTTGAGAAAATCCAAGAAAACGGGTTCTAGGAGGCTTAATTGGGCAAAAGGCTACAAGGCCTAAAATTGGGTTTTTCAAGAAAGCGATGGGTACAAAGTGAAAGAATCCTATGAGATGGATCATTGAGGATTCAAATCAACAAGGGGATATTGATAATACCCTTTCGTAGCCCCTTGAGTGGTTAGGACACTTTGGGTCAGTGTGGAGCCCAAGGAAGCTTAGTGGTGAATTGAGAGCAATGGTGAAGAATTTGAAATTGGTGGAGAGTCTAATGAGGTGAGAGGGGTTTAGGAGGGATCCCTGAGTAGGGTAGAGAGGAATACCCTAGGAAGACTAGAGAATAGGTCTTGGGAAGAGCAAGATTTCTCTTGAAAGATAAGACTTCCCATCAATTGTTGAAGGATTGGTCTATGTAATGAACTTTTGACCTTGTGCAGGGTATTTTGAAGATGTTTGATGCTTTGGAATGGTCTGGGAATGGTCTTAAAGGATGAATTTTGGTGAATGGTTCTGAATTTCTATAATTGGTAATTGGCAAGTGTAAATAATTGTGTATATAATTTGGTAATTTAAAATGTGCATTGACAACCTAAGGTTATAATGACAAACAAAAATGAAAGCAAGCCATAATAGAATGAAAGAAAATTTGTAAAGACTTCACATACCTTAAAAACCAGACTTTCAAATGGAGGAATTCAACCCAATTATGTAGCCTTAGCTTCTTCTTTCTTCAAACTCCACAACAATTTGACTTGTTCAAAAGCTTGTTCCCTTCCACACTTCAATTGTATATCAATTTTCAATGGAATTCAAACTTCAATTGATATTATATGTCTTTCAACGTCAAAACTCTACTATTTCATGCAAAGGTGGTAAAAAGATCATGGAAAAGGTGATGGAAAGTGAAAAAGATGCTTGCACACTTCACAACATCATCAAAAATATATTTTTTGTTGGAGCACGCGCAGAACCAGGGGAATATGCAGACTGTGGGCCTTCAAATCATGGGTATATTGATTTTTTTACCATTTTAGTGGACTACAAAACGCGCTCGTGTTATAACGCGTTATAAGCACGTTATGTGAAATTAAGTTTTCTTAGTGTATTTTTTATAGTATAGGAGTTTTGAGAGAGTGGGAGGGAGAGAGGGGGAGATTGGAAGATACAGAGGGAGGAAGAAGGGGAGAGTGGGAGAAAGAGAGAGGGAGAGAGTGGGAGATAGAGTGGGAGGGAGAGAGGGGAGAGTGGGAGATAGAGTGGGAGAAAGAGAGATGGAGAGAGTGGGAGATAGAGTGGGAGGGAGAGAGGGGAGAGTGGGAGATAGAGAGACAGGGACAGAGGGGGAGAGTGGGAGAGAGTTGGAGAAGGGGAGAAGTGGAGAGTGGGAGATAGAGAGACAGGGAGAGGGGAACAGTGGGAGAGAGTGAGAGAGTGGGAGAGAGTGGGAGATAGTGGGAGA
>CM021103.1:424357867-424376774 GCA_007115665.2 Sequoiadendron giganteum | reverse complement strand
CCCTCAATCCTCAACCCTTAAACCCTAATCCCTCAATCCCTATACCCTCTTAATCCCTCAACCCTCAACCCTCAACCCTTAAACCCTAATCCCTCAACTCCTATAGCCTCTACTCTATAACCTATTAATCCCTCATACCTAAACCCTAAACCCTTAAACCCTAACCCATAAACCCTCTACCCTCTACTGCCAATCCTATACCCTCTACCCTCAACCCTAGTCCCCCAACCCTCAAACCCACTTAGTAAACTCTATACCCTAATCCCTCAACCCTCTTGACCCTTAAACCCTCAACTCTTATACCCTTAAACACTCAACCCTAAACCCTCGACCCTCAACCCTAACCCCTTAAACCCTTTACCCTCTACCCTCTAACCTCTACCATCAACCCAATACTCTCTACCCTAAACCCTAATCCCTCAACCCTTAATCTCTCAACCCCTATAACCTCTAACCTATATATTGGACCCTCAACCCTAATCCCTCGACCCTATACCTTAAACCCTCAATCTTCAACCCTCAACCCTTAAACCCTCTACCCTTTACCCTATACATTAAACACTCAACCCTCAGTTCTCAACCCTCAACCCTTAATCGCTCAAACCTCAATCCTTAAACCCTAAACCCTCTACCCCTTACATTGGACCCTGAACCTAATCCTTCAACCATATACCCTCAAAACTATACCCTAAACCCTCTACCCTCAACCAAGTAAACCCTTAACCCTAAACCCTTAACCCCAAACCCTTCAACCCTAAACACTTAAACCTTAAACCTTCTACCCTATACCCTCACCAAATACCCTCTACCATCAAACCTATTCCATCAACCCTCAAACCTTAAACCCTACTACCCTAGAAACCATCAACCCTATAGGTCCTCCATCCTAATCCCTCAACCCCTATCAGTTTCTCTCTATCTATACATCTTACCTCTCCCTCCTTCCATCCCTCCCACCCTCTCTAATTGTCTCTATCTATTGTCTTCCTCTTTCTGTGTACCTCTTGTTCAATCAATCCCTACCAGCCTCTCGCACTCCCTCTCTCTCACACTCCCTCTCACTACCTATCTCTCAAGTCTCTCCCTCTCACCCCCCTCACACTCTTAAGTCTCTCCCTCTCACACTCTCAAGTCTCTCCCTTTCACACCCTACCTACATAACCCTCTCTTTCTCTTTGTCTCTCTCTCTCTCTCTCTCCCTCTCTCTCAATTCTCTCTCTCCCACGCCCCTCTCTCTGACCCTCTCTCTCTCTCCCTCCCTCTATCCCTCCCACCCTACCTAGCTAAGTCCCCCTCAATCCAACCCCTTCTCTCCCACTCCCTCTCTCTCAAACTCTCACTTCGACCCCCTCTCCATCTCTCTAGACTCTCTCTAAATTCTCCCTTCGTCTAAAGACATACATAAATGCATACATACAAGCATAATACATTTGTACATATAATCTTACATCCATACAAGCATACATACATACATACATGTACATAAAAATATATCAGCATACATTAATATATTAGCATTTAACATAAACTAAGAAATAACGCGAGCGCATTATAATGTGCTCGCATTATGGGTTAGTAGACATGTTCCCCGCATAAGCAAAAACCATGTCAAAGTGAGCTATAACATGAGTGCGTTATAACACGCTCGCGTTATATCTTGCTTTGAGAATTACCGAACTTTAAGCTTGGTATTGCCTTGAAATTCCAACCCAAAGGTTTGGAGGGCATTCCCAACGACCAGAGACGTGTTTTTAAGAAATCCACCATATTTCTCATAATCGAGTTCGTGCTCACCGTCAGGATTGCATGTGGTTCAATATCGAAAAAATCGAGCACATGGGTAATGTTGGGTTATCTCTTAGCTATCCAACGATGTAATTTTTTTCACTTTCTGAAAATGTTAAGTCTTTCATCCATAATTTATTTTATCTGTATGTCTTTTTTTTGCCAAAAAGCAGTGTTTGGTATTTTTTTCGTTATAAATTAACCGTTCATCAATTTTTCAAATAAATTACATTTTTAAAAACTAGACTCCATTCTACAAAATTAAAAAATTATTAAAAAAAAAAATCAATTAGTTTCCAAAATTTGTAGGGGTAGCACGGCCAAAATTCTATTTTCAGGATATGTCCACTTCGCAAATTAGTAAAAAATCAAATATTTATTAAAAAATTATTAGAAAAATCATGCATTAACTACATACTGTTAGCTAACTTCTGACTGTTGCGATTTTAAAAATACTAAAAAAAAGTTCACCGTAGGGGGGTCGTACAAGAGTTGCTATGTTATGTTTTTCTGACAAAAACAACACCAATTTGTGTACGTCCCTCGTTTGAACCCCTTAATCTCAATCATTTTCAAAATAAATTAGTAGTTTAAAAAGTAAACTCAGAGCACTTGAATCCTTCTTTTTGTTCCATCTCAAAATTTTGAGTCTAAGTATCCTCAATTTCACATCCAAGGTCAGTATTTCCCGATTTTAGGAAAAAGTTGTCCACTTAAGTCCCCTTTTTGTGAACCATCTTGGTGCACTTACCCCCAACTCTTCATTCATGGCTTCCAGCCAAGAATTTGAATTTTCCATGTTGATTGCTTCTTTCATAGTCCTAGGGTCATCAATGTTGGTAATTAAAGCATAGACACAGTTTGAATCTAACATAGAGAAATCATACCTTTTTGGTTGCCTTTTTTCTCATGTAGATCTTCTTACAGGCTAAGGTTGTTCTTCATCATCAGAACTTCTAGAGCTACTTGAACTCTGCTCAGTTTTAGATATATCATGCAGCTCTTCCCTTTTTGGAGTTTGTGGGATTTCAACTGCATCCTTTTTCTTCTTGTCTCTTTGATCTGTCTCAAGTTGCTGATCACTTACTGAAGGTTTCAGCTCTCGAAATATCACACTTCTATTGTATATAACCTTCTCAGTAATAGGGTTCCAAAGCTTATATCCCTTCACACCAACTCCATAGTCGATGAGAATACATTTGACAACCTTGTTATCCAACTTAGATCTCTTTTCATTTGGCACATAAACATATGCCTCACAACCAAAGACATAGACATGCCTCAGAGAGGGCTTCTTACCAAACCATGCTTCCAAAGGCGTCTTGTCAACAAGAGTAGAGCAAGGAACTCTATTTATTAGATAACATGTTGTAGCCATGGCCTCACCCCAGAACTTCTGCTCCAAACCAACACCACTCAACATACTCCTTGCCTTTTCCATCAGCGTCCTATTCAACCTTTTAGCAACTCCATTCTGCTGTGGAGTGTAAGGCATTGTCTTATGCCTTTTAATTCCATGATCAGTACAATACCTTTCAAAATCTGCAAAACAAAATTCACCACCATTGTCTATCCTCAAACATTTAATTTTTCTTCCAGTCTGATTCTCTACCAAATATTTAAACTCTTTAAACCGACTGAACACTTCTGATTTACTTTTAAGGAAGTATACAAATGCCCTTCTCGAACAGTCATCAATAAAAGAAACATAATATCTATACTTCGATAACGAAGGAACATTAACTAGACCAAACACATCAGAATGAACATAATCCAGTATACCGAAAGATTTATGAGGACTAGAATAAAATGAAACACAATATTGTTTTCCATAAATGCAATGCTCACAAAAATTGAACTCAAGGTTACAATCATCAAGCCCTTCTACAAGGTTTTTATTCTTCAAGGTATTTAAACCTTTCTCACCTATGTGACCTAGTCTATGATGCCACAACATAGTCTTCTTAGCTGGGAGTTTTACCTCCAAAGAATATGCAGACATAGAAGTGTCTTCATCTTTCTCTACAGGAGCAACATTGCTTGACTTTATAGAGGCACTGTTACATTGAACAGGATGTGCATCTAGCTTATACAAAGTGCCAGTACGAACACCCTTAGCCAGCACCATTGCACCTCTAGCCATTTTACATCCTTTACTTGAGAAAGAAACTTCTACATCAACATCATTTAACTTACTGATAGAAAGAAGATTTCGAGCCAGACCTGGTATATGCAGTACGCCACCAATCCTTTTGACTCTTTTGTCAGGAAACTGAATTCTGACTCTTCCTCTGCCAACTATCTCCAATGTTGAATCACTTGCTAAGTACACCTTTCCACCATCATACTTCTCGTATTTAGAGAACCATTCTCTATTGGACGTCATGTGAAAGGACACACCTGAGTCAACCATCCTGACATCATTTGATGCCTGAGTTGTCAAGGCTGCTACAATGAAAGCGTCTGCATCACTTTAAGAAGATTCATTGTCAGAGAAATTCTTCTTCTTCTCCTTGCAGTCCTTTTGGATATGACCAGGTTGCCCATAGTTCCAGCATTTCACCTTGAACTTTTTACTAGAAGATTTGGATCTTCCTACAGATTTGGATTTCAACTTCTTGCCTTTCTCCTTTGGTCTACCTCGAACATCAAGAGCATCTTTGGCCATCTCAGAGGACTTCCTTCACATTTCTTTAGATAGAAGCAAAGCAACCATGTCATCCATCTTGAATGCAGTGGTTGTGCTTCCAATAACCATAACAAGATGGTCCCAACTATCAGGTAATGAACATAGCAGGAGCATGCAACGATCTTCCTCCTCAATCTTTACACCTACAAAAGCCACCTGAGTAACACAAATATTAAATGAGTTCAGATGGTCTGCAACAGATGCACCTTCTTCCATTTTCAAGGAGTACAACTTCTTCCTCAGGAATAACTTGTTTACCAGAGACTTTCCCTGATAAATATCACCAAGCTTCTTCCATAATGGAGCTGCAAATTGCTCCTCATGGACGTTCAGGAGAACAAAATTAGCAAGAATCAGTCTTATCAAACCTCTTACTTTTCTATCAGCAAGGTCCCAAGCCTCTTGCGTCACACTTTGTGGCTTAGTTCCAAACACTGCTAACCAAAGGTCTCTATCCACCAGGAAGTCTTCCATTTTGAGTTTCCATAACTCAAAGTTGTTGCCATTAAACTTTTCAATATCAACTCTACCAGATGTACTTGCCATCTCAAACAAAAACAAGTTTTAACAATGCAAGACTTCCATTGAAATAGTATTAGCACAAAAAACTGAGCTTTCTCTCAAGGATAACATAATGGCCCAGATTCTGATACCACTTGAAGGGAAAAACGTGATGAATCTATTGACCCAATAGTGCGGAATACATTCTCTTAACACTAATACAATAGAGGAGAAGAGCATAAACTAGTTCCAATATCTTCTAAAACTACTTGAGATAAATACAACCAGTAAAATGATAACATAAATAAGCATTCATAGATTGACACCAGATACACGTGGGAAAATCTTTTCAGATAAAAAACTCACCACACAAAGTCAAAACAATTATATTACAGTAATGAAACAATTACATACAATGTTCAGTCTTCTCTGATCAGCTCACATCAACTTAGAGTAATCCCTCTTCTCACTGTTACAATGTTCTCTCTTAACATACAGTTCGAATTACTTCTTACAATGTTGTACTCGACTTACTAAGTCATACATTGCAATCAATGTCATCAACTAAGCGTCGACCATCAGGTTCATTAATCTCTCATCCAATCACGTAATTGATCTGCCCATGTTGATCTCCCTGCATCGAGCCACCCAGGGATTAATGCCATCACCCAAATTGGGTTTTGTTCGCCAGCCTAAGTCAGCCTACACCTATTGCAATTACTTCTCTGGTTTCTAACCAATCATCTTTCTGACACTGAGCCACGTGTCCATAATTTATTTGTCCATCGCTTTTGTCACCGAGTCCAACTCGATCAAAAGCAACCCCGAGCTCGTCCGAGATCTCTAAGACCTTACCGCTCCACCGTCGAGCTAACCCGACCTGCTCACGGTATGGCAGTGAGCTCGTTCGAGCTCACCTCGACCATACCCGTGCTACCGTGCCCCTGTTGGTCATGCCTCGTAGTAATGCGGTGAGCCATTCAGGCTCATCCTTCATATCCACTAAGCTCTGCCAAAGAATCCCGCGCTACCGCCGAGTCCAACCGACTCGTCTGCGGTGTGGTAGTAACGGCCACCCAAGCTCGTCGTCGACTTCTCCGAGCTCTCCAGCTAATTGTCTCGTGCTACAGCTGTCCACATTGAAACTAACCGTGATAGCGAGGTAACCGGTCTGAGGGACCACTGACGGTCAAACCGCACTACCGCGGGGGCCAACAGGCCACCACGCGGTAGAGTGGTGACCAGCAGCCAGACCGCTGATGGTCTTACCGCAGCCACCACGGTGAGCAAGCTCACTGTCCGCGGTGCTGCGGTAACCGCTAAAGCCACCGATGGCGGTCACCGCGGTGAGTGGACCCACCGCCCATGGTGCGGCGGTAACAGTCGGGCTGACCACAAGCGGTCACACCGCGACCACCGCGGTCAAGGACTGAATCGTCCGCGGTGCGGCAGTAACTAGATAAATAGGCCAAACGAAACCAATCGCAACCACCGCGGTTAGGGACGAGACTGCGAGTGGTAAAGAGGTAACCGATACCCTTCCATTGCGGTACCGCCAAGGTAAGAAAAGACCGCTGTGGTAAAACGGTTAAGGCAAGAATAAAACCAGGCGCGGTATGACGGTAAACTGCAGAAACACCAGTTTTTCACCAAAGCATGAAAACAAAGACTTCAAGTTGGAAGTTGAGACACATTTTCTCAATAGTTAAGACATCTTAAATGTCTTCTATAGTGAGTAGGTTAGATATTTTCCTAGTTTAGATATTTTGATAAGTAGACATTTAATATCTACAATTGTAAGTAATTGCAATAAGTCATTTTATTAATGACTATAGTGCTTTGTCAGTGCTATTTATGTAATCCTTTTTTTTTGTTAATACAAGCAAGTAAGCAAGAATTTCCACTAATGTCTTCTATAGTGAGTAGGTTAGATATTTTCCTATAGTGAATAGGTTAGATATTTTCCTACTTTAAATAATGTCTTTTATAATGAGTAGGTTAGATATTTTCCTATAGTAAATAAATTAGATATTTTCCTACTTTAAATAATGTCTTTTATAGTGAGTAGGTTAAATATTTTCCTATAGTAAATAGATTAGGTATTTTCCTATATGATAAATAGACATTTAATATCTAAAATTGTAAGTAATTGTAGTAGGTCATTTTATTAATTTATTAATGACTATAATGCTTTGTCACTGCTATTTATGTAATCCTTTATTTTTGTTAATACAAGCAAGTAAGCAAGAATTCCCTTACATTCTCATTGACCATATCTCTCCACTTTGTGGGAATGGAATATTATATAAAGTTAATGAATGATGCGGATTCGGAATCTAACTGAGATTTGGCAGGGCATGCCCACCCCAGCCTTATAAAGCCCACTCCAAGTAGAAATTATTATTAAGGTGATATCTCCTTTGTAAAAATGGCCCAGAGTTCGTGTCCGCAGCTCAATTTGGTTTCCAAGGCTACTACTAAATCCACACAACGGCTTTTCAAGAGGGCGCATGGTTGTCTGCCTTTTACAAACTACTCGCGCGCAAAGAGTTTATGTATTTCAAATTTTCCGGCTCTGTTCTAAACTGCTTGTAATCCTGGAACTGAAAACTTGATTATTATTGTTTTTTTTAATTGTTTGCAGATTGCCACAACATGCCATCTGCTGTTGTTGTCGGAGAGAATGCGAAAACTGTTCAGGGTAACGCCGACCTGAAAATACCCACCCTCTGGTTTATTTTTAACAACTTTTGAGTTTAAACTTATAAACTATTAGGGTGATAAATAACTTAGGGCCGTCATTTTTGCAGCTGGACCGATAGCGCATCCGGAGCCTAAAATCTATTCTAATGCAACATTGGAGGAGGTATGAAGTATGAATTTATTTAGATTCCCCTTCTGAATTTACACGGATCTTCATTTGAGATTACATTTGGGATTTATGGATTGGGTGTTACATTTATCAGCAGTTACTGAAATTCAGTTTGTCCCTGAAAGATTTTGAGCCCGGAAATAAATGATATGCAGTTAGATGTAGCGAAATTGGGAAATCTCAAAATCTAATTGAGTTTTAATTGTTTCAGGCACCGTTGGATGAGATGGATAAGCGAATAGAGGCATTGGTTGCGGAGATCAAAGAGTTGTTTAATTCAATGGAAGATGGGGAAATAAGTCCGTCTGCATACGATACTGCGTGGGTAGCGAGAGTGCCTGCCATTGATGGCTCCCCTGAACCCCAATTTCCCCAAATGGTGGACTGGATTCTTGAGAATCAGTTACCGGATGGTTCCTGGGGAGAGGAGCGTCGCTTTTTAGCATGTGACAGATTCCTCAATACTCTTGCCTGCCTAGTTACTCTCACCTTCTGGGGCGTTGGAAACAATCAAGTTCGCAGAGGTAATTACGAATTTTGTTTTTCTCGTCTTTCCATATGGGCAACGCCTATCCAGCTCTCTGGAAGCACATTAAACTACCAATCAAGAAGCATAATTTAGAAGAAATACAGAAGGAATAGTTTAATTTCTGGGCCATGGCAGGTCTTGATTTCTTATGGAGAAACACAGAAGGAATGATTAAAGAAGCAGTAGCGGTAGGTCATCATGGATTCGAGATTGTTTTTCCTGCACTGCTGAATGAAGCCAAACATTTGGGCTTGGATCTTCCTTACGAGCTATCTATTATCAAACAAATAAACGAAAAGCGGGACTCCGACTTGAAAAAGTGAAATTCTACCCCATTTTTAACTTCAACTATTTGTTATTTGACTTGTTTTCAAGGCACACTTATAAATAAATGATGTAAGCGAATGAATAAGAGTGTGTGAATCAGAGCATCTGTTGAAGAGCTGCACAGCCATCCCACAGCAATGTTGCAGTGTCTGGAAGGCATACAAGAAATAGTCGATTGGAAAGAAATCCAGAAATTGCAATCTAAGGATGGGTCTTTCTCAGGCTCGCCAGCATCTACAGCTTGTGTATTTATGCACACCGGAGATAAGAAATGCCTACAATTCTTGACGAGCCTTGTTACAAAGTTTGAAGACCATGGTAATTGTTGTCTTTAGTACTCGCGCATTATTGAAAGAGTATCGACTTCTAAAACTAAAACGTTGGAATGGCAGTCCCCTGCACGTATCCAGTGGATATAGCAGAGCGTTTGAGAGCCGTGGATAGTGTCGAACGTCTGGGGCTTGAACGCCATTTCCAAACGGAGATCAAACAAGCCTTGGACTATGTGTTCCAGTGAGTGGTAGTATCTCCTCTGTCTCTGATTTTTCCATTAGAAATCTAACTTTTTTGAGATTATTTTTACATCTTCTCGTTTTGGAGACGTATACTAGGTACTGGGGCAAAAGAGGTGTTGGATTTGGAAGGGAAAGCCCGGTTCCAGACATTGATGTCACAGCCACGGGCTTCAGGCTTCTCAGGATTTTCGGCTACACTGTATCTTCAGGTATATATGTGTTTGAATGCAAATGTTTTAGATGGGTACACTGTACAAATTTAATCGAGCTTTTAACTTCCAGAACTAGGTGGGTTTTAATCTCTAATAGTTCCAAATGGCAGACGTTCTGCGAAACATCAAAGGCAAAGCTGAAGAACTCTGTAAGATTTCTGATAATGAAAACAGAGCAGGAGTAATCGACATGCTGAGCCTGTATGGATGTTCACAGGTTAACTTTCCGGGCGAAAATATAATGAGAGAAATAGGTGCATTTGCCAAAGATTACTTAGCCAAATCCCTGCAAAACAACAAATTTTCTCAGGCGACGGCTTTCAAGGAAAACCTTCGCCAAGAGGTATTGAGAATTGCTACCATCTCTGAAATATTGATCTGTGATATACTACTAAACTTGATAAAAATTCTAATGACTGGTGATTTCGCTTCTTCTTTATCCAGGTTGAATATGCATTGTTTTCTCGATGGAATAGAGATATGCCGAGGCTGATGACTAGAAATCACATAGAAGTGTTTAATCCCGATGACTTATGGCTGGGGAAGACATTATATCAGTAAGATACAGTTACTGATTATAAAGGCTTTTTATGAGTATAGTCTGATCACATTTGTTTGTAGTTTAGATTGTCTCTGGTGTGCAGACCGCTAATCCAAGTTGAATGTACTGCAGAATGCCTAATGCGAGCAACGACAAGTACTTGGAATTGGCCAAACTCGACTTCAACCGCATTCAGGCTATACACAGATCCGAAATACAACATATTAAGAGGTAACGATGGAGCAGTTGAAAAGGGTGTGCATTGTGCATTTATTTTGCGAACTTTTTAGATGAAAGATATTAAGATGAGATTCTTATGTTGTTAAAGATGGTACAAGGCTTGCAATTTCCCGCAGCTGGAATTTACTCGTCACAGAGAAGTGGCGATATACTTTACCGCTGCGGCGGTGATGTTTGAACCACAATACACCGATTGTAGACTCGCTTGTGCAAAAGCCATAATCATGGCTGTTATCGCAGATGACCTATATGAAATTTATGCAACTCTGGACCAAGCCAAGCTCTTCAACGAAGCTTTTGAAAGGTACCCGCGTTTAATCCCCATCTCACTTTATTCTATTAACGAATTCGCCATTTAACTATCTTGTCTTTTCGGCTGCAGATGGGATCCACAGCAAATCGACCATCTACCGGAGGCCATGAGAATAGTTTTTATGGGCCTCTACAATTTGTTGACCGATATTTCTGAACGAGCAAGGGAGGTCCAAGGACGTGATGTGCTTCCTTACCTGCGCCAACAGGTAACTAGTTTGCCCAGACAACCCTGCAATTTTTATGCATTTCGTCTTCCCTACTGATATTTTGGTGTGAACCCATTTTTCATCGGTTCTGGTTGCTGTGGAATTACATCTAACAAGAATAGTTGTCAGTGGTTGGATCTCTTATTCAGTTTCACAAAAGAAAGAGAGTGGATGGAAAGGGGTTATTTGCCATCATTAGATCAATATTTGGAGAACGGCGTGCATTCGATAGCACTGGGAGTAACGAGCCTCACACCAATATTCTCTACCGGAGATATTCTCCCTGATCACCTTCTCCACGAGTTTGACCTCCGAGCAGAGTTTCAAAATCTCGTCAGTCTCACAGGCCGTCTCGTTAACGACGTCAAAACTTTTCAGGTGGGCCTACCGCACCCTTTTTAACACTTCGAGTATGTTATTACCTAGGTAAACTCAACAGTATCTGATTTTGACCCTGGTAATTTAGGGGGAAAGAGATCGCGGGGAAATGGCTTCATTCGTTCAATGTTACATAAATGACCATCCCGGATGCACGGAAGAAGCAGCCTTGAATTATCTGTACGGAGTGAATGAGGACGCCCTTACTGAATTGAACTATCACTATTTAATGCATGCAGACATACCCAAGAATTCTAGAACGGTTCTTTTCAACACGGCCAGGGTAACGCAATTGTTTTACAGGAATACAGACGGCTTTCGAAATGCCGAAGCGATGGAAGACTCCATTAAAAAGATTCTCTTTGAACCGTTGCTCTAATTTTGAATTTATAGTTTGTAAGGTTGAAAATTCTATATCTGCCATATATTTTTCTCTTATGTTTTTGGATTCACTATGGATTTTATAAAACAATAAATTGTGCTGATGATTTTCAATTTATAATTTGTAATGGTGAAAACTGTATATATATATCATTTTTTTTTCTTATGCTTTGGATCTACTATAGATTTTATAAAATAAAAGTTTGTAGTGGTTAAAATTATATATCTGTCATATATTTTTCTCTTCTATTTTGGATCGATTATAGATTTTATAAAACAATAAGTTGTAATGGTATTTTGAATTTATAGTTTGTAATGGTGAAAATTATATATCTGCCATATCTTTTTCTCTTGTATTTTGGATCCACTATGGATTTTATAAAACAATAAGTTGTGATGGTAATTTTGAATTTATAGTTTGTAATGGTGAAAATTATATATTTGTCATATCTTTTTTTCTTTCTTTTATATTTTGGATCCATTATGGATTTTATAAAACAATAAGTTGTGATGGTAATTTTCAATTTATAATTTGTAATGGTGAAAATTGTATATTTGGCATATTCTTTTTCTCTTATGTTTTGGATCCACTATGGATTTTATAAAACAATAAGTTGTGATGGTAATTTTGAATTTATAGTTTGTAATGGTGAAAATTGTATATCTATCATATCTTTTTCTCTTATGTTTTGGATCCACTATGGATTTTATTAAACAATAAGTTGCAATGGTGAAATTTGCATGTTACTATTATGTCTTGGTATTTAAAGACATTCCATTTGCCATTAATTCACAAGATAGAATACAAGTAATTACAAGGAGAAAATCATTAGTGCACTAGTATTTTTGAAAGGACAAAAAATCAGAATTTGCATCATTTACATATAAGCCCCCTAATTAGTTGATCCAAGGATATAACCTAAGAGAATTTGGCCCTAGCAATCTAGTAGATTCCTATAAGGTGTTTATAAGCATTGCAATCCTTACAAGCTAATCAAATATCAAAGATCAAGGTAAACAATTTGTTATTTTCTAGCCACCTCAAATCCATGCATTAAAGTTCAAATTAGTGAGGATTCGGATCAAACTTGCAATACTGAAGATTGATACTCAAGGTTTTTTGTGCCTATCCAAATATTGACACATTCATCAAATAAAGGGTATTAAATTTAAAACAAAGGCAAATCAATTATGTGCATCATCAACATCCTCCTTCTACCATCAATATTAGAGCTAAGTACCTAATTCCTCTCATTTAATTACCACATTTATTACTATTCATTTACTAACCTAACTCTAATATTTCTAGGTTAATTTGCATTTATTTAATTGAGCTAATTAGATTGATTTATAAATGTGAGTGATTTTATTCTCTTACATTTACTAGTGAACCCAACTTTGCTTATACAGCCTAGAGTCCCTGTGCGATTTCTCCCTTGTTAGGGTTTTTTAAATTTATAATTTCTAATTACTTTATCATATTTTTCATATCTTTTTAAGGTTTATATACTCTATTCTATTATAATTTATAGTTATGTCTTTATTTAGGGTAAATGGTGACTCATTGATATATCTTATCTTCACCCACCATTATTTTAGCCTCTAAGGCCTACATTTGATACTTAGTTTTTTTAATCTAATTATTGATTACTTTTGTGATTTTCATCAACTCTTAAGTCATATTTATCTATTTTTTCCATTAGATTTTTGAGAGCTATTTGTACGCCAAAATAGATTCCCTTTCACCCTCTTTGTGAATAAGTGTTTCAACCATTTGAGTCCTAATATGGCTCAATCCATTAAAATGGTGTCTCTAATGATGTTCCCGTGAGAAATTTTGGGACCCTTTGAATGCATTCACAATTAGAATAAAATAATAAGCATTAAAAAATAGTGTATAAAACACATTATTCTAACGCATGTAAACCTTTCATAGAGCATCAAATGGATGTGTTCCAAGGATGACATTAACATGTAGTTGTTCCTGTTTAGTCAAGATAACATTATCATTCTTAGGATTATTAAATTGATAGCATAATATTGTATTAAGGATTGATGATAAAAAGGATGGGTTTGATAGTAAAATTATAGAATTTTGGAGGGTTGGATGGATGATTTAGATTAAATCTTGAATCAAGAGTTTGATCCATAATTGATGGGTTTGATGAGAGTTGGAAATATAGAGGAGTTGCTAATTTTTTTTTAGCTAAATTGGATATGTGAGTTAAGTTATTGCATGGAGTTCATTGAGTGTATGAAGGGCTTAAGTGATTGTATGAAGGAGTTGATTGATTATATTGATTGGGTGATCTAATTAGACAAATGAGTTAACTAATTTTAATTGGCTAGTTAATTGAATGAGGTAGATTTTAAGGATTTTATTATTTATTAAGTGAAATTATATGAGAGAATTAAGTGGAATTCAAATGATGCACTCTAGTTAGATTTGTTTTTTATAAAATCGATTTGATAATAATATTTCTATTCAAATTAGACTCAACCAAAAAGTTTCTATCTAAAATAGATCTAACTAGAACATTTCTCGAGATTCAACCAATTAAAAATTAGGTGCAAAATTCCATATGTTTTAAAAAAATTCAATAATTAAAGCAAAATGTCAAGTTTTAAAAAATAACCTAATTTTTTTAATCTAAAATTTAAATAAAAACATAAAACACGTTAAAAATTCTACATTTAATTATTTTTAGATCATTCAAATTTAAAATATATATGTCGCTTTCGCGTGCTTCAAGTTAAAAAGCTAGACCATAGACTAGTGTTGTTCATTTCCTTTATCACAGTGTGTCATGGTACTCAACTTTCATGTAGTTGAATGTCCATAATTTAAATTCAAGTTTTTTTGTCAATATAACTTATTGCTTTAATGATAACAATTGAGATGTTAGAATTTATAATCTTCCTAAAGAATAGTGGTACCACACAATCTTGGAGTAGATTGGCAACTCACTTTAAAATTTTGATATCTTAGATGAATTAATTATGTAGTGAGATTTTAGGGGTTATGCTAGGGTATGTATAAGAATATATTTTTCCAAACACATCAAATGCAATTCTACTAGAATCTAATATAGGTGACTAAAATTAGTTGATAGTAATTGAGGTTAATCTAATCTTTTATAGGTATTATAAATTAAAAAGCATTACACAAAATAATATAAATAGAATATCCCACAAATTATTATGAAATGGGTTAGAAAAGATTAGTTGAACCTAAGAAATTCATGAAATAAAAAATCCCCACAACATAATATATTATAAGAAATGAGGAGATTATAAATAACCTACCAAAATTATTTGATCCATTTCCATAAAGATGACTTGCTCTCCTAGTTTGGTGGAAAAATTAGTGAAAATCATCTTGAACTAGAAATCAGATCATTAGAAAACAAGTCTAATGGCTTAGATGTGTATTAAAGGAATACCTAAAGGTACAACACATGAGGAAGCCAAAATATTGACCTCCATGGATTTTTATCAATATCACAGTAGGAGACACAAAAGGTCAAAACTAAGTACAACCCAAAAATAAAAAAAGGGTTTTAAAATGGTTCAAGAAGTCACAATTGAAGAGATCAAATATAGTTCTCAATCTACACTAAATTTTGATAAAAAAAGATCAAAGTAGGGGGAAGTATCTCTGCCACTACAATGTCAACCCTAACTTGGAATGTTACATGGGCCTTAATGCCCCTAACAAAAGTAATACAAGAGCATCCCTAGGAAATGTGGTAATCTTGAATCATTATGGAAAATGTGGATTTTTTAGTTTAGTTCAATTGTGTGTTTGTTAGTTAGTTGTAAAACTTAGTCTAGTTTATGATGAAGAAAGCTAGCATATTTCATCATAACTTGAAATTGAATTTTATAGTTTTGGGAATAGTTTAAGTTATTGTTTTTGAGTGTAATATTAAGATTTGAGAAGAATTTAATGATAAAAGATAGCAAATTAGTTTGAGAGCATCTATCAAGTGGACATATGTGCATAATTGGGAGTATTTTTGTGTGTGGAAAGTAGTTTAGAGTTTACACGAATAAAAGGATATTTGTAAAGATTTATTGAACCCTTGAGGATAAGTGTTGAGCACCACATGGAGGTTTCTCCATTATTTAATTCTTTGAATTTGTAAGTGAAACAACTAAAAAATGGGGTAGAGATGCTATTGTATGAATTAGGACATAGAGCATACCCACTTTCCAATTATTTCATTGAAGTATAACCCTAGAGATCTCAATGCAAAGGAGAAACAGATCTTGCAATAGGGTTGCCCTAGGGGTTGAATGTAAACTAATGAGGGGTTCACCACCAAGTTAAAACTTGGAAAGATATATGCAATGACAATCAAAATGCTTAACCCTAATTCAATGCAATCTTTCACTAAATGTCCTAGAAATGCACATAAAATAGAAAAACAAGTTGTAAGATGAAATGTGTGCACCTAGAAATTTGAATGAGATTGAATGAGGCCCTGAAATGTTGGAAATTTTGACTTTAATGGTGACTGGGACTCATACGCCAAACTGGGAGAACTAGTCCCAGATTTGGGTTTCTGTGCACGAACAAGAATCTAGCAAAAGGGTATCCAAATCTATAGAAATCTAAGTTTTGACCTAAAATGGGACTCATTCGCCAGAAGTGGCGAATCAGTCCAATTAGGGATTTATGAAAATTCAAGGCATAAATCTAGTCTTCAAGGTTTGTTTTGTGCTTCTCAACTGATTTTCAAATCCGAAACCCCGATTTGTAACCTGTAGAAGTTCTCTAAGTATCTCCAATGCAAGGTGACAACTTTGACAACTTTAGGCACTTTGACAAATTTCTTCAAACTTGCTCCTTAATGTGCCCTCAACCTAAACCTAAAAATCACACACTAAAGAGAGGGAAAAATGTTGTTTTGTTAGTGGATAGTCAAACCCCTTTTTGGTAATCAAACCTTGAAATAGTATGAAATAGGAATGGAGAATGATGAATGAACAAAATATGATGTTGCAACTCACCAAACCCTAGAAATGAGAGGCTGAAAACATGTATGAAGTGGCTCCAAAGGATGTAGATCTTGAATGAAATGCTAGCTTGATCATGAAACCCTACACCACAATTGTTAGCTCAAAAACAAACATGATGCGTGAAATCTTTGACATGATACTTGATGCTTGAAGAATGCTCTTATGAATGCTTGAATGCTCTTGTGAACTCAAACCTACTATAAGGATGAATACTTGAATGCTTGGGGGTAAAAATGAGTGAAAGAACCTTGTATTTATATTTAATTATGAAATAATTCCCAAAATTACCACACTACAAGCTGACATTAGATCTAGGAGGATAAAATCCCACCAAGAATTTGAATTAATTTTGATTTTGGGCTACATGGGACTCATTCGCCCAAGGTGGTGAATGAGTCCCATTAAGACTAATTTATGGGACCAAATTCAAAAATGCTTAGGAAGGTGTGAAACTAGGTTCGAGACCCAAAAACCTAGGTGGGACTCATTTGCCCAGAGTGGCGAATGAGTCCTAGATCACTAAATCTGGGCCACACAACCTGAAACACATGAATTATGGGTGCGTGGACCAATCCGTGACACAAAAATGGTGCAAAATTATTAAAAAAAATTGTAACAAGCCATATTGCGCTCGCTAAAATTAGTGCTCTCCAAATGGCTTTACCATTTGGTGAGCGCCAAATTTGGTGCTCGCTAAATGGATTTACCATTTGATAAGCGCCAAATTTGGCGCTTGCCAAATGGCTTGAATTTTGCAATGAATATCATTCATTACTTCTGGAATGCACTTTTCTAAACTCATTCATTTTCTCTTTCTCTACCAGGGAAACTATATACATGAAATAAACATTTAAGTTATATTTACTTTCTTATTATTTAAGTTATATTTCATGTATATAGTTTCAGGATGTTTCAGAGTGGTTTCGTATCTCTAGGAGTTATAATGCAAATTCTAGTTTTTGGAAGATTTTAAAAAATTTAGACTTAATCAAATTTCAATAATCAACATTTCAAATTTCAATAATCAGGAGGTCAAATTTTAGTAGTTACAAAGTTGTCTCATCTTTCTCTCACTCTCTCCTTCTCTCTACTCTCTATCATTCCACTCCCTCTCTCTCTCACTTCCTCCCTCTCTCCCCTCTCTCTCTCTCACCCCTCTATCTCCTCGCTACATTTCCCTCCCTCCCACCCCTCTCTACTTCTCTCTCTCTCGCTTCCTCCCTCTCTCCCCTCTCTCTCTCTCACCCCTCTATCTCCTCTCTACATTTCCCTCCCTCCCTCCCCTCTCTACTTCTCTCTATATCTTCTCTCTCTCTGCATCTCCTTCCCTCTCTACTTATCTTTATCTCCTCTCTCTCTCTCTCTCTTTACTTACCTCTCCCTCCATCACTTTGTATCTCACCTATGTCTCCCTCCCTACCTCTTTCACTCTCTACTCTCTATCTCTCCTCTCCCTCCCTCTACCTATATCTCTCTCACTCTCTATCCCTCTCTTCCCCCTCTTTTTCTCTAACTCTCTCCTATCTATCTCATAATTCTCTATCCCTCCCTCTCACTCTCTCCTCTCTATCTCACCACTCTCTTTATCTCTCTCTCTCACGCAAAACTCTATCTCCCTCCCTCTCTTGACCTTACCCTCCCTCCCCTTCTTTTTGTCTCTCCTCTTAGTCTCTCTCACTATTTTCCCTCCCTCCCTCCCCTCTCTTTCTCTCTCAAATTCTCCTTTTCTCTATCTCACCATTTTGTCTCTCTCTCTCTCTCACTCACACACACCTCTATCTCCCTCCCTACCTCTCCCTCCCTCTCTCCCCTCTCTACTCTCTATCACTCCTCTCTCTTTCCCTCTCCCTCTATCAATCTCTCTCTTCATCCCTCTCTATATCACCTATGTCTCCTTCCTTACCTCTTTCCCTCTCTACTCGCTATCTCTCCTCTCCCTTCCTCTACCTACCTCTCTCTATCTCTCCATCCCTCTCTTTCTCTCTCACTCTCTCCTCTCTATCTCATCATTATCTCTATCCCTACCTCTCACTCCCTCCTCTCTAAATCGCCATTCTCTCTCCCACTTTCCCTCTTCCCCTCTCACTCCCTCCTCTCTAAATCACCATTCTCTCTCTATCCCACTTTCCCTCCTTCCCTCTCTCTATCTCACCTATCCCTTTCTACCTCTCCCTCTCGCCAACCTCCCTCCCTCTCTTTATCTCTCTTTCTCATTCTATCCTTACCTCTCTACTCTCCATCTCACCACTCTCTCTCCATATCACTCTCCCTCATTCCCTCTCTCTCTCCTTCCCTCTCTACCTACCTCTCTATCCGCTACCTACCATTCTCTCTACCTCTCTCTCTATCTCTCCTCTTTCTCTGTTACTCTCTCCTTCCCTCTCTACTCTC
>CM021103.1:424185743-424357767 GCA_007115665.2 Sequoiadendron giganteum | reverse complement strand
CACCAACCTTCCCTCTTTACTTCTCTCTATCTAACCTATCCCTCTATAACTCTTTCTCTCTCCCTCCCTCCCTCCTCCCCTCTTTACTTCTCTCTATCACATCTCTATCATCTCTCTCTCAATTCTCCATTCCTCCCTCTCTCTGTACTTCCCTATCTACTCTCGTTATCTCACCTCTCTCTCTCCCTATTCCATCCCTCCCTTCTCACTCTCCCTCCCCCTCTTTCTCTCTCACTGTCCCTCTCTCTCCCCTCTTTCTCTCTCATTTCCTCTGTAATTATCTTTATCTCACCATTGTCTCTCTCCCTCCCCACTCTCTCTCCTCCCTCCACCCTCTCTCTCCCTCTCTCCCTCTTTACCTCTCTACTTATTTTTATCACATATCTCTATCACCTCTATCTCTCTCACTTCTCCCTCCTCTCTTTCTCCTTCCCTCTCTATACTCTCTATATCAACTCTCTACATATCTATCCATACCTCTCCCTCCCTCCCTCCTTCCCTCCCCCCTCTCTCTCTCTCACTCTCTCCCCTCTCTTTCTCTCTCACTCTCTCCTTCCCTCTCTACTTATCTTTATCTCGGCATTCTCTCTAGCTCTCCCTCTCTCCCCTCCATTTCTCTTTATCACATCTCTCTATCACCTCTATCTTTCTCTCTCTCCTTCCCTCTCTATTCCCTCTATTTTACCTCTCTTGCCCCCTCTTTCTATTTCAATCTCTCTTCATCTCTCTCCTATTTCTCTCACTTTATCCTTCTCTACCTCTCCCTCCCTCCTTACCTCTTTATGTAAATCTTCCCAACTTGCTCCACTTTTTGTATCACATCTTGTGCACATCGAATAGAGAGACAAATAAAGATACAACGAGAGAGAAGAGGGAGGGTGGGAAAGATAAGAGAGGATGGGACAGAGAGAAAGGTGAGAGAGGGAGAGGTAAAGAGGTATATGTGAGATACATAGTTAGGTAGAGAGGGATAGAGGAGATATAAGTTGAGAGGTAGGTAGAGAGATGGAGAGGGGAGGTAAAGAAAAGTATAGAGGGAAGAAGAGAGGGAGGGAGTGGTAGGGAGGGAGGGAGATGTGAGATAGAGTTGAGAGAGAGAGAGGGAGTAAGAGAGGGGAGGGTAGGAGAGGTAAAGAGGGATAGTTGAGAAGATTTTGGAGAGGGAGAGATAGCTAGAGGTTTGAGATAGAGAGTAGAGAGAGGGAGAGGAGAGAGAGGGGGTAGGTAGAGAGGGATAGGAGAGAGAGGAGAGATAGAGAGGATGGAAGGAGGGATTGGTAGGAAGAGAGATGTGAGATAGAGAGAAAGAGAGTAGAGAGGCAAGGGGGAGAGAGAGAGTGAGAGAGAGAGGGAGAGAGGTCAGATATAGAGAGAAGGGAGGGAGGGATAGGTAAGGATAGAGAGGTGATATAGAGAGAAAGAGAGTAGAGAGGGAAGGGGGAGAGAGAGAAAGAGAGGAGGGAGGATAGGTAGGAGAGGAGAAAGAGAGAAGAGAGAGAGAAGGGTGAGAGAGAAGGATAGAGAGAAGTAGAGAGGCAAGGAGGAAGGTAGATATATTGAGAGGACTAGGGAGGGGAGGGGAGGGAGGAAGAGGTACATACAGGGATAGGTTAGATGGAGAGAAGTAGAGAGCGAAGGTTGGTGGAAGAGAGAGAGATAGGGTGGGAGAGAGATAGGGTGGGAGAGAGAGGGAGGGAGATAAATAGGAGAGAGAGAAGTAGGTAGAGAGAGGATAAGGATATATAGAAAGAGGGTAGGAGAGATGGAGGGAGAGGTAGGGATAAAGGGAGAGATAGTGATGGAGAGAGAAAGGTGAGAGACAGAGCTATAGAGAGAGGGAGGGGAGAGAGAGAAATAGAGAGGGAAGGAGAGGTAGGGAGGGAGGGAAGGAGAGGGAGGTGAGATAGAGAGAAAATAGGGAGTGGGGGATATATGTAGGGAGAGAGACTTAAGATAGAGAGAAAGAGAGTAGAGAGGGAAGGGGAGAGAGAGAAAGAGAGAGAAGTAAAGAGGAAGGTAGAGAGATTCAGAGAAGGAAGGAGGGAGGAAGGGAGGGAGGGAGAGAAAAAGAGGTATATAGGGGTAGGTGAGATAGAGAGTAGAGAGAGAAGGTTTGTAGAAGAGAGAGAGAAGGGAGGGAGGGAGGGAGGGAGAGAGAGATAAAGAGGTATATACGGGTAGGTCAAATAGAGAGAAGTGGAGAGAGAATTTTGGTGGAGGAGACAAAGAGGAGGGAGGGAGAGGTAAAAAGGGATAGTTGAGATAGATAAAGGAGAGAGAGAGAGGTAGGTAGAGAGAGGGCGAGGAGAGATAGAAAGATATTGGCGGGAGAGAGGAGAGATAGAAAGAGGGGGAGGGAGGGAGAGATAGAGATAGATAGATAGATAGATATATAGAGATAGGGACAAAAAGGTAGGGAGAGAGAGAGAGTAGAGAGGGAAGGAGAGAGATAGAGAGGGAAAGGTAGGGAGAAATAGAGTTGAGATAGAGAGAGTAGTGAGGGAGGGAAAAAGATATAGAGAGGGAGGTGATAGAGATATGTGATAGAGAAAAGTAGAGAGGGAATAAGGTAGAGATATTGAGAGAGGGAAGGAGGGAGGGAGGGAGAAAGAAATATGTATAGAGGGATAGGTGACTAGAGAGAAGTAGAGGGGGAAGGGGAGAGAGAAATGAGAGAGAAACATAGAGAGGTAGGTAGAGATATTTTCTCTCTCTCACACACACATCTATCTCCCTCCTTAACTCTCCCTCCATTCCTCCTTCCCTCTCTAAGTTTATCTCTATCTCCCTCCCCATATTTCGCTCTTACTCTCTCCTTATCTCTCTTCTTCCCTCTTTATACCTACCTCTCCCTCCACTCCCTACCACTCTCTCTACCTCTCTTTCCCTCCCCCATATTTCTCTTTTACTCTCTCCTTCTTTATCTACTCTCTATCTATCTCTCCACTTCCCTCTCTACTCTCATTCTCTCTCCCATATTTTTCTCTCCCACTCTCTCTTGCTCACACACTCACATCTATATCCTCCCTACCTCTCCATCCATCCCCTCTCTACTTCTCTCTATCTCTCCTCTCTCTATGTCTCCTTCACTCTCTACCTATCTTTATCTCCCCTATCCCTCTCTTTACCTATCTCTCCCTCTCTACCTCTTTCCCTCTCTACTCTCTATCTCTCCTCTCCCTCACTCTACCTATCTCTATTTGCCTCTCTTTCTTCATCCCTCCCTCCCACCTTCCCTCTACCTATATCTAATCTATCCCTCTACACCTCTTTCTCTCTCCCTCCATCCCTTTTTACCTCTCTCAATATCTCCACCTTCCTTTTTCCCTCTCTACTTATCTCTTTGTCACATCTCCTTATCACCTCTCCTCCTTCCTCTCCTCTTTCCTATCTCTACTTTCTCTCTCTCTTCTTCCTCTCTTCCCCCTCTCCCCCTATTTATATCACTCTTCTCTCTTCCTCCTCCCTCCCTCCCCCTCTTTCTCTCTTCTCTTCCTCTATACTTCTCTATCTCACCTCTCTCTCCCCCTCCATCCCTTCTTCCATATATAATTTTATTTATCTCGCTCTCTCTATCTATCTCTATCTCTATATCTATATCTCTCTTCCTTCCTCCCACCCACATTCCCTCTCTACTTCTCTCTATCTAACCTATCCCTCCATACATCTTTCTCTCTCCCTCCCTCCCTCCTCCTCACTCTACTTATCTCTATCACATATCTCTATCACCTCTCTCTCTCACCTCTCCATTCCTTCCTCTCTCTCTCTCCTTCCCTCTCTACTCTATCTCAACTATCTACATATATATCCCTAGCTCTCCCTCCCTCCCTCCACTCTCTTTCTCTCCCCCTCTTTCTCTCTCACTCTCTCCCATCTTTCTCTCTCACTCTCTCCTTCCCTCTCTACTTCTCTTTATCCTGCCATTCTCTCTCTATCTCTCCCTCTATCCCCTCCAATTCTATTTATCACATCTCTCTATCACCTCTATCTCTCTCACTTCTCCATCCATACCTCTTTGTCTCTACTCTCTCTATCTCACCTCTCTAGAGGGTGGGAGAGGTAAAGAGGGATGGTTGAGATAGATTGTAGGGAGGGAGAGATAGACAGAGAGATGGTTGAGATAAAGAGTAGAGAGAGGGGGTATGTAGAGAGGGAGAGGAGAGAAATGTGAGATAAAGAGGAGGGAGGGAAGGATAGGTAGGGAGAGATAGGTGATAGAGAGAGGTGATAGAGAGAAGTAGAGAGGGAAGAAGGTAAAGAGACTAAGAGAGGGAAGGAGGGAGGGAGGGAGAGAGAAAGAGGTATAGAGGGGTAGGTTAGATAGAGAGAAGTAGAGAGAGGAGGGAGGGAGAGGTAAATAGGGATAGTTGAGATAAATAGGAGAGTGATAGGTAGGTATAGAGAAGGTGAGAAGAGATAGAAATAGAGAGAGGGAGAGAGAGAGGATATAAAGAAAGAGGGGAGAGGGAGGGAGAGATAGAGAGATATATAGATAGAGATAGCAAGGGAAAGGTAGGGATAGTTGAAATAGAGAGTAGGGGAAGGAGAGAGAGATGGAGAGAGAGGGAAAGGTAGGGAGAAAGAGAGTTGAGATAGAGAGAGTAGAGAGGAAAGGAGAGAGAGATAGAGAGAGGTGATAAGGAGAGGTGATAGAGAGATGTGATAGAGAGAAGTAGAGAGGGAAGGAGGGAGGGAGGGAGAAAGAAAGAATTATGTATAGAGGGATAGGTAGGTGTAGAGAGCATTGAGATAGAGAGAGAGAGTAGAGAGAGGGAGAGGAGAGACAAGGGGTAGGTAGAGAGGGAGAGGAGAGAGAGGGAGATGAGAGATAGAAATAGGGGGGAGGGAGAGAGGGATTAATAGAGATGTAAGGAGAGAGAGTTGAGATAGAGAGATATTAGAGAGGGAAGGAGAGAGAGGGAGGGAGGGAGAAGTGAGAGAGTAGAGAGAGAAGGAGGAAGGTGGAGAGATTGATAGAGTAGGGAGGGAGGGAGAAAGAACAATATATAGAGGGATAAGTTGGTAGAGAGAGGGAGGGGGAGATGGAGAGTAGAGAGGGAAGGAGAGGTAGAGAGAGGGAGAGGAGAGAGAAGGGGCGGGTAGAGAGGGAGAGGGGAGAGATAGGGAGATGAGAGATAGAAAGATGAGGGAGGGATATATATGTAGGTAGAGAGAGTTGAGATAGAGACAAAGTAGAGAGGGAAGGAGAGAGGGGAGGAAGGTGGAGAGAATGAGAGAGGGAAGGAGGGAGAGATGGAGAGAGAGAGAATGAGGTATAGAGGGATAGGTAGGTAGAGAGAAGTAGAGAGGGAAGGAGAGATGGATGGAGAGGTAGAGATAGAGGGAGAGATAATGATTTAGAGAGAGAGGTGAGAGAGAGCAATAGAGAGAGGTAGGTAAGGAGAGGGAGGGGGAGATAGAGAGAAGTAGAGAGGGGAGGAGAGAGGGAAGAAGAGGTAGGGAGGGAGGGATAGACAGGCGAGATAGAGAGAGAGAGGAGGGAGGGAGGGATATTTAGGGAAAGAGAGGTGATATAGAGAGAAAGAAAGTAGAGAGGGAAGAGGGAGAGAGATAGAGGTGATAGAGAGAAGAAGAGACGTAAGGAGAAAGGTAGAGATATTGAGAGAGGGAGAGAGAGAGGGGGAGAGAAATAGGTATATAGGGGTAAGTTGATAGAGAGATGTATAGAGTGAAGTTTGGTGGAAGGAAGAGACAGAGGAGGGAGGGATAGGTAAATATGGATAATTGAGATAGATAAAATGAGAGAGAGAGGTAGGTAGAGAGAGGGCGATGAGAGATAGAAAGAGGGAGAGGGAGAGAGGAGAGATAGAAAGAGGGGGATGGATGGAGAGATAGAGAGAGTAGAGAGGGAAGAAGAGAGATAGAGAGAGGTGATAGAGAGATAAGTAGAGAGGGAAGAAGGTGGAGATATTAAGAGGAGGCAAGGAGGGAGAGATAAATAGGTATAGCGGGACAACAAGGTAGGGAGAAGTATATATTAAAGGAGAGATAGAGGGAGAGGTAGGTATGGAGAGAGAAGTGAGACAAAAATAGAGAGAGGTAGGTAGATAGAGGGAGGAGGAGATAAAGATAAGTATAGAGGGAAGGAGAGATCGAGGAAGAGGTAGGGAGGGAGAGAGAGAGGTGAGATAGATAAGAGAGGGGAGGGAGGGATAGGTAGGGAGAGAGAGGTGAGATAGAGAGAAAGAGAGTAGAGAGGGAAGGGGAGAGAGAGAAGTGAGATATGTGATAGATATGTGTGATAGAGAGAGAAGTAGATAGGTAAGGAGGAAGGTGGAGAGATTGTGAGGGAAGGAGGGGGGAGAGAGGGGGAGAAAGAGAGGTGAGATAGAGAGTAGAAAGGGAAGGAGAGAGAGGGGGAGACAGAGAAAATTAGAGAGGGAGGGAGGGAGGGAAGGAGAGATAGGTGAGATAGAGAGAATTAGAGAGGGAAGGATAGAGAGAGAATGGTGAGATAGAGAGTAGAGAGGGAATGAGAGAGAGAGGGAAGTAGAGAGTGAGAGGGAGGGAGGGAGGGATACGTAGGGATAGAGAGAGGCGATATAGAGAGTAGAGAGAGATATATAGAGATAGAAGGAGAGGGAGGGGAGATAGAGAAATGTAGAGAGGGAAGGAGGGAGGGAGGGATATAGATATTAGAGGGGGAAGGAGAGAGAGATGGACATGTAGAGATGTCATTCTTGAGCTCAAGGGAGCGAGTGTTAGATAAAGGGATGGAGATAGTGAGAGAGATAGGTCTAGAGAATAAGAGATGAAAATGAGTGAGATAGAGAGAGAAAGATGAAATTTTACCTCTTGATTATTGAAATTTGACCTCCTTATTACTAAAATTTGACTGTCTGAAATTTTTAAAATTTTCCAAAAACAAGAATTTGCATTATAACTCCTAGAGATCTGAAACCACTCTCAAACATCCTGAAACTATATACATGAAATATAACTTAAAGTATAAGAAAGTAAATGTCCATATGTAAATGTCTTATACTTTAAAAGTTTATTTCATGTATATAGTTTCCTTGGTAGAGAAAGAGAAAATGAAAGAGTTTAGAAATATGCATTCCAAAAGTTATGAATGACATTTGGCGAGCACCAAATTTGGCGCTAGCCAAATGGGTTGCATTGAGAAGTACCAACCCAATGGGTTGGATTTTCCATTGGGCATCTGACCCAAAGGTTTGGACAACCATTTCATGCAAAAGACATGATTTTTTGAAAGGGTAACAAAATTTCTCATATTTTTGTTTGTGCTCACTATCACATTTTCACGTCTTTCAATACAAGTTTATAAAAAACTGTGATGGTATTAATCTCTCTCTTAGCTATCTAAGTATATAATTATTTTTTTGTTTTGATCCATAACTTTTGTTGTAAATGCCTTTGTTTTTGGTCAAAAACCAACATGTGCTAGTTTTAGGATATATTTTTACTCATTCATCGAAACATGAAACAAACTACATTTTTTAAAACTAGACTGCATTCTACACATGATGAAAAACAATCAATTTTCAATTAGTTTTCAAAAAATTTAGGGGGGAGCATGCTTAGATTTTAGCTTTTCAAGATCTATCCACTTTGAAAATTCATAAAATATTATATATTCATTAAAAAAATTATCCGAAAGAACGAGTATAAACTACATAGTGTTAGCTAATTTCTCACCATTTGGATTTTTGAAATTCTAAAAAAAAGTTAATCAAAAAGGGGGGACCCTCATACGCTATGCTATTTTTTTTATAAAAACATGACCTGTTTTGCCCCCCCCCCTTTTTGAGAACCTTAATATTGATTAATTTCAATAAGAATTAATAGCTTAGAAACTAGACTCAGAGCACTTCAACTCTTGTTCTTGTTTCATCTTGAAATTTTGAGCATAACTATCTTCATTTTCTCGTGTAAATCAGATTTTGTTGATTTCAAAAAAAACAAAAAGTGGCATCTTAAGAGCCAAAATTGTGTCACATATCCATGCAATTACCCTTATGATTGGATGTTGATTTGTGTCGGGATTATCCTTGAAAATATGCATTAAATGAGGCTTGTGGATGTAAAATAAGGCCAATTAAAGCATAAAGAAGCCTAATTATTAATGAAAACCCTAGAAAAGTGTCAAAGTGTGTTACAACACTTTACAACACTTTAAATAGGGTATCATTAAGGTTAAAAACTGATTTGTTAGGTTTAGTTAATTAATAAAACCTTAGAAAAGTGTGAAAGTGTCTTAAAACACTTCACAACACTTTAGCAAGGTACCATTTATGCTCATTAGTTCACATGGGCCCAAGACCTAATGTGAATGTGTCAGACACATTACAACACTAAATCAAGGCAACATTAACAAGGAGGGCCCAAACAAGAAAGGAAAAGAGATACTTTTTTTGTTTCCATAGTATGTGTATTATTTTTTGTTGATGACACATTACATATGGTATCGGGCTTTGTGCTATGTTGTGGCTAGTATTGATCATTGAAAAAATTGTTAATTATATATAATATGTTTTGGATTGAAGGAAGGCAAGCAAAGAGGTAAGGGAAAAACAAAAGAGGTATAATGGAAGAACAGTGAGACTATATGGCTTGGGATGCAAATTGCAATTATAAAAAAAGGAGTAGTGGGTATGGATAATTTGGTGTTTATAGAAATGGTATAAATTTTTGGGCTAAGGTAGATGAATTAGTCACACCCATATAAGATTTGATGGTTGTAGTAGTGAGATAAGATACTATAGAAGAAAAGTGTTTGGTGAGGTTCAATATAGGAGCATATTATGGTTAGGTTCTATGTGACATTGCATGGATGGGTGTGTTCCATGTATGGTGTAGGTGTATGATGATAGGGATAACACTTACACCATACAAAAATATGTCTAAAGATACAAGTCCATGCCCCAAAGGGTAAGTAAGGGATAATTCTATAGCAACACAATGGTGTATGTTGGAGAGAAGTGATATGCATTGATTCCAAGAATATGTTATATTGTTGGATGACCAACAATACTAAAAATCCTTAGAATAAATACATATCACTCATGTCCAATGCACACCGTTGCATTCTTAGTGATGGATAATTTTATAGAAGTGCAAGGGTGTGTGTTGGAGAGGATTGATGCATTTATTCCATGGATGTACAATATTGTTGGATGACCAAACAATATTGAAAATACGAAATAAGTACCATAGATAAGGGAATGTGAGAATAGAAGTCTCACCAAAGGACAAGGTAGAAAAATAACAAGACAAGTTGTATTGAGGAATATGAAATAGTAAAGAATGTAATAAAAGAGTATGTGGCAACCAAAAAGGAGGCTAATAGATATGAGGGATAGAGAATATTGTGACTATATATAGGAGAAAATGAAATACCACAAAAGATGATTGATGGAATTGAATGTCAAATAGTGCAGCTCAAAAAATAGTACATAGGGTGGATTACTTGAGGTATATCTGAAGATGTGGAAAGAATGAGTTGATGAAGTAGTAGGTTTTAATTTGTAGGTAGAGGTTACTTGTATTGAAAAATAAGACTCCTTTTTTATCAACTACAAGTGTGTGATGTAGGAGCATCCCTAGGTTGTGTGGTAATCTTGCACAATTCTAGAAAAGTGGTTTAGTTTAAAGTTATTTATTTTTGGTGCAGTCACAGTAGGAGGGTCCTCAAAGAGAACAATCCAGACCATGTAGCAAGAGTAACACAATAGAAGCAACACAAAATATGGAGGCAAACACAGATACAAAAATTCTTATTATCAGAAATTTTGATTACATACAGTCGACCACATTCGGGCTTACAGATTCAACTCATAGGCCTAATACAACATGCTCAAAATACAGTGCTCATACATTCGAGCGAAAATATTACAGATTGAAATCTATATCCTTCTTAATATAATTGATCTTGATTTATTGCTATCCTAATGATTCATTAAAATATTTATATCATATCCACGGGTCAAGAAACATCTGCGTCGGCCAAAGATCATTACAATCTCTAATGAAGGAAATGTAATGTGTGCAAGAACAGGTTGGCCTCAAATTTGAATTTCTTCCATGGTAGATGCATATGATGAAGTGTGGACCTAAAATTAAAGTTGGGGACACTCCATGGAACAAATTGAAACACATTGTGAGGATCCATAAGTTACGGGAGAGATCTACAATCTTTCAAACTAGCCATTGGGTTTTGAAATTATTTTGGGGCCAGTTCCAAAAATTGTCTCTTAATCCAAAAGTGATAACTTGCCAAAAAAAGATCCAATTGAGCTGAAAACTTGGAATAAGGAAATTGATTGCATCCATGATGAAACTATAGATCTGCGAGGTCTGGTGAGAAAACATGAAGAATCACTGGATCTACCAACTTGAACTGGAAAAGAAATGAACAAGAACAAAAACTGAATGAAAATATTTTTGTTTAATGCAAGATTTCCAAGTACCAAGGATGCTCCTACATCAGACATCTGAGGTTAATGAAAAGTGACTCCCTCACTTTTTGGGGGCCAAAGGAAAACCAAGAAGAATCCTCCATTGGTCTACCCTTCCATTTCACAAGGTATTATTTGTACTATCTTCCATGATTTTTCCTTCCATCTGTGACATCCAAAATATCTTCTATCCCATCTAATTGTTGTTTAGGAAGTTGTTCTTCCAATTTTTCTTTACTGTCTTCATTGAATTCTACTTCATGGTACTGATGAAGATCTACAACATTGAATATAGGTTAAATACCCATGTCATCCAGTAACTCTACTTCATATGCATTTCCTGAATCAAATTTCTTCAAAATCCTACAAGGTCCAAACTTCCTCATCTTGAACTTACTGTATGTGCCAACTAGAAATATTTCCTTCCTCAAATACACCATCACTTCATCTCCAACTTTGAACTCCTTATGTATCCTCTTTTGATCTGCTCGCTCCTTATACTTTTGGTTCATATCTTCCAAATGTTGCTTCACTTGAGTATGCAATTTCTTCATGTGTTATGCAAACTCCTCTACTTCTACACTAATTTTATCTTCTTTACTGATGTCTCACAATTCTGATATACCTCTAGGATGAACTCCTATAAAAATCTCAAAAGGTATTTTCCTAGTACTCTTGTTCACTGAATTATTGTAGACAAATGTTGCTTGAGCAAGGAATAAATCCTAACTTCTAGTTTTCTCTCCAACTAAACATCTCAACAAATTCCCCAAACTCTTGTTTACTACCTCTATCTATCCATTAGTCTATGGGTGAAAAGTAGAACTAAACTTCAAATCTATCTCCAGCTTCTTCCAAAGTGTTCTGCAAAAATAACCAACAAACTTTGTATCTATGTCTAAAACAATACTCCTAGGTAATCCATGCAATCTGACCACCTCTCTGAAAAACAGGTCTACTACATGTACTTCATCTATTGTCTTCTTACAAGGTATGAAATGTGCCATCTTAGAAAATTCATCCACCACCACAAATACAAAACCATTACCTCTCTATGTATTAGGAAAACCAAGTATGAAATCCATGTTGATATCCTCCCAAGGTCTTTCTGGTACTGTCAAAGGTTTATACAATCCAACATTCTGACTACTCCCTTTTGCAACTTCACAAACTCTGCAACTCTGCACAATTTTCCTGACATCCTTATGAATCTGTGGCCAAAATTAGTTCTCACTCACCAATGCTATTGTCTTATCAATTCCAAAGTGTCCTACCAATCCTCCACTATGTTTCTCTTTTACCAAGTTTTCCCTCATTGAACTCTGGGGTATAGACAACTGATTTCCTCTAAACAACATATCCTCCTAAATGAAATAATCCAACCACTAACTTCTATCCTCAAAAACTGGTTCTTTACATGCTCTCCAAGGTTCTGCCAAATCCGGATCTTCCTTATACAAGTTCTTCAGTTCATCAAAGACTAATACCTCCACTTTCATTTGTGCTAGTAAATTCCTTCTCCTACTCAAAGCATCAACAACTCTATTGGAATTTCCATTCCTGTGTTTCAAAAAAAAAGTATAAATCTACGAGAATTCCACCCATCTCTTGTGTTTCTAATTCAACTTACCTTGACTATTCAAATACTACAAAGCCTGATGATCTGTATACAACACAAAATCCCTAGACAATAAGTAATGTTTCCACTTCTTCAAAGATTGAACTATGGCATAGAACTCATGATCATACACTGAATACATTTTCCTTGCATCATTCAACTTCTCACTAAAATAAGCTACTTGTCTTCCTTCTTGACTTAACACTACTCCGATTGCATTTTGACTTGCATAATAGTCTACCTGAAATACCTTATTAAAATATGGTAAAGCCAACACAAGCTACTCAATCACCTTTTGTTTCAACAACTCAAAAAAATTGTCTTCTCTAGATGTCCATCTAAAATCCTTCCTATCTCCTCTCATTGTTTCTATCATAGGACTGCAAATAGAACTGAAATTCCTAATGAACTTTCGGTAAAAACTAGCCAATCCATGAAATGATCTTACCTCTCCAATACTTTTTGGTGTAGGCCATTCAACAATAGCTCTTACCTTCTCATGATCCATCTTCAATCCATCTACAAATATCAAAAATCCTAGATATACCAATTTGTCCTTCATGAAACTACACTTCTTAATATTTATCAACAACTACTCTTCTCTCAACCTCTGCAAAACTTGTCCTATATGCAAAAAAAATTCTTCCCTAGTGTTATTGAAAATCAAGATGTCATCCAAATAGACAATCACAAGCTTACCTAAGAATTTCTTTAATACCTCATTCATCAACCTCATGAAATTACTCAGTGCATTTGTTAGTCCAAAAGGCATCACCAACCACTCATACAATCCTTCATTTATCTTGAATGTTATTTTCCACTCATCCCCTTCTTTGATTCTGATTTGATGATATCCACTCTTCAAATATATCTTTGTAAATTACTTAGCTCCACTCAAACAATCCATAATTTCATCCATCTGGGGCAAAGGAAATCTATACTTCACCAGGATCTTGTTTATGGTTCTAGAGTTTGTACACATCATCCATTCTCCATCCTTCTTAGGTGCCAACACAATAGGTATTGCACAAGGACTTAAGATTTCTCTGATCAAACCTTTTCTCAACAACTCTTGCACTTGTCTGTTCAATTCTTCATTCTTTGTCGGTGTCATCTAGTGTGTTTCTTTATTAGGTAAACTATCTCCAGGAATCAGATCCATGCAATGACTAATACTCCTTACAGGTGGAAATCCATCAGGTACATTATCTGAAATGATAGCTTCATATTCTGTCAGCAACTCCTTTATCTCCTCTAGTTGTTCTTCTACATGCTTCAAGTCTTCAACATTCTTAGGAACCAAGGCACATCATATGCTCTCATGTCTTAGTCCATCCATAAATCTCCTTCCATCAACCAAACTAATTCTATCAGTCGTACAAACCTCAACTTTAGGAATATCTTCCAATGGCAACAAAGTCTGCTTCATCCCATTAAAAACTATAGTGTATATGTTCTTCTTTTCATCATGAATAGCCTTTCTAGCATACTGCCAAGGCCTTCCCCAAAAAATATGGCATACATCCATAGGCATGATATCACACAAAACTTCATCATGATAATTTCCTATCTTCAATTTCACCAAACATTGTTCACTTACCAGTATCTTATGCTCATGTTGAATCCATGTTATCGAATAGGGCTTTGGGTGTTTCAATCTTTCCAACTTCAACTTGGTCACCTTTTCTTCAGAAGCTAGGTTCTTTGAACTTACACTGTCAATGATCACTTTCCAAAATTTACCAACTACCTTGCATCTGGTTCGAAACAAATTCTTTCTCTGCAACGGTTCCTGCTCCATCTCACTTTGACATAAAACTCATTTGTTCATCAACACTTATCCTTCTTCCAGTTTATTAGGTGATCCATCATGATCCTCCTTAGCAAAGACTGGTCTCCTATTGTTCTCTTTCTTTTTACTTGTCTCTCCCTGATTACATTCAAATTATCTATGTCCTTCTCCACCACACTTATAACAAGTTCCTTTGAATACTCTTTTTCTCCTGTCCTCTGTCATCTTTTCTATATCCTTCATTCCTGTAACCACCATATCCTCCTCTTCGATGAGAGTTTCCATCATCTCTACGGTATGAATTATCATTCTTACTAACTTCCTTATCTTTATTCTAGTACGTAAAAGGTCCTCTTCCTCCTCCTGTAAATATTCTTCCTCTCTAAAATTTTCCACCTCTTCCTCTTTTTCTCTGCTCATGTCTTTTATTCAGCTTCTCCTCTTCTTTTAGGGTACACTGATATGCATCTTCCACGTGCAACAACTTAATCAAACTGATCTCATCTTGTATAGATGACCTCAAACCATTCATATATCTAGCTACTTGTTTAGTTCATCTTCTGAATGTCCAAATATGATATTCAACTTTTAGAACTCCTCAATATACTCTATCACACTTGATTCTTTCTGCTTCAGATTCTACAATTTTTGGAACAAATTGATCTGATAGTCTACAGGCATAAACTTTGTCTTCAACTTATTCACCATCCAATCCCATGATCTTATCTTCTCCTTTCCTTTTCTTTTCCTATCTGTCTACAAATGTTCCCACCAAAGGGATGCATGTCCTTTCAAATTTGTACAAGAAAATTTCACCTTCTTGTCTTTTGTGGTACCTTCAAGATCAAATTACTTCTCCATCTATGTTATCCAATCAAGCAATTCATCAAACTACAAATTACCATTATAATTCGATGGATTGAAATGTGGCTTGGTGTTTACGCTGGTTAGGGCTATTAAGAACCTCTCTTCTCCCTGATCAAGGCCAGGTTGCTCTTCTCTTGCAACTTCTTCTGGTTCTTATACTTCTTCATCACTCACATCATCAACTGGTCGACCTCTCCTTTGGGCCATTTCAACTACTTCTAATCTAGCAATGATTCCTCTCAACATTTCCATTACAGCTGGGTCTGCATTTCCATGCGCTCCATTTCCTCTACCATTTCTTCTACCTACCATCTTTACACAAGTCCTCTGCAGTTGCAGGTCGGATCCTTAATCCACCACTCCACAAAAAATCTTCAACAGGACTACGCAAACTCTGATGATCTTGCAAGGAACGAATCTTGCTCTGATACCAATCTGGTGCAATCACGGTAGGAGGGTCCTCAAAGAGAGAAATCTAGACCATGTAGCAAGAGTAACACAATAGAAGCAACACAAAATATGGAGGCAAATGTAGATACAAACATGCTTATTATCAAAAAAATTGATTACATACAGTCGGCCACATCTGAGCTTACAGCTTCGGCTCATAGGCCTAATTGAACATGCTCAAAATACAGTGCTCTTACATGCGAGCAAAAATATTACCTATCAAAATCTATATTCTTATCAATCTACTTGATCTTGATTGATTTCTATCCTAATGATTCATTACAAGCTTTATATCATATCCACAATTCAAGAAACATCCGCGTCAACCAAAGATCATTATAATCTTTGATGAAGGAAACATAATGTGTGCAAGAATAGTTCAGCCTCAAATTTGAATTTCTTCCACGGTAGATGCGTATGATGAAGTGTGGACCTAAAATTAAGGTCAGGGACACTCCATGGAACAAATCGAAACACACCATTAGGATCCAAAAGTTACGGGAGAGATCTGTGATCGATCAAACTAGTCATTAGGTTTTAAAATTATTTTGGGGCCAGTTCCAAAAACTATCACTTCATCCGAAATAAATAACTTTCCGGAAAAAGATCCAATCGAGCTGAAAACTTGGAATAAGGAAATTGAATGCATCGACGATGAAACTATAGATCTGCGAGGTTTGGTGAGAAAACATGAAAAAGCACCTGATCTACCAACTTGAATTGGAAAAGAATTGAAGAACAAAAACCAAATGAAAATATTTTTGGTTGATGCAAGATTTCCAAGAACGAAGGATGCTCCTCCATCAATTTCTCAATTAGTTTGTAGATAAGTTTGTGATGAAGAAAGTTATTGTATTTCACCATAACTTGAAGTTGGCTTTCAAATTTTTGGGATTAGTTTGAATTGTTATTTTTGAGTTTTATGTTAATGTCTAACAATAATTAGCTAAGAAAAGATAGTAAATTGGTTCAAGAGAGTCTGCCAGGTTGATAGTTGTGAACAATTAGGATTTTTTTCATCTGTGGCAAGTTGTTTAGAGTTTGTGTCAACAAAATAATATTTGTAAGGATTTATCAAATCATTGAGTATGAGTATTGTGCACCATAAGAAGGTTTATCCACTATTTAACCATTTGAATTTATAATTTTCTTATTTATATCTAATTACATGTTTCATGTGGTATTGATATTTGTTCCATCTTATGGCTAACACGAGCCATTAGAAAAAAAATATGGATATATATATATATATATATGTATATATGTATGTATGTATGTATCTATAATGTATATATATATATATATATATATATATATATATATATATATATAAAGTTTTGGGTCAAAGAAAGGTATGTGAAGAGGTAAGGAAAGAAGTTGAGAGTTATAATAGAAGTATAGTGAGACTATGAGGTATCAAATACAAAGTATGAGTAGAGAATAAGGAGTATGAAGTGGAGTGTAATCCAAAGCCCGAGATACTAATACAACATAGTGGAGTTAACTAAGATAGTGCATAATTATGAGGCTATATATAATGTAATCTATGTTTGAATTTCCATAGTAAGTGTAATGAAATGACTATGATCTAGCATGTAAGAGAGCCTATTACAAAAAAGCGAGAAGTTATAATTATGGTGATAATTATGTAAGCTTAAATAATAATTTATTATTTTTTTACATGAGATCTTTGTACATTGTCTGTGTATTTTGATGTTAGCTTACATGGTTGAATATTCCTTCATTGGACCTAGTTCTAATCTTGACTATATCAAAAAGACACTTAGTTATGCATTTCTTAGATATATAGAAACTACACATCATACTTTTACCAAAAACAAAATTCAATTCTAAAGAGGAAAATAAGCTATCATAACATTAGCATGAATGCCTCATCTATCAAATCAAAATATGCCTCTAATGGTTTAAAAATTTTATCAAAGAAGGAAAGGTTAACCAAATAACCAATTGGAAACTGTTTTAGGTAACTAGCATTGTCTCCAAACTATAATTTTGTATTTTCATCATATATGGACCTAATTGCCCCGCATTTGGGAGATAACTATGTGAGGTAATTTGTTACATGTCATAAAACCCATCATAAATTTTTTATAGTATGTGAGTATTTTACTACAATATTGACCTCAAATGACAAACATGGAGCTATAAGAAGGGTCACTCAATCACAAATTGTTTTAGATCTCTTATCTAAATGAATACACTCTTAGATTTAACACCTAGGAATGGAACACTCACATGGACAAACAAAAGGTTAGGTTTAAGAGAAATTTTAAGGATATTAGATATATTTTTTATCTTTCCCAAATGGCTTGAGTGTAATGATTCTATAAAATGTGAAATAGTCATATGCTTGGGTTTAGATTACTTTTCGTTGACTTTACAAGTAATGAAAGATCGTCTAACTTTGAAAATAAGTAGTTTTAAGATCAATCCTTTATATATTTTTTCAAACATTGGTGAAGTGAGATTCTAAAAAAAAGAAGCACCAAGATGTATGCTCTAGTAAAAAAATGTAGTCCTAAAACATCCGCAAAGATTAGAACAATAATATAAATTTTCAAGGACATTAGGTTGAAAAGGAAAGGATTGAAATGAAACTGAACACTCTTAATAAATTAATCATAGCTAGAGGGATGAACTATGACCAATTCATGAAGTAAATATCTCTTATCTTAAAACTAATAGATGTCCAAACAAAGAAAAATAAAATCTAGAGGCAAAAATCTTGAGAAAATAAGCTACCTAAAGGTAAAAAGAACATAAAATATTTTCATAACTATGAAATAGAGGAGCTAAAAAATCACTTCTATAAAATATTATAGAGGAGAATCTCAAACTAAGTGTAAAATAATTAGGTTTGAATCAATCTTCTTTTTTAGTGAATTACTTGGAAGTATGGATGGCTCAAACTTGTTAAAGAAAATATATTTTTTATACTTTATTCCCTTCATTATCACAAGTGAAGATAGTAAAATCTTAAATGTGCCTTTCACTAAGGAAGATATCAATATGGATTCCTTGTAAGTGAACTCAAACAAATCCCTAATGCCTAATGGATTTCATGTTTCCTTCTTCTAGAAATGTTGGTATGTCATTGAAAAATAAGTTGTGGTGGATTGTAGTGAAGCCCAAAGATACCAAAGCTAATAAAAGATCTCAATTGTAATTTTATTACACTAATCCCCAATAATATTTTCCTTGAGTATTTTATAGATTTTTAAAAAATATCCCTTTGCAACACTCTACATAAAATCCTCTCAAAGTTAAGGAAAAACCATATAACTATAGTGCTCCCTTTTCTAAATTCTCAAGAACAAAGTGGCTTAATATTGGAAAGATCCATTATTGAAGGTTTCAACACTATAAATGAAACAAATCACTCAATTTCCAATGAAAATAAAAATCATGATAATCAAAATTAATATTAGAAAATCATATCATGAAGTAATTGGAGGTTTCCTGTGAAAATCCTAGAAAAAGTTGGCTTCTATGATAATTTGAGGGAACTTATCTTAGAAGTAAAAGTTATTTAGCCCTTTTTCTTAGTCTATTATTGTTTAAATCATGCAACACTAACATAATAATAACTAAGGGAAATTTCATGGTGATCATTCTATGTATATAGAAAATATGTTTTATTAATTAGTATAAGAGAGGGGGGCCAACCACACGTCAAGGCTCTAGGTCATGGAGAGTTGAGAGTGAAGGGTTGCCCTAACTTACCTCACTCTAAAAGGATGGCGATTGAGAATGAAGAGCAATATGTAGTACTTCTGTTACTCTTTAGACCCAAATTTCAGGTTTAAGCTAGGTGAGCTAGTTTTTGGAGCCAGTACTACACCTCAGACAACTCTCTGTCTGAGGATGGTAGCACAGTTCTAGAATGAAAACACGGTGCGCTAGCATCTCTCTGGCGTGCTGGCATTTGTACAGCCAGAAAATGGAAAGTACAGTAAAAAATGCCAAAAAATCTACTAACGGCCTAGCTAGTTTATCTAGACAAAAAATAGAATAAGAAAGTACATAAAGTAAAGACAGAGATGATAAAGCAAGTAAATGAAATATATGGTGACAAAGATGATCTCACAGAAGTGCCAGTTCACTAGATAGCTCCATGCATACATCCACCTACACATAAACAAGAAGGGGAAAATTGTTGGGGCTGTATAGGGGCCTGCCTTAGTCAAATCCCCGTTTTGGTGTTTCCACCTCCACAAACAGCCAAAAATAAATGGAGTAGAATATGTGATAAAGGAAGTAGAAAATAAAGATTGCAATGAACACTACAAAAAAATACTATGCTACTCAATCAAATCACAAAGGAGAGGAGTGAAGTGTTACCACCTCCACCCAAAAGGTCACTAGCCAATGGAAGGAGAATGTAAGGAATGGACTTGCAAAAGTCACCATAGTCGTAACGGTGATGAAGGGAGGTTTCACAAGACTCCAAGCCCACACTTATATGGATTTCCTCACACTTGCAATGTGGATTTGACGGAGCTTCAAAGCTATTGCAATGCTTAAAATGGAAGATTGGAATTTTGCTTGAGAGTGAAGAAATGAAGTGATTCAAGAAGTGTAGATGATTCTAGAGTTGAATTGAAAGTGAGATGAATGAATTTGAAGGTAGAATGAGTAATAAGAATTCATTTTCGGGGTTGGTTGGTTGAAGAGGGACATTAAAATTTGACCCCAATTAGGTGTGTAATGCCTCTTCCAGCTTCAGATGTAGGAATCTGTAAGGGACAACAACATACCGTGCGGACGTCTGTGTGTCATGCATGCGTCCCTAAAAAATATTCCCTTATCGACACATAGGAAAAATTCCAAGTGGATGTAAGGCAGGTAGGTGATGTGGAATTTCTTTTTCGGACTTGGTTTTCTAAGGTGAGGGTATGTAAAAGGAGAATTTTCCTAAGGGGTGTAAATTCGCTCCTATAAATTTTTCCCCCACTTTAGTGAGCATGAGTATCGATGAGTGTTTGGTAAAGTAGATTGAAAGGTTAAAAATGTATACTTGAACCATCGAGGAAGCAGACCACGACCTGGTGAGCTTGAAAACACAGGGCCGATAAAGGACTCCATAGGTACTCTCCTTGGGGAGTTTCAAACAAAAGGAATCCATAGCCCCACAGAACTATGAAGCTGCATAAAGTACACCGAAGGCCCTCAGACCAATGATGGACAAATCCTGCAAGATGTAAGTGTTTCACATGCCCGAAGACCTACACGAAGGCAACCCCCAAGTTCTCTCTTATGAAGGAAGCCTAGTGTAGTAAGTGTATTATAGGCCTGCAAACTTGGAAGGAGGCATCCCCCAAGTTATCTCTCATGAAGAACACCAATTAGAAGGGGACTCCACAGAGTCAAACTAGAAAGCAACTCTATAAGCACACCTGCAAATCGACATGTTAATCCATAAATAAAACATGCCAAAGAACACAAAGCAACCATGTAGGCAAGAAGACAGATAGTCACGTAGATAGTCAACAAGTTGAAAGCATTTCAAAGGGGTCCCTTGGGAACCCTTTAAAGGAAAAGGGGTCCACTCAAGGGACGTGTTTTTCGAAAGTGTAAAAGGGATTTTTTTTTCTCAAATCAATTCATTATCAAGGAATTCAAAAGGAAGGAAATTCCCCCTTGTGATGGGAAGGTCAAGGCTTCTCCCGTAGGAAAAATCTTCTCCCTCCTTGGAGGAAATTTCTCAATTTATTTATTTGTGAACCCATGATGAAGGAAACACGTTTCGCTAGGGGTCCAAGTCGAGAATGCATTTTTTTGGAAAAAGGGTTACAAGGGTTTTCAAGAAAAGATTTGTTGGCAACATAAGCGTTTTCTAAAAATTGAAGTATCGTAGAAATGACATTGTCATAGATGTGAGGGAAAAATCAAGCAAAGAAGACAGAGATATAAGAAAAGAGAGAAAGGGAAAAAGTGACATAATAAACAAGAGACACAAGAGGATCTGGCTTCATGGGATTAGATCTGCTCATGCTTATATAAATAATAGGTAACTATGGTGCAAGGCGATAGATCATCAATCCCCACCAGATCAAGAGGAATGCATGGAAAACAAAGTGAAAAATAAAAAATTGGGTCAACATGGAAGGGAAGCCTAAATGCTCCCAACACTTTGCATCATCCCCAATTTGCTGAAAATCAAGACACAAACATGGAAGAATGATGATATAGATAGAAGAAGGTTTACAACACAAAATCACTCTTGTATCCAAGCACCTATGAGGGTGACAAGGGCAATCTAGGAACATATACCACAAGAATGGGGGAACACATCACAAAAAACACACATCTAATCTATAGATAAAGAAGAGGCCTCCCTCTAACACTCACCGACGAAGAGGTCATCCGCTTCCCAATCTAGGTCATTATAAGGGGAAGGCAGATGAACCTACAATGGTGGAAAATTAAGGGGAGGAGTTTTCGACCCTCCCGTAACCAGGGCTAAGGAAGAAGAACCCACAAGGTCTTCTCCGCTACGCTCTTGTGGAGCTATGGTTAGCGATTTCGTGAAGATCACAGATAAGGTTGAGACTTCGTACAGAGAGTTGAACATGCACTTTATAGGAGTGACATGTTTTACGTCAATGGATAGAGAGGACGATGCTCAAGATTCACCACTTGGCTCACTAAGTGACTCAAGAGCAGTGAAAAAATCAAGAGAAGCCAGAGTTGGCTCTGTAAACTCATAAGAGTTATCAAATACAAGAGCATAAAGCTCCTCACAAAAAACCATGCCTAGATTATGCAAGTAGAGTTCCACACTGTAACATGAAGTCAAAACCAAAGTCTCTTCAATTTAGGTGCCCCAAACTAAATAGTTAACTGATCGTTGGTCAATAAAATATCTTGCAAGCAACACCTCAAATTTGGCACCCAAGAATGGGCCAACTTAATTGAGCCTTGTAAATATCTTCTCATGTAATAGGTGTTAACTCAAAGATGTTAACTTGGGCACCCAAGGTGGGCCCAAGTCAATCTTAGTTAACTGAAACATATCTCTCCATTAATTCATGCAAACATCATGCATGATTGATCATCACCACTTAACTGAAAGTATCCACCTGTTATATGTCATCCACCTGAAGTCATTATTCATGCAACTTAAGTCAACTAACATGCAACTCAAGTCTACTAGCATGAAAATCAACTCAACTAGTATGCAACTCAAAATAACTACATGCAACTGAAGATAATTGAACCATAACTTAACTTAACTAAATTGAATTGAACTGAACTGATACTGAACTGATAGTGCCACTCCACTCATGTAAATATCAATCCCTATTTTATAGGAACAAAACATGCATTACTGAAGTGTTACCAAACCTCCAAACAGTTAATTGAAGCAAGGTGGGATCCACCTTCCATGTGGGCGCCCCATGTGCTCCTATTATTTAGGAGCTCATCTTGGACATCCCCACATGTTCCTATTATTTATAAATAATTACAAATTTCAATTTACTTGTTCATTTCATTCGAAATCTCTTTCTAATCATAGTGTTGGGGAACACTTTCCAAGGACTTAGGAGATACATGAAAGATGTTTAGGATTGCAATTAAATGACATCCTATTCCCAACATTCTCCCACTTGATATTATACATTGAAATTATTCTAAACAATGAATCATTATTATAAATCAAGTACAGGACTCAAGGCCAATGGCCTTCTTGCACCAAGAAAACTTATCTGCAACATTGATCAAAGTGTCAACTTTCTCAATCAATACCTTTCCCAAGTCTTTATAACCAAATTATCATAGGTATAACTTCATGCTATCGACATAACAAACCAAATCTACCAAAAGTCCCTATATATCCACCATCCTACAAAATAAGACTTCAAGGTAATAACACACATAGACATGCGATAAAAAACCTCTGAAGTAAATCTCTATAGTAAAGTGTAACCAGTCCAAGAGAGGTTCCCCTCTCATACAGAACACATATACCTTCTGGAACTCCCACTGCATAGGTAATGACAAATCTGAAAACAAGATCACAACATTAACAAGTCCTCCAATAGAACTTCACATAGAGGATGTGGCTAACTCCTCTATCATAGTGTCAAAGAAGCATACAATGATATGAAAAATACATCTCTCTTAACACAAGAACCTTCAAGAAGAAGACAATATTTCAACAAAGAGAGAAACTACAAATTAAACCATGTTCTTATACCACACTAACATGTGTCAAACTATGTAAAGTAAGATCTCCTTCAACACTCCCAAACTGAAAGGATATCAACATCTAACCATTCAACTTATAATAAAACATGGCAGAACTTAGATGTAAACCTCTCACAGAAAGAAGATCAAACTTAGCCAAACATTCCCACAACAAAAGGGAATATTCCCAAAGCCACTAACTATCTCCCGTACCTCTCCTATCCAAATCCTCAGAACTAACTCAAGTTCAAGATTGCAAGGAGAACAATGTAAATACATAAAATAATGCATCTACTTCTCAACAATCCCTCAAAACTCAATTTTCAAGACTAATGCATAAGAGAAGTCAAGATACATATAAATAATGTATCTAATAATTAGACAAGAAACACCTCTTAGATCATTTACCTGCCAAGCAGACCAAGAGTGGGATACAAGATTGTCCTGTACATACAACACCAAGCAATATAGTCTTTCAATAAAGACAACCTTCTCATCAAGTCTATGATGGACTCACATCCATTTCTAGGTGTAGGCTCCTCGGTCTTTACTATTGAAAAACTTTTATAACAAGTAACCATTCCAACACATATCTCTTAACATAAGAAATATCCAACCTAACCCAAGTCTTTTTAGTATCCATGAGCACCCACCAATCAATCCATGCCAACTTCAAATGCAACTTGCATAATCATGAAGCTCCAAGCAAATGATTAATACTCAAAACCAAAAATATCTACATCCTCTCCAAAGGAAGAACAATAACACCTTTACCAAAAAAATATAAGGGTCCTCCATGAAACAAGATGTTAAAACCTCTTCAAATTACATGATAACCATATCCTACCAAAGCTCCCACTGAACTGTGATATTGAGCTATACATGGCAACAAGATAAACATCAAACCATCACTATCAAAAAATCCTACTGAAACATATAACCAAGCTATCCATGACATCATGATAACCATCTCCTAAATGAAGATCATCCATGGCCTCAACATAATCAAATAATCTATTGTTAATGACACAACTCCCAAAAGTTCAAGCATAACCATAATCTCTAAACCAAGAAGATTAAAGCACACTTCTTTTACAAATCTGTAATATCGCAATAGTACAAGCTCCCACTACAACCAAAAAAATTCAAACTTTTAAGAGAAAGGTGTCCCAAACTCTACCCAACTGTTATCTCTAATACCAAATGTTGAAAAATGAAGGTAATATTGTAGCTTAAAACTTGTAAAATTGTGAGACTGTAGATTTAATTAAGTGTTCTTTGTCACAATTCTTTGTGTATGATGAATTTGTTTAGATCAATTTTACCAATTGTAGAAAGAGACGAAAGATTGTAGAAGAATGAGACAAGAAGATATAAGTGACACAACATATACATGGAGAAACCCTTTCGGGAAAAAACTCCACCATAATCAGTAGTGCTTGTATTATTTAACCTTAGAACAAGATTACAATAATACTATATCAATCCTTGATTGATATGCTTCCTTGTTTTCAACAATTCTTCTTCACAACCTGCAATAAACTCATACAATTTTTGCGGCACAAGCTATCCATGCATTCCATGTGACCAAGAATGAATCCACACATCCCATACCATGCTTCAAACCCTCACACATGCACAAGCTCAACCTGCTAACCTGGTCTAAAATTTGATGCAATTGCTGCAATAAATAGACAATTAATGAGCATGTAAACTCATAAGAGTTATCAAATACAAGAGCATAAATATTCTCACAAAAAACCACGCCTAGATTGTGCAAGTAGAGTTCCAAACTATAACATGAAGTCAAAACCAAAGTCTCCTCAATTTAGGTGCCCCAAAGTAAACACTTAATTGATCATTGGTCAAGAAAATATCTTGCAAGAAACACCTCAAAGTTGATGCCCAAGAATGGGCCCACTTAACTGAGCCTCATAATTAAATATCTTCTCATGCAAAAGGTGTTAACTCAAAGATGCCAACCTGGGAGCCCAAGGTGGGTCCAAGTCAATCTTAGTTAACTGAAACATATCTCTCCATCAATTCATGCAAACATCATGCATTATTGATCATCCCCACTTAACTGAAAGTATCCACCTATTATTTTTCATTCAACTGAAGTCATTATTCATGCAACTCAAGTCAACTAACATGAAACTCAATTCAACTAGCATGCAACTCAAAATAACCACATGCAACTCAAGTCAACTAGCATGCAACTCAAAATAAGTACATGCAACTAAAGATAACTGAACTGAACTGAACTGATAGTGCCACTCCACTCATGTAAATATCAATCCCTATTTTGTAGGAACAACATATGCACTACTGAAGTGTTACCAATCCTCCAAATAGATAACTGAAGCAAGGTGGAATCCACCTTCCATGTGGGTGCCCCATGTGCTCCTACTATTTAGGAACTCATCTTGGACATCCCCACATATTCCTATTATTTAGGAGTAATTACAAATGTCAATTTACATGTTCATTTCATTTGAATTTAATCTCTTTATAATCCTAGTGTTGGGGAAAATTTTCCAAGGACTTAGGAGATACATGAAATATTTTTAGGATTGCAATTAAATGGCATCCTATTCCCAACAAAGAGGACCAACGGGTGTAGGCCAAAAGCGGTCCAAGGAATAACTACCATGCGCAACTGGCGGTTTATAACCAGTGTCATGGATCACATGCGCGTAACCCTCGTGGATTAACTTCAAACATTTATGCACCCATGCGCAACTGGTGGTTTATAACCAGTGTCATGGATCACATGCGCGTAACCCTCATGGATTAACTTCAAACATTTATGCACAACTGAGGGAACTACATTCATAGCTACTAGCCAAGGGATACCCAACTTCACTCTGAAGAGTTTGGATCTCAAGATTATGTCAAACAACATATTCACAAACTTAGGTCGGACAAGGACCGACAAAAGAAAGCTACCAAGGGGAGGTACAAAAAGTTTGTTATGTGTATAGATGATGCTCATAGGTGTGTCGTACCCATTTTTATGCAATTTAATTAGCATAATCTCCTCGATAATCACACTCACCTAGCACGTCGGTCAACAAGAACACATACTACATTGTTTTTGTTGATTCGTGCAGGGATGTAAAGAGGAGATGGTTCTCTATTAAAACCCATCGAAAAGTCTTATGAGGTGAAGGTTATACCTAGACCACTACTCACAAGCTACATAGAGGGGATAGAAAGATGCAAGAAAGAGGCCATCACACACACTAAATGGCACTCTCACAAAACCCCCGAAAGGTTCACAATCAAACAATGACCCAACTAAGGTTTTGCTACACAATATGTAATGCCCAAAACTTTACACCAAAATAAAGTTAAGAACAAAACACTAATTTTAAATTTCATTCACTTACGCTTGCAAAACTCTCAATGTTTGCTACGAACGTAGGCACTATAAGAAGGCATAAATTTTTTGACCAATCATAAACTATAATTATTTTAGTTAGATAACTGGATTGCATAGACCATCATGGTCAAGTTGAGAGGAGACATGGAATCCACATCTCTGAGGTAGACTTAAATAGATCAACCAACCCCAAAATTAATCTAAAACATTATATAAGTCACATGCCAACAATAACATATATATATATATATATATATATATATATATATATATCACTAGTAATCATAAAAATTATAAGAGAACAAATCCTAGGGGCCAGACCTAGTCCTCGGGGGCTCGTCTCAGACAGCCTTGCCTACGTATATAATTCGCAGAGGCATCGTAGTTCGACGATCATGACTTCAATGTCATATTCAAATACCCTTGGATTAGTATCATCAAGGCATAACTATAATTAAAAGGGATCACAATATTTTGATCAATAGTACACTAATTCAATTGCTTTATCACTAATTTAAGTTTCAACCATCATCTACTTGGTTGGTTAACAATAGGGTGACTCGCTACATTCAAATGATGTCTCAACATCAATATAATTATATATATAGTTTAATTATTTTAACTAGAATGACATCTTATATGTACTTTCATAATGCTATGTGATGGTACAATAAATGATACAATATTTTTGGTCATTAATAATCTAGCAAGACAATATTGAACCTAAAGAAAGAGAGGAAATAATAACTCCAATAAATCTATCATGTTTAATTTCAATAAATGGCCTCTCTAGGGGCATCTTGTAGTAACTAGACAACTAATAAAATATAGGATACTCGAAGTTCTTAACCTCATCACCAAACTTATTCTAATTATCATACAAATGATACCCATTTATATTTCATTTGAATCCATTACATAAATATAAAATAATTATAATGTGCACAAAAATGCCAACCACATTGTGTACATAGTCCAATTTAATTTGAATCAACTTCATTAACATGTTATACAATCAATCGCCTATAGGACTCTATATCCTAATGCTTACAAGCACGCTAGGCACACCATATAAATTCAATTCACACATGTAATGCATCCCTATCAAGAGTGCATATAAACAAGGTGATGTATACAAGTCGATCATATATATGTCAAATCCTACTTCAATTTAACATTAAATATGTCATATAACTTGAATGCAAACTACCCCTTTTACATGTTAATGAAATTAGTATGTGCATGACTAAATGGAATATACAGTATTTAACCATAATTTGAACTATACCCATTTACATACATTTTGAATCAATCAAATGCTATAACTAAATGACATAAATTTCACCAATACTAATAAAAGAAGAACACCAAATACAATTTTTATTAAATAGTAATCAAAAGGAGTTAAAAATCCTCCAAAAAGGATACCTACACTTACAACATAAAGTATAAAAGAAAACAACCCTTCTTACTTTCCATGCCTCAATCACCCAAAACTTATTGCTACTCACTTATATTTTCTTGGATATTATGGGCCCTTTTTTTTATATATATTTTAATATTAAATATACATATATAGTGGTGGTGATATCTAAGCAAAAAGGATTCTCATTTAAATCTGTGAAATGGGATCTTAAGGTATCCATCATCCGGTGCTTTTGAGCATATATTCAAATTCTATGCCTTATTTTATTTTATTTATAATTACTATGCTAAGTGTTTCGTGCCTTTGTTTCATTTAAAATTTAGTGGTAGAAACTATCTCAACATTTTATTCTGAAAACAGTAATTCTTGTTGATTCTATCCTTGTCACTGCAAAACTATTTGTCTTCATACAAGTGGTAAGCAAGCCTCTCTAACGAATTTTATTATTAGATTAAACTTGTATGCTATTGGCATTTCCGAAGCATGCATCTTGTGACAATTGTTTGAATGATTGTTTAGGAAATAACATAGACCGTCGAGTCTATTTGCACAAGAACATAGACCCTATACATATGAGCCCATCCAGAAAATAGGCAGACACTTGGATGGGTAATGTTTCATTTATTTATTTCATTCTACTTTCTTTGGTGTTGCAGTTGTAATTACTCTAGAAACAAGTATGCAAAATGGTGAAAGTGCTGACTAGGCGCATCATCCATTTGGTAGATCGCTCCAAATTAAATACGATCTCATGGAATGCAATAATTGGAGGTTATGCACAAGATAGATTCGTTGAAAGGGCTTTATAAATTTTCAAGCAATTGCAATTGGTAGGCATAAAGCCAAATTCTTCAACCTTTTTCAGCATCCTTCTGGCCTATGCTAAAATGGGCGATTTGAAATAGGGTACAGGTGTCCATCGAGGGATAAAGGACACGGGATTTTTTTTAGATGTTGTAGTTCTACTGCCATGGTAGATATGAGTGCTAAATGCGTAGCATAGCAAAGGCACATGAACTGTTTGACAAAATGCCTCAAAGAAATGTGATCTCAAAGGCTACGATGCTTACCAAAAAAAAAAAATGCACAAGATGAACTCGCTGAAAAGGCGATGGAAATTTTCAAGTGAATTAAATTGACAGGTGCAAACCAAACTCTACCTCTTTTGCCAACATCCCCTCTGACTATGCCTAATTGGGAGCTTTGGAACCGGGTGAAGAGATAATAATGGAAAAGATTTTATTATTTTTTTATAGTGTAATAGCAATGCTCTGGTAGACATGCTTAACTCAAAACTCAAAATGCCACAAGTATCACCATATAAATTGAAACGCATGTATAAACACCATCACATATAGATTCTCTTAATACAATACAATCATCACATTTTAGGAGGTAGATATATGTAGGCTTCACACACAATATAGCTTAATCAAAAGTCAAAGTATACACTAATATTAGGAAAGAACCGACCTTACTTTTTCAAGGTCACTATTGCTCATGCATCAAGCACTTTGACTATCACCTCTTACTTGGCTGGGCTCGACAACACTATTCTCGCAACTACTCGCAACCATTTCCTGTGTCTCCTCGCTTTTCCACTGGCGCTGCAATCTTTATGGTCCTTAATGAGTCCAATGAATGAATTAGCCGACTGACCCTCGACCTCCAACAAATTGCCTTCCAGAAAGGACATCCATCTATTGTTATGTGGAGTTCCCTTGCTGCCCAGTTGCACCTACCAAGTAAAATGCTAACTTCTAATACTCTCTCAACAGTCACTCAGAACCCCCAATAGCCAAGCCAACCTCTCCAAAACAAAAATAGAACTGGCAAATTATAATTGCTTACATTTTATTGATTCATCCAAAAAAATTTATTGTCTGCAATGCATTGTTATAGATTAAAGCGTCGAACATGTTGTTTGATGCACTCCCCAAAAGAAAGTGTAGTAAGTGGCGTGGTAGAGCCAATCCTCTCCTACATCAACGACATACCCCCTATAACTCCTGTCCCATCTCATTTTAATGCTCTGCTACAAGCCCATTCCTACGCAACCTCCCTGAGCATGGTGTGTTGCTTGGCATTTAATTTCTTCCTTTATCCTTTCCCAAAAATAGAAATCTATTGAGTGCATTCAGACCTAAGCAGCCCTCTGCTTGCATTATGGCAGTTTACTTCTAGTAATCTTGATAAAGGAGTAGTCTTCTCATTTAATTTTTGAAGTGACTACCTGACTGTTCTGCAATGATCGCTTAACAGTTTGACATGGCATGCCATCTAAAAATTAATTGGGCAGTGGGTGGAAGATGAACCATGACATCAAGAATTACCATACCCATTTAATGTTTCTGAATTTCAGCATTCATTCCCCATAATACTGTTTTAAAATCCAGGCATACAAACACACTCAACCATGGAAGAATTCGATAGACAACCATGGAAATAAAGGTCTTATTATTATTATTCGTAAAATGACAAAATTATCTTATTCAAAATTAATTGAATTATTACTACCGTCATTGAGGGTCTCACAACAACAATCTTAAATGAACATTTGTTACTTTGTTCCAACAGAGATTTCCACCCTAGCAATAAGAAGGTTATCCACTATGCAAATATTGATATTAATTGCTATTAATTGCTATTAGCTTTAATGAAAATATTCTCATTTCCAAAAGATATTAACCTTTTCTCTATCATTAATATTATTATTATGAACATTAGTGCTCGAATTTTAAAATATCAAGATCACTATTATTGTTGTCGTACTAAAGATTTTCTCCTAATAATTCTACTTTCACTAAGTGACCTCCCTCAAAGATTGAATATTAACATCATGGTTATATTCATTAAGACCCCCTCTTATGTTACTATCGATGTTTATTTAAATACCACTTCTTTTGCATTAATATAATATTGTTGTCAATATCCACATCACCTCACATATGAGTACCAAAATATCCCAATACCTCCATATGTAGTGGTCGTAGACAAACCCTCAAATTTTGATATAAATACTCATCAACATGATCTATGTACATATAGATAGGATTTTCTTTGTTATCTACTATAATAAATTAATTATTATTAATAAGGCACATGGTTATGAGATAGAAATTCTTTTTTTTTTTTAAACTAAGGATATAATAGAATAACCCAAGTCAAGTTTAAACTAACACATAACATGTTTTCCTGAGAATAATAGGTTAATAGTGGACTCCTTGAGGTAGAATTTCAATCCTCCTACAAGGTTAATAATTTAACATACGAAAGGTAGAGGCATTTCAAATAGGACTCATTTAGAAATTATGGTCCATGGGTTTGGGAACACATTTTAAATATGATGAGAACAATCCATTACTTGAATTTAGCACGCATAAAAATAATACTTAAGAGAGGGAACAAAAATAATAATTAAACTAAGATATTCAATATGTATCTTGACATTGTAAGTTAAAACAAAGGATCAAGAGTATTTGTACGTTGAGCCTCATCAACCAAAAAACAATTTCCTCTACTCTTATAGGCTCAATTTAAATATTCAAATAATAAGGTTAAGAATACATCACTCTTCCATGAATGTTTTCTTAGGAAAAAGGGTGTTAAGAAAAATATAAGCTTTTGGAGATTAGATGATCCTACTAAGGGAATATGCTTTGATGAAATAACTTTCTTTTCATTCCTTGAGCTGATAATTAGCAATATCTATTTAAATTAAAATAGTTTATAACAATAACCTAAGACGATAACCAAACAATCAAGTACCATGCAACTTTTAAATCCACCTACGCATAAGGGATGACCATGATTATGATGGATAGGAATTTCATGCAGGTAGGAAGGTTGCTTACAAGGCGGGGCCTTACACAATACTTATGGAACCTTCCAATTATGCCTACTAGGGGTTGCAAGTTGGGTTATGAGGTGAAAGACCTCACAACACTCACACCTACAATGCTCCTAGAACACGAGGAAATGAGCTTTTAGTAGTACTAAATGAAACTAAAATGGTTCATGTCAGGTTCACCAAAAATGTAAGAGAGGGGGACCAACCAAATCAAGGTTCTAGGTCACAAAGAGCAGAGAGTGAAGGGCTATCATAACTTATCTCACTCTATTATGATGGGGATTGAGAATGAAGACCACTATGTAGTACTTTTGTCACTCTTTAGACCTAAATTTTAGGTTCAAGCTAGGCGAGCTAGTTTTTGGAGCCGGAACTGCACCTCAAATAGCTCTGTGTCTGAGGGAGATAGCGTAGTTCTAGGACGACAATGCGGTGCGTTGGTGTCTCTTTGTTGCGTTGGCATCCATACGGCCAAAAAATGGAAAGTACAGTAAAAACTGCCAAAAAACCTACTAACGGCCTAGCTAGTTGATCTAGATGGAAAAAAAGAATAAGAAAGTAAAGATGGAGATGATAAAGCAAGTAAATGAAAGCTAGGATGACGAAGATGATCTCACAGAAGCGCCAGTTTGCTAGCTAGCTCCATGTTTACATCCACCTAAACACAAACAAGAAGGGGAAATTTTTTGGGGTTGTATAGAGGCCTACCTCAATTAGACCTCGTTTTGGTGTTTCCACCTCCATGGACAACCAAAACGCAACGGAGTAGAATATCCGATAAAGGAAGTAGAAAGTAAATATTACAATGAACACTACAAAAAATACTATGCTACTCAATCAAATCACAAAGGAGAGGAGTGAAGTGTTACCACCTCCACCCAAAAGCTCACTAGCCAATGGAAGGAGAATGCAAGGAATGGACTTGGCAAAGTCACTACGACCACAACGATGATGAAGGGAGGTGTTGCAAGAATCCAAACCCACACTTCTATGGCATGCCTCACACTTGCAATGTGGAGTTAATGGAGCTTCAAATTTGTTGCAATTCTGACAATGGAAGATTGAAATGTTTCTTGAGAGTGAAGAAATAAAGTGATTAAAGAAGTGTTGATGATTCTAGAGTTGAACTGAAAGTGAGATGAATGAATTTGAAGGTAGAATGATCAAGAATAAGACATTTTCGGGGTTGGTTGGTCAAAGAGGTACGTTACAATTCAACCCCAATCGGGTGTGTAATGCCTCTGCTAGCTTTAGACACATGAATCCGTCAAGGATGAAAACACTCAGTGTGTGCATCCATGACAAATATTCCCTTATCAACACACAAGACAAATGCCAAGTGGATGGAAGGCAGGTAGGTGATGTGGAATTTCACCTTCGAACTTGGTTTTCTAAGGTGAGGGTATGTAAAAGGGGAATTTTCCTAAGGGGTGTGAATTCGCTTCTATACATTTTGCCCCCAATTTAGTGAGGATGAGTATTGATAAGTGTTCAGTAAAGTATATTAAAGGGTTAGAAATGTATACCTAAACCATCAAGAAAACAGACCATGATCTCACAAACTCAAAAGCGTAGGGTTGGCAAATGACTCCACAGGTACTCTCCCTGGGGAGTTTCGAACAAAAGGATTCCATAGCCTCGAAAAACTATGAAGCTGCACAAAGTACACCAAAGGCCCTCAGACCAACAATGGACAAATCTCGTAGGATGTAAGCGTCTCACAAGTCCATAAACCTGCAAAAATACAAACCCCAAGTTCTCTAGAACATGAATGAAGCCCAATGTAGTAAGCACCTTACAGGCCTACAGACCTACAAGGAGGCATCCCCCAAGTTCTCTCTCATGAAGGACACCCATTGGAAGGGGACTCCGTAGAGTCAAACTAGAAATAAGCTCTACAGGCACACTTGCAAAGCAACATGTTAATCTGTAGATAAAACATGCCAAAGAACACAAAGCAGCCACACAGGAAAACATATAGATAGTCACGTAGAGAGTCAACAAGTTGAAAGTATTTCAAAGGGGTCCCTCGGGAACCCTTTAAAGGAAAAGGGGTCCACTCAAGGGATAGGTCGTTTGAAAGTGTAAAATAGATGTTTTTTCTAAAATCAATTCATCATCAAGGAATCCTTTCGAAAGATGTTCATTGAACATCAAAGAATTCAAAAGGAAGAAAATGCCCCCTTGCAAGGGGAAGGTCAAGGCTTCTTCCGCAGGAAAAAGTTGTTCCCTATTCAGCGCAAAGTTCTCAAGTTCTTTCTTTGTGAATCCATGATCAAGGAAACACATTCTTCTAGGGGTCCAAGTTGAGAATGTGAATTTTGAAAAAAGGTTTACAAGGGTTTTCAATAAAATATTCGTTGGCAACGAATGCATTTTCTAAAACTTGAAGTATCGTAGAAATGATGTTGTCACACATATGAAGGTGGATGATCCTGCAGTGGTGGATTATTAAGGGGAGGAGTTTCCAACCCTCCTACAACAAGAGCTAAGGAAGAAGGCCCCACAAGGTCTTCTCTACTAGGCTCTTATGGAGCTATGGTGAGCGATTTCAGAAAGATCGTGGACAAGGTCGAGAATTTTTCCAGAGAGTTGAACATGCACTTTACAGGAGTGCCATATCATACCTTAATGGATGGGGAGGATGGTGCTTGAGATTCACTCACTAGGATGGCACATGCTAATGCAAAACCACCCCTTGAAGAGGGTGGACTCCTCTTTCAACCCCCATTGCTAGAAGGGCTCACCTCTACTTTTTTCTTTGTCGGGGGATGCAAAATCCCCACTGATGAGGCAAGGGGTGTAGAGGAGGAGGAGGAGAAAACCATGATGGACACCACCGAGGTATTTCGCATGTCCATGGGTTTAGGGAAAGGCGGGATGTATGGAAGGGACATCAAAAGGGGTGGCTTGAATGAAGGAGAGATGAACACTTGCACCCTTTTAGGGTCAAGAGCACTCATGCTCATCGCGAGAGCTAGAAGCAAAACTGAGTTTTTTTGAATGGACACAGAGAGGAGGAGAGAGGAGGACACAATATGAGGAAGCTTGGCAAGGTGTTATAAAGCTATTTAGAGGGAATTTGTACCTCTCACAAGCATTGAAATCATGGCTAGGGATTTCAAATCTTGTCTAGATATCATTCCTCCATGCATGGGCATTTATAGTTTGTCCAAGGCATTTTAGACATTCACAATTTATTCTCCTTCATTTTTATATGTCTTAAGCATCACACACTAAGGAATGGGGATGGGCATTTATGTGATCAAATGCTTACAGGTATCCATCGTACTTCCACATGGGAATAGGTTTGAATTCAAACATAATGATGACTATTATTTGGATGAGAATGGATGTTAGATGAAAAGAATGGGCCCACAACCACCTAAGAGGTCACCCTACTCACTGGATGATCGTATTTCAAAATCTATGTCGCATAGTTGGTGGTGCAATTTATATGTGGGTTACTGAGTAGGGGAGATGACCCAATAGTTGAGCACCCTAACTTCACACCTCTAATTATCCTACATGGAAATTTTAAATCACTACCAATTTTTTTACAGTAGCTTAATTGGCAAGTCCCTTGCTTATAACTAAGGTTTGAAGGCCACATCATCAAATATGATGCCACATCAGTATGCTTTTTGTCGAGGTGTGCAAAAAGGCCCCAAAAAAAGTGAGACCAACACTTTGCATTCACAACATGTTTTATTGAGTGCTGATGTGGAATCACATGATTGGTTTCTTTTTAGATCAAAGGAATACATTTTGTTTAATTATGGGTAGTCATCATCAACACTAACAACTTTATTGGACATTATATAAACAACTACTATCAAAACTATTGAAACATGCTCAAGTACGAGACCTCTCCCCTATATAACCAATTCATGAATGATTATCCCTAAGGGGTGGATTTGATAGTGCGAGAGTTTTTTTTACGAGACTGAGCTACTTGCAGGCCTATGTTTATTCTGGTATATGTTACTCATAGCGCCACTCTTTAGATTTCCCATTTCATTCCCATAGTGTCGTATTGACTTAGCTAGGCTGAGTTTTTGTTGATACTTTAAGGAAGGTGGTTACCTGGTTCATTTATTGGCTTACAAATTTCTCACAATGATTTTAAGTGTGATAGCCTTTATTTGGAATCTATGTGCATTCTTTGGATTTGCATTGGATCTTCACATGTTGTGGGGTCTCATGTCTTGCGGGTCCACGAACTTTATTCGCCATTGGCTCGTACACACAGTATCTCTGCATGACATCTCCATGGATGTCGTGATGAAACATCACAATCTCCACTATTGCCACAAGCAATTAAATGATGGTCTTTAAAAAAAAAACCGATCATGAACCCATTTGATGAAATGAAATGAAATATTTTAATGACGTCCATGAGACTAAACAGTCTATGGGACCAAGACAAAATAAACCTAATTTGTCTTCATGCTCTTTTCCAAGTCGGTTCTCTTGCTATTAATTTTGACTAGAAGGCTAGTTGTTTGATTAATCTTATCTTCTTTAAATAGTTGGTGCATATTGTCAACTTTCAAACTATTTTCATGTTGAGTACAAATATCCTTGTAAGCAGTGCATTCCATGATAAAGTGCCACTTTGTTTCCACAACCCCCTTATTACAAAAAATACAAGTTCTTTCTTCCCAAGTTTATTTGGGTATCTTCCACCTACCGGTCTCACACCTAAGGTGATGCAATCTCATCCTCAATTGTGCCACTAACATCCTCACTTTCCCTTTAATAGTTGCACCTAAATAAAAAAATTCACCATGATCCTTTGCTGAGTTAAACTCTTTGATGTAGTATGTTTTTTTGCCCAATCTGGTTTGTCCACATGGCAGTTCTAAATTTTTCAGTCACATAGCTTTTTATTTCACTATAAGTACTAGGACACTCTTTCAAATTGATGTCCCACTTGTTCATCCACTTGTGGTTTTGTTTGATCCAATTTTTCTTCCTACGATCTAGTGTCTCCTTCATAACCATTTTAGGCCAACGGTGGTTATCCATTTTTTAAATAGCTTATCAATTGGCTTAACGTCGATGCTTCCAATGGAAAATTCCTCGTTTCAGCTAAAATAATTTCATATGGGACTGTGGTTTTAACTTTGAGACTGCTTGTTATTAGATGTTTCTGGATTCTTTCTAGTCGTCTCTAACTGCACTTTGACATATTGCTTCCCCACACCTCACACTCATAAAGTACAACCGGAGTAACAAGCAAACCAAAAACGTTTTTCTTGGTTTTGCAATCCTAAAGCTCGGCTTTTCTACACCTATTTTGTAGAAGGTAAGAGGCCTTCCAACCTCCCTATATCCTTTTCCTACAACAAGTCTCCTAGCTGAGCTTATAATGAAATTCAATCCCAAGATACTTGTATTCTTTCACTATTTCAAGCGGGTTGCCTTCAAAAAGAAAGGTATTCTTCTTATTTTTTCTATTCAATGAGAAAATCATGATTTTGGTCTTGGTGATATTCACTTGCATCCCAACCTCTTAACAAAAGAGTTCTAGAGCTTTCAGATGTTCTCTTAACCCATGAGCTATTTTTGAAATTAGGATAAGATCATCAACATATAAATTTAGTTTCACCACATAACCTACCAACTGAATACCATCTCCATCCGTCTTGCTTAACCAAGCTTCCAACTTATCAATGTATAGCCCAAAAAGCATGGGAGATAGAGGGCAACCTTGTTTAACCCCGATGTCACTACCAAAACATTCTGACATACCTTCACTTGTTCTAATTTTAGCTCTAACCTTCTCATACAACCTATGAATAACTACTCTATACACATTTGGGATGCCTAATTCCTCCATTCTATTTCATATTTTGTCTCTAGGTACCGTGTCAAAATCTTTCTTAACATCTACAAAATAGAAATAAGCTTCCTCACACTAGGTGTTCCAAAAAAATTCAATCAAATGTCTAAGGGTGATGTAGTGATCAATGGTAGAGTGTCTTGACCTAAAGCATACCTGCCCCTTTGCCCTTTTTCCCTCATTTTCTACCCAATTGTTGATCCTTCATTCAATCATGCTCCAAAAGAGCTTGCCAAAGATAGGATTGACCATAATCGTATGGTAGTTAGATGGATTATTGATATCACCACTTTTAAATAAAGGGATGAACACACTGGTAGTCCACTCCATTGGAAATCCTTTTCGAGTGAAATTATTGAAAATTATTTTTATGTGAGGGCCAAGAGTCTTGATCCCCCACTTTAAAAATTCAGCATGTAACCTATCTATGTCCTATGCTTTACCACTCGCTAAATTCTTTATTCCTTGTTTAATATCATCCACAATGAATAGCTCCATTGATGTGTTAATAATAGGTGGGTGGTCTTTCTCATGAACTCGCTCTTAAAGAATCCTAGCATATTCTAGCCATTAGACATCTGTAATATTGTTTCCAATATTCTTTCTCTTTTGCTCCAATTCTCTCCAAAAACCTTTAGGATTCTGTTTTCCAAGCAAGATTAGCTCCTTCCTTCTTTCATTTACATAATCATATTTTTTAGACTGCACCAATTTTTCATAATTTTTCTTGTATTCTTTTTCCATTCCTCTCTTTTTTAGTGACCTCTTGGTTGCCTTACATTCTTCATCATACCATGGATTTTTTGAGAAAGTGTTTTCGGCCCTCAACTTGGGGTGAGACCTTTTGCATGCATTTAATGCCTTGTGAATTATTGGGATCAACAAATTTCTGTGAATGTGGAGATCCCCATCTTTTGTTGCTTTGACCTCTCTATTATTCTTTAAATCATGGAAATGTTGTTTAAGAACAACGTTAAATATTTCTCTATTTTCCTTATTCAAGAGGATTTTACCCTTGGGGAGGGTTTTTTTTGCATGTGCTGACCCTGTTTAATGTGTTGGTTGATTGGGGACATGTAGAGTTTAACTAGAAGAGGTAAGTGGTCAAATTTCATCCCAATAGGGCAGTCCTCAATATCGAACTCCGTCAATCTAGAGACAAAACCTTGAGAGAAGATGACGTAGTCCACCACACTTTGACCATTATAAGTTCTGCAAGTGATACCCTTGAAATTAGCCAATCTATCATCTCGTTGCAAATAACCATGCCAAACAGACTACAAAGTCTAAGTAATTCAGATCCAAATGGGGTCACCTCGCCATTACTATCTTGGGATGTTCTTTCCCAATATTGATCTCCACCTTCCTCCAACCATAAAGGATTATTCTCCCCTTTTTATTCCCTACTCAACTGAAGAGACTGATTATTAGTTGTCCTTGCATTAAAGTCGCCCATTAAAACATCTCCAAGTGTGCTGAAAATAGATATCTTTTTTTAGCGAGGCATATGGTTCTTCATTGTCTAGATTTCTCTTCTTATAGAACTTAGAATTTTTTGGAGCAAAGTAAGAAGCAACCAATCTGAAAAGTCACCCTATTTTTTGTTATTTGCAGCCATATGTACTATTTGTTTGCGTCTACTTTTTCAAGTTCAAAAATTCACTGCCACTTCTCACATATTAGCACTGTAACTCCCCCATGACCTTTTCCTGACTCATTCCCTTTGTTCCAAATTGAAACTTTCTTATACCCTTCAAAATCTGGAACTTTGCATCCATCATGTTCATGTGTTTTAGTAAGAATGATAATATCTTTACCATTTGTTATGGGCCCCAATCCAAGTCCTCTTCTCCATGGATATCCTCTACAATTCCAACTTACAATACATAAGTATTCCTATGGGGCCTCCAATCCCTATTTATTATTTGAAAAATGATCACCAATTTAGCTTTCCCATTCTTTAGCCATGTCCACTTTCCTGCATTTCTTGTTTTTTTCACTTTCTCCCATTCTTTCCTTTGTTCTTCCTATTGCTCAAAAGTTAAATCTTCATCTAGGTAAAGATGTGTACCTCTAAGTAGCCCTCTATTTTTTAGAATCCTATTCTTATCCTCTAAGCTTCTCAAGGTGACTCTTGCATGCCTATCCCTTCCACCATCTATCTTTTTTCCAATTCTATTTGCTTGTTGAATATGACCTGTCCATTTCAGCTCGTCTTTAAGGAAGTCCCTTGCTAGGATGTCGATTCTCTCCTTTTCACAAAAATATTTCAAAACTTTAATAATAATGTTTGTAGCCTTGCTTTGTTTATCTTTTTCTTCCCTTAGTTGTCTCTTGACTTGTTTTTCAATGATAACTTTCTGCTCACTTGACGAACCACTTACCACTTGTAAACATGATTTGGCCTCTTCTATCTGGTCTCTTAGTTGATTCTCTTTTTTCTCCAAGTTTTCTAATGCTGATTGTATCATCTTTAATTCCATTTTATTTTCACCTCCTTCCACTTCTGACTTCTTGTTTTCAGTTGTTTTTATTTGATCTAGCTCCTATTTTAGAGTGGTCAATTCTTGTTGTCCCCTCTCCATGTTAACTTGTAGATTTAAAATTTGTTCTTACAATATTTTATTATCCTTTTCCATCCTGTAATTAGCCTCTATAACTATTTTAAACCTATTGTACTTAAACATCCCCTTTGTTTCTAGAACATAGAGTCTATTTTTCATTCTCATGAGCTCTTCTACATATAGCTCTAATGACCATAGTAGTGGTGAAGACGTAGGACTATAGAGTTTTGAGGGTACTTTTTCAGTAACCTTGCTTGCAATGATCTCTTATGTTTTACCCATGACTCCCTCCAACTTGCTCATGTTTGACTTGAGGTTCTTTATGCCTTCTATTAGCTTTCCATTTCGATTTGAACGCGGTACTATTATAATTTTTGTCTGGCTATGCGTATATTAGTAGAGGGAGGTTAACTCGACGAGATGCACACATTGGGAGTATCAACTATCCTTTGGTTTTATTATAATTGCTTCCTTGTGAATTTTATTAGAGTGTGGTTCCCTTCTTGTCCTCAAAGATTAAGCATGGGGGATTGGTTGTGATGCTAGCTTGACGAGAATTCTATCATTCTCAACCTTTTGGAATTTTTTATAAACTGTCAGTGATGTTGATTGCAGCAAGGTCTCCTTTACGGGCTCCATCATTCTTCACTCTGCTTCACATACACTATTTTCCATAGAAAGATATTAAGCGATACATAAAATACGTGGGCCTCTCTATCATCGCAGAAATTATATCAAACCAACGATTGCAATGATTCTTCTTTGAATACTCCAAGATGCCAAGTTCAATTTTCTTTGGCTTAAGTTGGCTCAGTGCGAATTATCGAGGGTGGCAAGATTGTTTGCTAAAGGTTTATTATATCTTGCATTGGTTTGGGGTTTTACGTGCCAACAATGCTATCAAATGTTATACTTGTTTCATCATGCGAATTAATTGTTGTCGGCCTGATCATGAGGGCAGGACTGATATAGCCTCAAGACTATTGAGTTTTCGTATGAGATTCCTGAAATCTTAAAATCAACGAAGCAATGTAAAACAAGTGTTTGATGTAAGCGATGGCTTTTGAGTCTATTCTTCCTAGTAATCATTGTTGTTTTCAGGCCATAAAGTTTGTAGTCACCATTTTCAAGAGAAAGGGTGCATATTTTTATCATGTGCAAGCATGGATTTTACAAAAATGCAATTATGATATAGCAAGAGTAAGTCATTAAAATTGAGCATGTGGATAATTAATGATGGCATTCAAAGATAATAAGTTTCCACAATCCATATTGTTAATTGCAAAAGATTTCTAGATTCGATTATGTGTTAATGATGACATTGATTTACGTTGTAAAGGTTATGTAGGGTTGGATGTAAATAGCTAAAGATAGTGATTAGGGTGTTCATTAGATTTTATTAGATCTTCCATTTTATGCTTAAAACAAGTGACACCTCGTCTAGCAAAGAGTTATTTGGAGTTTTATATTATATTTAAAAAACAAAATAGAGTAGGTAAATATTACATGCATTATCAAATTAGAAAATTAATAAAGTAAAATTTCAGGAAACTAATTTTTAAATTAAATAAAATCAACTTACTGTTTGAAGAAATAGTAACTACGACTAAATAATTTAGAAAATAAGTGCTCATTACTTTGGAAAATTAATTAAATCATTCGAATAATAATTAGTATAATTAGTAAATGAACATTGTGTTTGACAAAATAATTTGTAGACCATTGGCCAATTATTAGATGTATTTTGAAAATTAACCAATTGTTTGAAAATATCTTAACTAGTACTAAATAATTTAGAAAATAAGTGCTTGTTAGTGCGCAAAGACGTTTTAAATAATACCAATTTTCTTATGAATGTAAATTAAATTATTACTAATTATTTAGGAAAACAAACTGTTAGAACTTGATAATTTTTGTAAATAAGTACAAATTTTAGTTTACATGAAAAAACGATATTAATTACTTTTTTATAATTACACATTGAATTAGTTTTGTGAAATAAATTGGCAATGAAATGAATAATTTAGTAGTAATTAGAAACTATTTTTTGATTTGAATAACATTAATAAGTTAAACTATCTGGAAATGCTTAAAACTCAATTTCCTTTGCAAATAGTTTATTTTTTGTAACTTAAAATTTGATTAATATTAATCAATGGAAAGTGTTTTTAGATTGGTAGGGGAAGGGTTAATATGTTTGAAGATTTGTAATTGGAATAGTTAGAGTCTTGTATTGAATGCATAAATTGAAAAGGAATAGAATTGAAAAGAATATGATATAAGAAGCAAAATGTAGAGGGTAGAGTTTTGTACTAAATACTGGAACTTGTTGGAACAATTGTATATTAAAGTTTATATTTTTTGTGTGCTTGTTAAAGAATATAAATAAATTTTTGTATAAAACTATTTAGTAAACATATTTATTTGTTAACATAATAATGTTTTGAGTGGAAATGTAAGACATAAAAGATCAAAATATTAGTGATAATTTTAAACTTTGAAAGCATTTTGGGAATTGATATATTAAAAATATAAAAGTATTTTAAATTATTTATTATTCAAGATATATAAAATAAATATATTAGTAATAGACTAATAATTGAAAAACGTTTGACAAAATGAAGATATTTAAAATATAAAAGTATTTCATTTTGTTTAATATAGAAGACATATAAAATATGAATAATAGCAATAAGTTAAAATTTGAGTAGTATATTATCTTTTTAACTAGTAAATTATGTTCAATTAATAGTAATATTTTTGAATTATTTAACCATGTGTATTTTTTTATATTTGTAAACTAAATTAATTTAGACTTTTATATTTGTTAACATAGTAAGTGTTTTGAGTAGATATGTAAGACATACAAAATAAACTAATTATAAATAATTCTATTTACCATGAATTTAGAAAAGAGCATATGCGATTGTAAAATAGTCCATAAGAAATAAAGTTGATATGAATTCAGTTTAATAAACTTATTATAAATAATTTTACTGACCATGAATCTAGAAAAGAGCATATGTGAATGGAAAATAGTCCATAACAAGTAAATTTAATACGAATGATGATGCTATAGGTAAACCAAAGGTTTAAATATTAATTAATTGTTTTGCAAATATTAATGAATTTTCATCACTGAAAAGTCCTGCCAAATAGAATATGGTGAGGCTAGTAGTATTGAGCAATTCCAATACCTTGTAATGTGTAAATAGTCAACAAGTGTTAATGGGATTTCTTGTGTATGCCTTGTTATGTTGCTTAGCTTCGACACGTCACCCAAGTGCATAGATAGTGAGAATGGCAGGTGTGTTTCATGTAAAGGTGTGAGAATGTAGAGTGCAAAGAAATTTTTTGTTTGATTAATGGATAAGAATATAGTTTGTAAATTTTGATAGTTACGTTGAGGCGAAGAGAAATGTTTATTTTTAGAAGGCAAAGGACATTTGCAAAAGAAGAAATGAATTTCGGAGAATGTTCTTCAAATTTTCCTTGCAACAAGAATCATTTGTTGGAATTGAAGTAAAGAGAAAGAGCTGAAAAGGTGCAAATATAGTTGATTCTTGAACAAGAGCTTGCGAGGTGAGAGTTTTGCAAAAAAGAAATTGTTTGAAATGAAATTTGATTCTTTGAATTTTTGTAAGAATTATGTCAATTGTTTGAATATGTGTAATGGCAAGTTTCAATGATGGCATAGCGAGACATCTGCAGAATTGCAATGATGTGATATAAAATTGATATTGAATGTTTTTGTCTAGCACATTGATGAGAGTGTAGAATAGTTATTGCCTGGAGTAGCTATAATTATGAATTTGTTTGGACCAAATGTACAGTAAGAAATTGTTGTAGTTGACATGTAGAGGGTGTGCAATGTATAACAAATCATAGAGAAGCATTTTTGTTTACACTTGTTTACCATTGACTGACTACTAGGTAATGGGATTGCTCCATACCACAAGCTTGAGCATATTATGTTTTTGAAGGCACTTATCGATGTTGTTTTCTTTCCTTAGTGCATCACTTTAATGATGCACATATTTAATGTGTAAATGCAAATTGTTCCAGTTTTGCCAGGAAAATGATAGATACTGAAGCAACATAGAACAATGCAATGATTTTTTGCAAATATTTTTCTATTAGGCTACCTATCGAAGAAGTCAAGCCACAGTTAATGCATTGTAATCCTTTACAGTGAACAAGCTCTAAAACAATATTGCTTTATATAGGAACAACATACTACTATTGTAATGTATCGATCAATGGACAAATTTTTTTCAAGTGTATATTCTCACATGTTCACATGTAACATCTTTGTCATTCTCATTATCAGTGGACTCAGTTCACATTTACAAAGTTTGCAGCACAACAAAGCATACACAAGAATTATTGTTTACAATTGTTCACCATTCACACACTACAAGGTATTGGGATTGCTCCATAGCATTAGAAAAATAGATAAATAATGCTTTTCAAATATCAAAAATATGTTCATAAAAGCCAAGTATATAATTTTCCATATTTTTCTAATTTATTGAAACTAAAATCAATAGTAGACTTTCTACAAGACAATCAAATTTCATTGGCCAAGCAAGTATTACAAATGAAAATGCTAAAATTAGTTATTAAATGCAAATTGTATCATCTTTACTTCTATCATGCACTTCATGTGCATGGAATTTTTCTAAGAGGCAAGTGACTATTGTGATGAGGCTAGTAGGTCTACTACTCATTTTTATTTAAGTAAATTAGCAAAATAGAACTTTATGTATTTTTGCAAGTATTTAATAGCTAATAAACTCTACTAAGCTATAACAATTAATTTACAAAATGTTATTTACAGTATTTGGAGATCATAGCTCACATAACATAACAACTATGCAATGTAACCCTATGCTTAGAAAACATAACAATTGTGCCACTATTGACATAGTATTTAATGCATTAACTATGCATTCACTGCTCTATAATGCATTGCAATTATCTACAAAATTTATCATCTATTTCTATTTTTGCTTCTTTTCTTATAAGAAAATGAATTCTAGGGGCACACAAAAGAATTGAACAAATGAGCACACCCCATGAAAAATAATACGCTATTCATAAACTTGAACCAGGAAAACAATTTTAAAATTTGCAAAAAAATAGACGAACATGATAAGATTTTGCAAGCATTCCTCGTTAACTCTTGTAACAACAACCAAACATGATAAACACAGAAACTAGTCACTTACGAATAGTGCATTGACATAGAATAACAAACATCCAAGAACAAAACCTAAAGCTAAAAACACACAAGCTTTTTAACAAGCAAGAAACAAACAAGAATAAGCACAAGTAAAACCGTGTACTCACTTCACATTTCATGAATTAACTATGCATTCACTGCTTTTATATCCACCAGCCCTTTGACACATGTGGAACAATTTTCTTTTTGATATTTTTTGATAGGGTAGTAGCCACTCAAGTAATAAAGACATAATTAACACATTTACTACCCCCACAATCCACACGACCTTGTTCAAAGCATATGCAATTTACTACACCCACTTCCCCCATTGGCACTTTTAACAACAAGCAATACTTCTAGTATTCAACTATCATAAATACACAGCCAAGTCATTCACGGCTACTGCACTTTTACAAAAAAACAAACATGCAAAAGCACAACCAAGTGTTAAAAAACCCAGAAGATTTTCAACAAACGACAAACATACGATGATGAGCACTAACAAAATCCAGCACTCTCCTAAGAATTAATGAATTAACTATGCATTCACTGATTCCATAGTCAGTAGCTCTTCAACACACCTCACACAATTTGCATTTAATGGATTAAACATGCATTCAATGCTTTAGTAGCCAATAGCCCACCGCAAAAGCCCCTACAATTTGCATGCACTAATTAAATATTTTCCAGGATACACAATGTCCTCTTATTTTCCTAATTTACTTAAACAAATGAACCATTGAGTTTTTCCTATGACAACAAGAAAAACTTGTAGATATCAATAATGAGAAATATTAAATATACAATGTTGAACATTGTAAATATAAAATGAACCATTAGTTTTTCTTCTATGTTTTGTTATAAAGTGAATTCTCATCAATATGAGAAATACGTGCTTGAATTTATAAGTATAGGAAAGTAGAAAAATATTATAAACTTTTGAAATTGAAATGCAATAATTGCAATAGTAAATATAGCATACTTCGAAGACATATTACTGTATTTTAAGCTATCTAACGTGAGAAACGAGAAAATTAAGCATTGCCTAACATATAAAGGAAAACATGTTGAGTGTAAATTGAGAGATGCTAGAATTTTTAATCCATATAACATGAAATATAGTCATATAGGCCAAACAACTAGGAAAAAAAGCATAAGATAAAAGGGAAGTGCCACTTAGTGTAATATCAGGTAAGTTTACAGGTGCTTGTGTCTCTTTGTCATCTACAATGGTATTGATACAATTAGTATGGGAACCATTCTCCTATATAATTTAAACATATTTTGTAAATTGAGGATAGAAACAATTATTTGTATCAGTATTGTTTTATACCTTGTGGTAGCATATGATGTTCATTCAGTTAGGAAAATAGCTTTTGTAATGACATTGTTTTGATTGAGCTTGAAATGGCCTTTGACAATAAAGTCCCATAGTGCAAATGCAACTACTGATTTATCCTTGACATAGTCTTCATATTTCATGTTTTGAAAGATGAGCAAGAGTTGTTGCATGACACGGTATTCAACTAAACATTGGATTATTTACTTGTCATTTGTTATGATGATAGTTTGAGGATGGATTAAGTAAATGTAACTAACTTGTATGTCACATTGGTTCCAGTGAGCACCGTTCTATTTCAACATTTCATAACTGTTGAATCTATATTTGCATATCAGGGAGAACGCTTCGAATTTATTTGAAAGTGCATTTTCTACCCTTAATTTCCTCGAAACCTAAAACATGTAAATGTATATTGTTATAAGCATTAGTATGAAAGATATTGTTTGAGAAAGCGACGAGATATTTTAAAAGTTACCATTAATTTTGATTGCATCAATGCAGTTATCTTTTCCATTGTTTTTTTTTAATTCAATTTGCAAATAAATGTTGACTGGCCTATGTGGAACATGTTCTTTTTATTTGTTGTTTTTAGGATATTTTTAAAAAGAATTCCTAGAGTTTTTTTCTGAGAAGTTGTTGCATTATTTGCAAGTATTTCTTTTCATGAGATGAATGCAGTCACAACTACATGGAAAAGAGAAACTTAGTTATCATCACAAAAAAAAAATATTAGAGGGCAAGATGGTATAGAAATGGGTTAAAATGGATTAGTGGCATATGCCATATAGACATTTGTACCTATGCTCTGTCAGATTCTGCTATGCCATCTTTGATATCAATAGTATATTGCCTACCAACTTTGTTAGCACCAAAACCTGTAATGCCCCACCACACAACCCTAGAGGAAGTTGCAAACAACTAATTAAACAGGCTAATTTATTTTTTGTTTAAGTACAATAAACATGCAAGTTCTCTAACTAAAGCCAACAACCTCTAAGGTTACGAGATAAAGGTTATATAGAACCTCAACAAAAAACATGAACTTAAACCATGCCATTCATTTACTTAATAATTTAAACACATACATTCCAATAAGATAATTTACATCAAGCATAAAGATAACTTTCCATTTCAATAATCCGTTCATTAAACAATAAGATTACAACTCTCATTCCCCGAATGAGGTAAGTTCAATAAACATAATTACAATTACAACTTCCACCTCGGTAACAACTGAGGGGTAAAAAAATACAAGATCATCTGAAATGAAATAAATCAAGAACTGATACTGAACCCAACGAGCTCTCCAACTGGAAGTCTCATCCACACAAACAAGCAGAAGCCCAACGGATTTAGGTGCATGCCACCCAACCAAGTGGAACCCAAAGGCCCACCCCCCATGCTAGGAGATAGTAACAAGGAATCCTAGCCAAGACCATCAACCTCTAGACATAGGCTAAAACATAATTGAACCAACTGACACAACCAAATACATGTACAACACAAGTACAACTCATATACCACACAAGTACAACACCAGTACAACTCTACATGGTCACATTACTTCCAGAAATAAAGCAGATCAAGTATGTTAAGAGAACCATACACATAATAACAAGTACCAACTGTGGTCACATCAGGTATGACAAGAACCATAACCATAAAATTGAATACCAACTGTTGTCCTAGACAGAGTGTCATCACACAGCTCGTCATGGGTTGTCCTCTAGAAATCTTCATAGGCTCCAGCCCCCACTAAGGGTTATCCTGGTGGCCTCTACCAAATCCCGACCCCCATACTCACTCATGCGGAATCAAATACCTTTCGTACAGACAAGATAGATGACCTTGCCATTCCAGGCCTTCCCACTCATCCCAAGTCTAAACGAGCCCTTGTGTCTATGAGTGAGGTATAATTATCTTGATTAGTGTGAAGTACCACCTAATCTTCTAAGTTTTTTTTTAGTTATCACTTGATTAAACCACCTTTGAAGGTTTCCCAGTTTACCTCTTTGGGCTCTGGCTCCTACGGAAGCCACTCTTCTACTTGACAACACACATGCCATCCAAAATCCAAGGGTAACAAAGTGCAAACAAACATGATACCATGACCACTTCTTTCTCAGGAGGCAACCTAAGTTCAAACCCTCTCCAAACACTGGAGGTAACAAGGTAACAAAGTCACTCCTGACAAGGAGGCAGAAAACATCCCCGTTCGTGGAAACTGGGTACATAACTGATAACTTCACATGCACTACCCAAGGGAATTCACAACAAGATGACTAACATAATACAACAACCCACATAATCAATAGACCATCTGGAAGACTTATAAATAAAAGGCACTTTAACCCACTTCCCCAAAATATGAACATCGAGGAATATAATCACACAATGCAATTGCGAGGAAGTAAACTATTTTTTTTGGATATATTAAATCCACTTCCTTAAATCAAATTTAGTATTATAATGCCTCAATAAAACTAAATTTAACAACGCCATGTCAAGACAAGGACAAAATTTAACCCAAACATTTAATTTTCTAACTGCCTTTAAATAATAAAATAAGCATTTTCATCTATAGCTCAGAACATTTCATTTTAAAATAAATAACCATTTGTCCCTACAACTAAATCATTATAAAATAAATCAACTAATTTCGTTATTAACACATTAATCACAAATCCAACATTTTCCCCTTTCAAATCTATTGTTTTAAAATAATCTCAATAATTTGTTTAAAAACTCAATATATTAGTTTCTTCAATCAACCTTAATTCATGCCTTCAATAAATCATATATTTTTTTAATATATAAATACACTAGAATATTTTGTGTATATATATATTGCATATACCCACCTATATTAATTATTTAATATATATAATTATAACATTATAATAATATATGATATAATATTAAATATTAATATAAATATATATATTAATATTTTAATATTATTAAAATATACAAATAAAATATTAAATTATATAAAAATTTATTTAATTAATAAAATAAATTTAGAAGAAGACGAGAGGCGACCTCGGGCCGCATGTTTTGACTTAGGGCAGAGGTGGCAATTTTCAGGTCACGTGCCAACGAAGGGTGCGGTTTCTTCCCAGGCGGCGACGGACATGGCCATCGGGCGACGCTGGTTGCAGGCCGTGCTCGGCGCAGAAGGCAGAGGAGGTGGATGGTGCGAGTAGCGCTGGCAGCACCGACCACCAACAGTGGTGGTGCGGACTGTGCAGTGCACAACCAACCACCACCGTTGGTGGTCATGGGCTGCTCAGTCCGCGCGGGGTGGGGTTGTTGGGCACGTTCCCCCATGTTGCTTCCCATGGGGGTGGTGGTGGGGTGAGCCCTAGCCACCATCAATATTTAAAAAAAAAAAAAAAATTGACTATCTTTTTTTTGCAAGGTTTTTTTTTAAATAAAAAACCAGAAGCAAAATTACAGGCTTCAACAATTTTGAATTTCTTTAAAGAAAATTTTCCAGCATAACTTTACATGGAAGAAATGTAAAAAAAAAAAAAACAAAAGCATATATATATATACCCATAATTTTCATTCATCCTAGCTTGAAAACTAACAAAATGAAGAACACAAAACACTTAAAATAATTATTTATCTTCAAGTAACCATTTTAAATTTTGGAAACAATCTAATCCTAACCAGGTTTTCTTCCAAATTGGAAAACAAAACCCAATTGGTTTATTTTGCAATCAAATAGGAGATTCAAAACTTTTCAACAACACACATAATTAAAATTTCCACAGAATCTCATTTGAAGAACATGAACCTGTTTTCTTGCAGTTGAATGAAGACCCTGTTGATGCCTAGATCCCCTCTTCAAATTCTCAGATTCTTCAAGCTTTAATCCAAAAACCCACAATTTGAACAATTTCTTCCTCTTCTCTTTTTAGTTTTTCTCCAAAAACTCCATAATCCAAACTTGTGAAGAAATTCAAAGATAATCAATTTTTAAAAAAAAAATCCTACAACCACCCTCATAAATTTTTGAAAACATAATAGCAAAAGTCTTTCTTTTCAAAATTTTGAATTTAAAAATTGCTAAATTAAAATTTAATGCATTTCTTTGATTTCCATTTTCAAATCAAATATGCATTTCCACAATGAATAATCTAATTCCTTTCAACACAAATAATTTAATTTAACACAATCTAATTTAATTAATTAATAAAATAAATCTTTATCCAAGATTAAATCATTTTATTAATCAAATTAAATTAATTAATAAATTAAACAACATCTCTAACGTTATAACCCAATTAAATTAATCAATAACTTTAAATACATAAAGCAATTAATTACCATTTTCTAACTTGGAATTAAATTGAAACAAGACAAATTGAACAATATTAAGGCAACTAGACCACACTAAGACCGACGACACACTATGACTAGGGTGATGACTTGGCATGAAAAACCTAGCTACTATCTCCCAATCGAATATTGTTGGGCATTGGACACGCTCAAACCTGTGAAACCATGTGGAGTCGATGTCCTGTACCTGTCAACCTGCGAATAAAGAGTATATCCACATGCAATAATATGTCATAAATAAGGCACACCGTGAAGAGGAAATCTCAGAATCGTAGGGCACTCGCAAGCGAGTGATGCGATACCGTCCTCTTCACCAATACAATAGTACTACTGAAAAATCTAACATACTAATATAATTCAAAGCATAAAACATCCTTAATTCAAACATCCATAATGTTAATTCAAAACATGACATAAAGATAACATCATATTAAAATACCATCACATCAAAAGATAATATTAACGTCGCTTTATAGATAGTGAACAAATAGCAGCCGAGTACCTTAGTCAAGGTACTAATAGAAAGTACAACATAAAAGGTATCTGAATATCCAGAAACACATCAAAGCAACATAACAACACAAGGACACACTCCAAACAGAAGGCAAAACGGAGGGGTATTACAAACCAAAGCACCTATTGTTCCAATTGGATTTTGATATGTGTTTTCTATTAATTAGCTTATAGTTGTATCTAGAATAAAGTGATAGTCTTTAGAAAATCGAGGCATGCTTTCAACTGTGCTACTATCTATCAATATTGTAATACCCCTTTGCTTTTTCTCTTTTGATCGAATAATGTTTTGTTTGGTTATGCCTTATCTTCTATTAGTACCTTGACTATGGCACTCAGTTACTATTTAATCGCTAACTGTAAAGCGATGTGATGTTATATTTTGATATAATGGTATTTTATTCTGATGTTATCATTATGGCATGCTTTGGGATTAGCATAGTGGATATTTGAATTAATGTTGTTTAATGTTTTGATTAGACTATTGATGTTAGATTCATCAGTTGTAACACTGTATTGGTGAAGGGGATGGAATTTCACCACTCGCTTGCGAGCGCCCTGTGATTCTGTGACTTCATCTTCACGGTGTGTTTTATTATGATATATATACATGTTCGATATAATCTTTGTTCATAGGTTAACAGGTACAGGACATCGACTCCACTTGGTTTCACAGGTTTGAGCATGTCCATTGCCAATGACATTTGATTGGGAGATAGTAGCTAGGTTTCCCATGTTAAGTCATCACCCTAGTCATAGTGTGTCGTCAATTTTAGTCGGGTTCAGTTGTTTTAATATTGTTCAAATTGCCTTGATTTTATTAAATTGCAAGTTAGAAAAAGGTAATTAAAATGCATTAAGTATTTAAGTTGTTGATTAAATTAATCTGGTTATAATGTGAGAAATGTTATTTAATTTATTAATTAATTTAATTTAATTAATAAAATAATTTAATCTTGGATTGGATTTATTTTATTGATTAATTAAATTAATGGTGTTGAATTGAATTAAGTTGCCTTGTTGGAATTGATAGATATTTTAATTAAAAATTGGAAAATGTTTCAATTTGCATTTGTTTTGAGAAAAAATTGAATGGAAAATAAATTTGAAATATTTTTTGTTTTGTTTTGGAAAATTGATTATGGTGGCTGAATGAGATATTTGTGATTTTCATGAATTTTTCTATAAGCATGAAAAATTGAGAAAAAGAGGAGAGGACTTTTTTTTTTTTTCTGGTTGTGGGTTTTGGATTGGAATTGTGGAAAAGCTTTGTGGAATTACTGGGAAGGAGTTGGAATCTCTGAAAGAATCTTTACACCATTGACAACCTCTCAAACTTCTGAACCAGGTTCATTTAGTTAGTTTATTTTGATTTTGAAGAAAAAAGATTCAAAGCTTGTATGTTGTTTGCAAAACCATGATTTAAAAAAAACAAAGAAATAATTTGTGATGAAAAAACCCATGTTGAATCTTTATCAAATTTGCAAATCTCTATTTCAGTTGGTTGTTCTTCAAGAAAAAATTGCAATATGACTGTATTTGATCATTGTGGAAAATATTTGCTCAATTGTTCTGATACATGGTTTAAATTAGTATGTATATATATATATATATACATATATTGTTATAAATCTATTTGGAAAAAATTCTCTTTAAAAAAAATTATGAAACTTGTTTTTAAAAAAAAAAATGATTTTCGGATTTTATAAGATCCACAAGGTTCTTTTAACAATTTTTTTTTTTGAAAAATAAAAAATAAAAAAATCGGAGGGCTTTGGGGGAGGGTCATTGGGGGCTCACTCCACCATGCCCCCCCATGGGAGGCATGTGGGGGAGCCGCGTCCATCCCCACAGCCGGTCGCGCCAAGGATGGGGCTTGGCTATGTTTTACACACAACCGCCCCATGGATATGGGGTTCGATTCTGTGTAAAACATAGTCGGCACCCCCAAAAGACTTGCATGCGGTTTCCAAAATCTGTGGCATGCAGCCCGAGACAAACACACATTTGACTTTAATTAATTTCGGTTTTTTGTTTAAAAATTAATAATATATAATTAATATTTAATATTATATTAATATAATAATACAAAATTAATATATATGATTCGTAAATATATATTTAATATTTTATTATTATATTTGTATAATATTAAAATATTAATATATATATTAATGGTAAACTATATATATAGTTGAGTATATAATTTTAATATATATATATATATATATTAAAATGTTGACTTGTTTAATTTCACATTTTAAGGAAATTGGGAAAATTATAAATCAATGTGCAATAGTCAAATTAATGGATTGATTTTAAAATAATAATTTTGGAAGAACAAATACAAGATTTAAAAGTAATATGTTTAATAGTGAGATTAATTGATTTTTTAAAAATGATTTATTTTGCAAAGGGGAAATAGTATTTTAAAATGATATGTTCTGAATTGTAGAAATAAATGTTTATTTCTTTTTTTATTTAAAAGCAATTAGGGAATTAAATATTTGATTTAAATTTCTTCTTTTGTCTGAAAGAGATGTTATTAAGGCAATAGAGTACTGAATGTTAATATAGGAAATGGATTTAATATATCTAAAATTAGTTTATTTCCTCACAATTGCCTTATGTGATTAGTTCCTCGGTGTTCATGTTTGGGGAAATGGGTTAAGTGTCTTTATTATGTAAGTCTTCCAGAGGACCCTAGAGAATAGGGGTTGTCATTTTTTGATGTCAACCATTTGTTAATTCCCTTGGGTAGTGCATGAAGTTATGTCAATGTTATTACCCGGTTTCCACGAATGGGAATGTTTTGTGCCTCATGTGGAAGGAGTGGATTATGTGATTTGCGACTCCTTGTAAGGAGTGGCATTGTTATTTTTGTTACCTCCAGTGTTGGAGTGAATTTCTTTATATGTTTCCTCCTAGAGTTGGAGTGGTTGTAATATCTATTTTGTATGCACTTGGGTTCCCTTGGTAATTGGTTCGATTATGTGTTGTCAAGTAAAAGAGTGGCTTCTGTTGGGTGCCAGAGCCCAAAGAGGTAAACTGGATAACCTTCAGAGGTGGTTTAATAGACACAAGTGCTTGTTTAGGCTTGGGATGAGTGGGGAGGCTTGGAATGGAAAGTTCATCTATCTTGTCTTTACGAAAGGTATTTGATTCCGCATGAGTGAGTATGGGGGCCGAGATTCGGTTGAGGCCACTAGGATAACCCATAGTGGGGGCCAAAGCCTATGAAGATTCCCAGAGGATATCCCATGATGAGCTGTGCGATGACACTCTATCTAGGACAATAGTTGGTATTTGATTTTTTGTGTATGGTTTTCTTAACATACTCAATCTGTTTTATATCTGGAAGCAATGTGACCATGTTAGAGTTGTACTTATGTTGTACCTATGATTGGTTGTGTTGGTATGAGTCAATATGTTTTAGCTTGTGTTTAGAGGTGATGGTCTTGTCTAGGAATCCTTGTTAATATCTCCTAGCACGGGGGGTGGGCCTTCGAGTACCACTTGGATGGGTGGAATGTGCACCTCACTCCATTGGGTTTTCTTCTTGTTTGTGTGGATGAGATTTCTAGTTGGAGAGCTCGTGGGATCTAGTTTATTTTCATGCTTCATTCATTTTAGTTGATCTTGTAATTTATTACCCCTCATTTGTTATCGAGGTGGAAAGTTGTAATTTGTAATCATGCTTATTGGATTTACCTCATTCGGGGAATGAGAGATGTAATCTTATTGTTTAATTAGTATTATTTGTAGTCTATGGTATTCCTTATTGTGATGATGTAATTTATCTTGTATGGAATGTATGCGTTCTTAATATCTTAAGTAGATAAATGTTATGGATTCATTTATGTTGTTTGTGGGTTAATAAGTAATCTCATGCTCGTAACCTTAGAGGTTGTTGGCAATGGGTAGTGGACTTGCATGTTAATTGTACTTAAACAAAAAAAAAATTAATTAGTTCGTTTGAGTAGTTAATTGCAACTTCCTTTAGGGTTGTGTGGTGGGGCGTTACAAATATCAATATGCAACCACAGTCCCCTTTGTCATCAACTATTTTACATGCAATTTGGAAACCTGATATTGAAACTCCTATTCCTAGAATTATCTTGTTTTGATGTTGTTGCACAAGATTTCCACTAATATTTAGTGTAATTGTCATTTATGCTTTGAGGTCTGTGAGATCTGCATGTAGTACCTCATTTTTTTTATTGTCTTTATGCAATGTTGATTTTTACATGACAAGAATGACACCTTTGAATGTGTCGCCAACTTTTTTTGCATTTAATTCTTTGATTGATATGGCCTTGTTCACTTTTCTTCTGAAAGAACACAGGAAAATGTAAATCTTATATGTGGATGATGGAGAGATGCATATAATAAGTTAATAAAATAAGTTTACCATTTTCTTGTGTCTTTTTCCATGTGTTGCATTTGCTCTACTGGTCTTTTTTTTTGTTCCATCATTTGTCTGCAAAGCAATTATATAGCATTAGAGAGTACATTGGAGTATGTGTTGGTCATATATGCTTATCTTTGTCTATAGTACTATACATGATGTTGAAAATGCATTTTCCAAGGGTTTGCATGATGGAACAATATAAACTACAATAGGAATTTGGCTAGTTTGTTAAAGTGTAGCTACTTTCTTTTTGATGTTGTCCAAATACGTGTGTATGTAGAAGGAGTTTGATAGCCATTGAGTACAAAACATGTTTTTCCAAAAGCCAAATACACTAGTTTAAATGAGTGGAAACTAAAAAAAAAGCATGAATACAATGAAGGGTTTTAATTTGAATGTAGAACCTAGTATGAATTCTTGGTTTTTGTTTGGTTAAGCTCATTCAAGCTCAGTGCATTAATCTTCTTCGATAGTGTTTTTTGTGCCTTGCTACAACAGTCCTTGTTTTCTTGACACTTGTCCTGAATAGTTGCACGCAACACTTCGCTGAAAAAGAACGTTATTATATAGACATAATGGACATTTATATATTTATACATATGTATGCACATACATATTCCATTATATATAGTTTTAGAAAATTACGTATAAGAGAACCTATAACTGATTGGTTAGTAGTGCTTGTAAAGAATCAAAGAAACAGTTTTGAACATTTAATTTGATTGTGCCTATTGTAGTAAGATCGTTATTTTTAAGGAATTTGTCTGTGTTGCATACTAGTGAGTAGCTTGCATATTCATACTTATTAATGTCTATTATTTCTATATTCTTGTATCTTGTCTTCATTCTGGATGTGAAATCCTTAGTACTTTGCACATATATATAGTAGATCAAAGTTGATATTTTGCATAGATGTGAAAAAATTTCATTGCAGTGTAGACACATAACAGGACTAACACCAGTTCGTCTTGAATCATCTCCTTTACTAATCAATTTAATTGAATAATCTTTATTCGATTAAATTCATCATATTTCATCTATTAATTAAATAAATCAAATTTATCTGATTAAGTCATCATCTCCTATTAATTAAATAAATCATTTTATTTAATTAATCTTATAGTCCCTCTTTTAATTAAATAATTCACTTTATTTAATTAATCTCTAAAGTCATCTCCTTTAAATTAAATAAATTTATCTTTATTTGATTTAAAACTAACACCATTCTCTTTGATTAAATAAATTAAACTTTATATAATTAAGTCTAAATTCACATTACTCTCAACTTTGATTTAAATTAATCCAAAAATCTAAATCAAATTCTCACATCAGCTAATCTCCTTTTAAATTAATCAAATCTTGATTATTCTTAATCCCAATCCATCAAATCCTCTAGATTTTGCAACTTGCTCATGAATGTCATTTTAATTGATTTATTACATCTTCAATTACCTTCAAAAATATATCAATGTTGGAATATTCTCTAAGTTTTAAAAATCCCTCCAAAAGGGTTTGTACATCCAACAAGACATTTAAACCTCTTACATGCCCTTTTGCCTTGAGCCAAGTGGCATTTAATTCATCCTTCATCTCCGTCCAACAAGCTAACTTTCAAATTTCAAATTTGAATCTAATAGTATTTGTCATGCACATTGACCAAAATGTGTTCCACCTCCTTCCATTAGCATCTTGACAAGTGCATTAATGCCATTGGTCCTCTTTAATCCCACATTCATCCTATTCTTCAATCCTCCATCCTTCTTTGTTATAAATAGAGGCCTCCTCTATTGCATTTGATCATCCACAATCCATGTAAGATTACCATGCCATTTGGATCCACAATATTAGGCATTTTCATCCATTTTCATCCACATTTCATCTTTCATAGCTAGGTTATGGAGGATTTTCATCAAAGATCATCAATCTTCATCAAAGATTATCAAATCTTGCAAGGAATTGGGAAAGGGCTATTTTCCACATCAAAATAGCACCATTCCCCCATGGGATTGAGAGTTTGAGCATTTAAATAGGATTTAATAGCTTTTTCATTATGTTCTTCATTTTATTTCTTGTTTTCATGTTTCAAATGAATTTTATGGGGAATGTTGATTTAGACTTGTATAATGACTAATTTTGTGTTGTTTGTTCATGATTGTGCAGGTCTAGGATCACCATTCACATGCAAAAAGAGTAGGACAATGATCAAAGAATCTAACCTGCAATTTTCTTGTTCAACGATTGACTATACTTGCGACAATGTAGATATTTGTCCCCTACTGAAATTTTAAATAGTGGGTCTTGTTACAGAGACATTTGAGACAAATAAGCATAGTGGATGACATGTTACATGCAATTCATAGACATAAAGCAATCCATGCTCAGTGAACGTTGTAAATGCTACAACAATACACATTTTTAGCCAAGTAATGCTTTGTTTGTTATGTTTCAATTGAAAATAAGAAGATTGTAACAAATATGGACTTGAAACAAATTTGTTCATTTATTAATGCATAAGAGTGCTCAATATTTTCCTTTAGGTAAATTAGGAAAATGGGGGGACATTATACATAGTGGAAAATTGTACTATCTACATTGGGATTGGTTCCTATCACTAACACCAATATATTATGTTCCTTAGAAGTAACTTGGTAGAGAGAAAAAAATTGTTTCATGTTTATGAATTACATGACATGTTATACATTATGCTCACCCGTCTCTTTGGGAAGTCAGATTCTTGAACAAGCATTCTCCTTTATTGTTCACAATCCTTCCATTACATAATTCTGAGACACATTGGAAGAATTAAATTTCACTATAAACAAGGTAGGTGAATGGTACAAGAATCTGACCTTAAAGCCTATTGTTAAAGAGCCAAGTTGATTTGTAGTGGAAAAGATCTTTGTCCTACATTTCAATTATAAGAAATAGTTCCTGTTACAAGTAGAAGGAAAAAAATCAACATAGACCATGACATAGAACATGCTAGGCATAATCATTTGCTGCTTTGTACTGAGTTACAACTATTTTCCAAAATTTATTATGTGATTCAATTGTGCTAATTTTCTTATAAGTAAATAAATATTAAAGTCATTGGAATAAATGGAAAAATAGATAGGAGAAAATATATTCAAATTATACAGTCTAGTCAGTGTTCATAGTCAGTGTTCATGGTGAAACATTGGATATGGATTGCATATGACATGTTTGTAATTATGCATTATTCTGATTGCAAAAGTAACTTGTTTTTTCCCAAAAAATAGTTATGTGTTGTAGACACATTGCAAGGCTTAAAATTCATTGGAAAGAAAGAAAAAGAATGATACAAGAATCTGACCTTCTAGTTTGTTGTTCAAGAGAAAAATATTCACACTCAAATAGATATTTGTATCTGGCTTCAATTGAAAGCAATGGTGCCTGTGAGTTAGAAAAACTAAACAAATGAGAATATTCCATGACACATAATATGTTATTCATAAACACAAAACATAGAAGCACATGATAAAATTTTCAAACAAAAAAAGAGTAATGCAACAAATTTTGTAAACATTTAGACATTAAATACAAATTTTCTAAGTTTTGATTATAGAATGATGGTTTTCCAAACAATGGATACATAGTTAATGCATTATAGTCCCGTACAGTTCACAAAAGTAACATATAATGCGTTATTCATAAAAATGAAACACATAAACATATGATAAAATTTGCAAAAAAATAGACAAACGTTATTTTTTTTTAAAACATTTAGACATTAAATACAAATTTTGCTATTTTTTCTAATAGGCTTGTGGCTACACAAGCAATGAATATATCCAATACAAATGAAGAAACTAGTTCAACTAAAGAACCCAGTTCAAGTGAAGAAATTATTGTTACACCTTGTTTAGATACTAATAGAATTTTAGGTAAGCATGAATATGCTCCAAGCTCAAATCTATATATGCATTTCACTTGAACTGGGTTATTTATTTGACTAGGTTATTTGCTTTGAATGTTGTTTGTAAGTAATTTCACATACATACATGTCTACATATAAAAAAATTTGGTCAAAGATTAAAAAAATGGAGCTTGTTGTCTCAATGCATAACCAGTTTCAATAAGCAGCAAAGCAACGGGATAAAAAACACACTAAAAGAAGGCTTTCTCTCCACCCTACTATATTGTATCATGGAGCCTTGAGAGGTCCGAGAAAAACCCCAAGCAAGAACATAAATTGTCTACATTAGAATAATAGAACACTTCTCTTTATCTCAATGATGTACATAGAATTTGCATATCATATTCTTATGCATTAATCAAAGGATAAATTTCTTTGGATTCTATATTCTCACATTTTTACATGTAACATTCTTGCTATTCTCACTATCTATGCACTCAGTGAACGTGTGAAAGGTATGCAGTGCACGGAGGCATGGAAAAGCATTCTTGTTTATACATGTTCACTATTACCATATTACAAGGTATAGTGATTGCTTCACACCACTAGCCTCAACTAATTTTTTTACACATGACTTTTCAATTATATAAGTCAAACATGAAAAAATGCAACCAAGAGATAAAAAACCCACAAGCTTTTCAACAAACGATAAACAAACAAGAATAAGCACAAACAAAACCCAACACTCACCTAAGATTTCATGAATTAACTATGCATTCATTGCACATGCACCCACATGTAAAAACCCAACGAAGAGCTACAAGAACTTTAAGGTTTTCAATAAACAATGATAAAATGGTAATAAGCATAAACAAAACCCAATAGGGTATGTGCAGGATCATCATGGAAAAAACAAGCCCTTAAGTGGCGAAGAAAATTCAGAAAATTAGAGTTAGGCAACTTGACATAAAAATTTGAATAAGTTATCTATATTATTTCAAAAATATGTAAGAATAGAATCTATAGAAAATTGAATGTAGTTTCTAAACTACTAGGTTTATTTTATTTTTTAAATCTATTTGATGAAAATTTGAAATTTCAATGCAGTAGTACTTAAATTTCAGGGAAAAAAGAAGAAGTAGGTGTTTGTCTGACCACCCTAACCACAATAAAATGATAATATTTTTTTATAAGATATTAGATATAAGTAGAGGGCTCATGTCCTAATGTGATGGATATTTTTTTGTAATTTTTTTCCGAGTAAATAGTTAATTATGATTTTTTTATTACAACTTTTTAAAAATATAAAAAACTCGTATGTCTGACCACCTTAACTTGGTCCAAACTTCATGAAATTCAATTTTTTTTTAATCCTATAGTATGCAAAGCATAGAATGTGATACATGTTTCGGATTCAAAAAATGTGATATCGTTTGAAAGCTATAAATGTTTTTCAATCAGCCTATCAATCAAGACTTTAGTCGTAATTCAAATCGAAAAAGAATAATAATTAAATTTATTAAATTCAAAGTAAAGCATAATTTATATTGGTGGAAAGCTGAGAATATCCTTTAAAAACCCTTTTCATTTCATCAATTTTGGGTAAAAAAAAGGTCGTCAGCCACACGGGCTATCATATCACTTACATATCATCACTTTTTGGCCCATCATGATCCTACACATACCCAATAGTTGCCTAAAATTTCATGAATTAGTTATGCATTTACTACATGTGTACCCACAAATTTATCAAGTATCATAAACACACAACCCATCCATTCATCAATAGTGCACTTTTACATAATAACGAACATGCAAAAGCACAACCAAGAGCTAAAAAACCCACAAGATTTTTAACAAATGATACACAACTGAGACCAAGAATGAAAAAAACCCAACATTCGCCTAAGATTTCATGTATTAGTTATGAAAAACAAAGAGAAAATCCACTTATGAGTTGCACATCGCAAGCACTACATAGAATGACAAACGTCAAAGAGAGCAACCCACAACCAAAAACACACAAGCTTCTCAGCAAACAATAAGAAAACAACAAGCAAATTAATGAAGCATTCTCTGCTTATCTTTGCACCAACTATTCAATATATATCATGAGTTTTGCATTTAATGCATTAAACATGCATTCACTACTTCAGTACCAACTAGCCGACCACCCAAACTTGCACTATATGCATCCCTCGATTAAATATTTTCCAAAGCATCCACTCTATAACAAAGGAAATTGAATGCAGTGGGCATGCTTACTTTTGCATCTATATTATTTGCTTTTCAATTACTCACTTGGCCAATGAGATTGTTTTGTTTAAAATATTTTTGCCTTTTTCCTATAGTCAGGATTTAAGCGCTTATTTTTTGTGCTTGAAGATTACGGTTTGTCTATTTTTCTATTGGTTTGAGTGGGTCAATTTTTCATTTTCCTTTAAGTGAATTAGGAAAATGGGGGGACATTATATATTGTGGAAAATATTTAATGAGTGTATGCAATATGTCCAGAGCAGTAAGACCGAAAAGTTTTTTGCCAAAGATCAAATATCTATCTAGCATATCGCAGACAATTTGCATTTAATGGATTAAATATTGTGCAGTATTTATAATGTCCCCCCATTTCACTAATTCACTTTAAATAAATTAAAAGTAGTCATGTTCCAAGCAATAGAAAAACAAAGAAAACATAATTTTCAAACATGAAAAATCTGTACTTAAATCACAATTATAGAAAGAACTGAAAACAATTATAAATAATACAATTTGATTTGTTGACCAAGTATCTCAGAAACGAATTGCACAGTTGCAATTGTAACTTGTAATTGTACAAAAAGTAGTTTCATATTTATGAATTACATAGCATGTCATTCACTATGCTCATTTGTCTATTTGGCAAGTTAGATTCTTGAACCAAGTTTCTCCCTTATTGTTTACAATTCTTCCAAAGCATAATTGCTAGGCACATTGGAAGACTTAAAATTCATTGCTTGTTCAAACAAGAGGGAAGAATAATACAAGAATCTGACCTTTGAGTTCCTTGTTCAACAACCAAGAATATTTTCAGCGATATAAATGTTTACACCTCTCTCCAATTGTAAGCAGTCATCCCTATTACAAAGACAAAATTGACAGATGAGTATAGCTCATGGCATGTAATATGTTATTCATAGACATGAAACATAGAAGCATATGAGGGAAGTTGCCAAAAAAAGATAAACATGTTAATTTTTTGCAAGAATTCAAACATTAAATTAAAATTTTGCAAGCTTTGTTGATAAGGAAATAGCCACTTAAGCAATTATAGACACTTGAAGCGGAGGATTAGGTTACTATTGCAATTGTTTCATTTGCAATTGGAAATAAATTAAAAAATTATCCTTTTTTCTATTGGTTGGAGTGGGCCTATTATTCAACTTTCTCAAAGTAAATTAAGAAAATAGGATAACATTATATATCTTGCAAATATGTAATCACTAGATACAAATTGTGTCAGCTTTGGTAGGAAAATGGTACATACTGAATCAGTGAATACATGGCTAATTAATTAACTAGTAATAGGAAATGAATATAAGCATTTCCGTTTACACATGTTCACCATTCACACATTACAAGGTATTGGAATTGTTGCATACCACTAGTCCAAGCGTACTGTTTTTGGTAGGACTTTTCAATGATGAAAGTGGATTAATATTTGCAAAACAATAAATTGATATTTAAAGGTCTAGTTTAGCTTCAAAGTTGTTTTTCCTTTTAAATTTACTTTTAATGGACTACTTTGTAATGACATATGTTCTTTTCTAAATTCACAGTAAACATAATTATTTATAATTAGTTTACTTAACTAAATCAATTTATAATGCAAATTGTACGAGATTTGTACATGGACTTGTGGGTACATAAGTTGTGAATGCATTGGTGGAGTATAAAATACCAAAGAAGCAAATAGTTTTATTTGTGTCAATTTTCATTTATTTATTGTTCGTTAACAAATTTCTTTGTTTCTAGTTCTAGATTTTCCTATTCCATGTTTCCCACATCTGTAAAGCCCTTGAATGTTGGAAGAGCTACAGAGTTTTGTTTGAGAAATTATCTGAATAGCTTAGTTTTTTGTGATTAAATTACCAAGTATCAGCATTTAATTTGTATCAAAGCATAGGAAATGCAGTAAACATTTTCAGCAGAGAAACAAGATCAGAAGGTGCATCAAGAAATGTGACTTTCCAATGTGTCAAAGAACTATGTACTGAAAGAGTTATGAACAATAAAGGAAAGTGTTGGTTCAAGAGTCTGATTTTGTGGGTGCATGAGCTTTGAATGCATAGGTGAAGCATGAAATTCTAGAGGAGCGATCTGTTTTATTTGTTGTTTGCAAAAATTCATTACATTGTTTTGTTTCGATTTAGCATGATGCTTGGTTTCCATTACAAGGGCTTAAGGGAAATTCTTGCAAAAATTTATAATGGTCTATTTTTTTGAAAATTTCATTGTTGTTTATGTGGTTTAGGTTTATTAATAGTGTATTATTTGTCATGTATTATGCTCATTTGTTTAATTTTGTCATGTGCCTCTAGTATTCATTTGCTTGCAAGCAAAGTAGCAAAGTAGAAGTAGATGACATATTTTGCAGATAACTGCAATGCATTGTAGAGCAATGAATGCATAGTTGATGCATTAATACTATGTCAATAGTGGCACAATTGTTATGTTTTCTAAGCCTAGGGTTATATTGCACATTTGTTATGCTATGTGGGCTATGATCTACAAATACTGTAAAGAACATTTTGTAAATTAATTGTTATGGCTCAATAGAGTTTATTAGCTATTAAATATTTGTGAAAATACATAGAGCTCTATTTTTCTAATTTACTTGAACAAAAATGAGTAGTAGCCTTGTTGGAATTTAATGCATTAGATGTAGATTGATTGACAAGCCTACCATTTCCAATGTACATTGAACAATTGCAATAGTGACTTGCGTTTAAGCAAAATGCCATGTGCACATGAAGTGCATGATGGAAGTAAGGCTAACAAAATTTGCATTCAATTATTAATTTTAGCATTTTAATTTGTAATACTTGCTTGGCCAATGAAATTTGATATTCTTGCAATAGGTCCACTATTGATTTTAGTTACAACAAATCAGAAAAATATGGGAACATTATATACTTGGAATTTATGAACATATTTTTGATGTTTGGAAAGCGTTATTTATCTATTTTGCTAGTGATATGAAGCAATCCCAATACCTTCTAGTATGTGAATGTGAACAGCTGTAAACGGTAATGATTTTGTATGGTTTGTTGTGTTGCACACGTTGTAAATGTCAAATGAGTGCACAGGTGGTGAGTATGGCAAGGGTGTTACATGTGAAGATGTGAGAATATAGACTTGGAACAAATTTGTTCATTGATTGATGCATTATAATAGTAGTATGTTGTTGCTATATAGAGCAATATTGTTTTAGATCTTGTCTACCGTAGAGACTTACAATGCATCATTTGTGGCTTGATTGCTTTGATAGGCACTAGCCTAATAGCAAAGCCTATAAAATTTGGATTAAATGACTAGGTGTTTGCAAAAATCCATTACGTTCTTTTGTTTCGCTTCAATATGTATCATTTTTCTGGAAAAGCTGACACAATTTGCATTTAGACATTAAATATTTGTATAAATCTAGTCTTCTCTTTTTTGTTATTCTTTTTTTCCTAGCCCTTTCATCTATATCACTATATCTCATGTTCTATGACTTAAAACGTTTTGTTGTTTTTGTTTTGCTAGTGGTTTGTGCTTATTGTTTACTTATAGTTTGTTTATTGTTTATTATTTTTGCACTTGAGGGAGAGACATGAGAGGAATAAGGAAAGGAAAAAAAATTAACTAACAAATAGATAGAGCAACTACCCAATTGTGAGTAAGTGGAAATTTTAAAGGAATTTTGGATTGTATAGTCAATAGAAAGAGAAAAGCCAAAGAGTATAGTGAGTATTTAATAAAATGGAAGGGTAGACAAGTGGATGACACATTATGGTTAAGACTAGTAGAGCTCAAATCAATTTAGTTAACACAAGATGACATACTTGGTAACTTTTGACAATAGGACATTTAATCTACACCAATACACAGTTTAGTTGGGATTTTTGAGGAAAGTTTCCAAATTTTGGAGTAATGTTTGAGGGGAAGAACATAGAAAAAAAGAAAAGACAGAGAAAAGAAAGGTCGGAACAACAAAAAATAGACATAATAGAAGAAAAAAACTAAAAATAATACTATGCATTAAAGAGACTTCTTTTCAAAAAAGCATTTTTAGTATTAAATCATGTTGCATACACTAGTAATTTGTCAAGTATTATGATACATAGTTTAATACTTAAATGCTCTCCTGAAAAAGAAGTCTCTTTAATGCTATGACCTCCAATGTGTCTACAAATTTTTGCCCTGTAATATGTAAATGTTGTTGCCACCAATATGCACATTGCCATATAATTTATTTGATATCAAATGGCTTTATTTATTGGTTTATTAAATAGGTATGTTTATCTATGTGCTTCACAATACAATGTCCATGTTCACAGTGTGTTGGAATTGCTTCTTAATGTAAGTCTACTTAATTATATTAAAACTTATTCAAGTTAATTATATATCCATGGAACAACAATAGCTAATTAAACATGTTCACCTTTTGAAGTTAAATGCAATGACTTTTTCATTCCTTCAACCATGTGCAATATGTACATGTTGAACAAATCATTGTCACTATGTTTGGAAGATAAGTTGCATTGTTAGCAATAGCTGCCTTGCCTAATTGGAAATTCTTATACATAGTTGCATAGGTTTTATTTACTATTAAGATTGGTAAGTGCCTTCAAAATTCTTTGAGAAATAGAATATGCTGGGAGTACTGGTATCAAGCAATCCCAATACATGCGTCGGTTGATACATCAGAAGAGTAGTATGTTATTGCTACATAAAGCAATACTATTTTAGATCTTTAAGAAAGGTTGTGTTCACTGTGGAAGCATAGAATGCATTAACTATGCATTTATTTCTTTAATAGGCATTAGCCTACCAGCAAAGCTTGTAAAATTTTGATCTAATGAGTAGATATTTGCAACAAAAAATTTGCGTCTTTCAATTTGGCTTATTTTCTCAAAGGAAAATGAACAGTAGGCCTACATGAAAGAATAGAAAAAGATATAAATAATATTTTTTACATAAAAAATATATGTTCTCAAGTAATATAGCTATCAAGCATCATAAGCACACAACCAACTCACTCATGAGAACTGCACTTTTAGAAAATAACAAACATGAAAGAGCGCAATGAACAACTTGAAACAAAGAAGCCTTTGAACAAACAATTATCAAACAAGAATAAGCATAAGTAAAACCTAGCACTCACCTCACATTCCATGGATCGACTATGCATTCACTACTTGCGTATTCACCAGTCCTCTAACACATCTCACACAATTTTCTTTCTAAGCTTTACTGATAGACCAATGGCTATTCAAGCAACAAACACATGGTTAATGTTTCTAATGCACTCACAACCAACAAGACCTTGCTCAAATCATTTAGCTTTCCTTGTAAGAGTGAGAACACTTCTAGTTATCAAGTATCACAAATAGAAAAACAAGCCAGTTACCAATAACACACTGTTCGTACAACCCTTCCCTCATACGAGCATTGTACAGAGTATCAAACATTGAAGACGAAAACCCAAAGCTAAAAACATAGAAGCTTGTGAAAAAACAATAAAAAAATGATAATAAGAAGAAATAAAAAATTGTCTCATATTCCATTAATTAACCATGCAAAGTCTATGTTTAATGCATTAAACATGCATTTGAAACTGATTATCTTAGAAAAGTGTTGGGTTTTATTTCTATTAATTCTCATTTGTTTATTGTTTGTTGAAAAGCTTGTCTATTTTAGCTTTGTATCTCCTTAGTCCTAGGAACAACGAACTACTGGTAAGCAAGTTATGTGTTTGTTTATAATTGGCCAATATTTCATGAATTAGGTATGTGTTCACTACATGTGCACCCACAGTACATAACACATTGTTCAAAGAGTTCAGGTTTCCTCGTAACGCTTCTAGTTATCAAGTATAAAAAACAAACAGATGAGCCACTCACCAGTTGTACACAATTCCTATGGCCCCACCCTTGATCAAGCACTGTATAGAATGACAAATGTCAAAAATGACAACCCACAACCAAAAACACACAAGCTTCTGAACAAACAATAAGCAAATATGCATTCACTGCATGTGTATCGATAGTCCACAACACATTGCTCAAACCGTTCAGTTTTCTCTGCAACGCTTCTAGTTATTAAGTATGGAAAACAAATAGATGGGCCACTCACTAGCTACACACTACTAGCACTATACAGAATGACAAATGTCAAGGATGACAACCCACAACCAAAAACACATTTGCTTCTCAACAAAAAATAAACAAACAACAAGAAAAATAACCAAGCATTCTTTGCTTATGTTCACGCCAACTGTCCAACACATATCGCAAGGTTTGCATTTAATGCATTAAACATGCATTCACTTCTTCAGTATCGAACAACCTGCAACGAATGAAATAGTAAACCTACCTATCAACAGGAACTGCGACTAATTGAAAATAAAATGCAATGGATGCAATAGTAAACCTACCTATTGGAAGAACTATTAAAAGCAGTAATGCTTATACTATAGAATTTGATTCATTGGCCAGGGTTGTGTATCAAGTGCGAAGAAATTTTTTTCAACAATAATGCCCTTATAGTTTCAATTTAATTGTTAAACACTTGGAAAAATTTGTTATGTGCTTTTGTGTATCATGTTTATGAATAACATGTTATATGTCATGCACTACACCCATTTGTCTCCTTATCATTTCTAACAGTAAGCAATGCTTGTAGTTATAGAGTTTGAAAAAAAAACAAACCATCCACTCACCAATAGTGCATTTTACCTAGAATAAACAACGAAGAATTAACTATGCATTTATTGCTTCCATATGCAGGAGTTGTCCAATACATCTTGAACATTTTGTATTTAATGGATTAAACATGTATTTAGTGCTTGAGGATTGAATATTTTGCAATATATATAATGTCCCCCTATTTTCCTAATTTTCTCAAACAAAAATGAACAATAGACGTACTCCAGCCGATAGAAGGAGAGATAAAACATAATTTGCAAACATGAAAGATTTGTCCTTAAATCCAAATTGTGCAAAAAACACATAAATTTTTTAAAGAATATAATTTAATTTGCCAATCAACTATTTCAAAAGAGAATTCAACGATTGCAATAGTAATTTGCTTGTGGACAAAAATAGGTTCCATGTTTATGAATTACATGGCATGCCATTCACTATGCTCATTTGTCTATTCGGCAAGTCAGATTCTTGAACCAAGCTTCTCCCTTATTGTTCACAATTCTTCCAAGGCATAATATTTAGGCACACTGGAAGAATTTAAATTCATTGTAAACAAAAGGTAAAAATGACACAAAAATCTGACCTTTCAGTTGTTTGTTCAATAACCAGGTATATATGCAACCATATAGATCTTTTCCCCCATCTCCATTCACAAGAAATGGTGCCTATTACAAAGATAAATTAGACAAATGAACATAGTTCATGATATATAATATGTTATTCATAAACATGAAACACACAATCACATGATAAAATTTGTAAAAAAATTAGACAGACGCGATAAATTTTTGCAAACATTCAGACATTAATTCAAAATTTTGTCAACTTTGCTAATAGTGTAGTAGGCATGCAAGCAATTAGTAAATGGTTAATGCGTTTAATTCCTCCACAGTGAACATGACCTTGGTCAAATATCTGAAATAGCATTGCTTTATGTAGCAACAAGAGAAACATACAAGCTTTTCAAGAAACAATAAAGGAATGAGAATAAGCACAAAAAAAGCCAATACTATCACATGTTCACATGTGATAGTTGTATGATTATCACTATCAATGAAATTGGTTCACCTCTACAATGTGTGCACGACCTCAAAGCATAGACAAGAATTACCCTTTAGGGATGTTTGCTTTGATCAAGAGCAACATACCATCTCTAGCAACAAACTTTTCAGTCTTGTTGCCATGGACATATTACAGAAACTGATTAAATATTTGCCACAATATATAATGTCCCCCCATTTTCCTAATTTACGTAAAGGAAAATGAAAAATTGACCTACTCAAAACAATAGAAAAACATAAAAACCGTAATGTTGAAGCCCAAAAAAATATGCGCTCAAATCCCGACTATAGGAAGAAGACAAATATTTTAAACAAAAGAATCTCATTGGCCAAGCGAGTAATTGAAAAGAAAATGCAACACATGCAAAAGTGAACATGCATACTGTATTCAGTTTTTTCTATTATAAAGTGGATGCTATGGCAAATATTTAATCGGGGGATGCATATAGTGTGAGGTTTGGCGGCGGGCTAGTCAGTACTGAAGCAGTGAATGCATGTTTAATGCATTAAATGCAAAACTCACGATATGTATTATACAACTGGTGCAACACAAGCAAATAATTCTTGGTTAATTTGCTTGGTGTTTGCTTATTGTTTGTGCAGTGTGCAACTCATAAGTGGATCATCTATTTTTTTTTCATAGCTAATTCATGAAATCTTAGGTGAGTGTTGGGTTTTGTTTGTGCTTGTTCTATGCTTGCATAATTGCAACCATGGGATACACAATTCATATGCAATACTTCATATAATGCATCAGTAATATTTTCTTACAAGAAAATGAAAGAAAATATACTTAAATTATACAATTTGGTGAATGTATAAAGCAAAACATTGCACATGCACTGCATACCATAGGCCTGTAACTATGCATGAATCTCATTTCAAAATTAACTTGCTTTTGGCCATAAAATAGTTTCATGTTTATGAATTATATAACACATGTCATTCACTACACTCATCTATTTATGTTTCCTAAGTATGTGAGCCCCTTGAACACTGAAGGAGCTATAAAGTTTCCTTTCAACAATTATCTCAATGGCCTAGTTTTTCTTGAAAATTATGTTTATCTCTTTTTCTATTGCTTTGAGCGAGTCAATTTTTCATTTTCCTTGAAGTAAATTAAGCATATAGGGTGACATTATATATCGTGGAAAATATTTAATCAGGGGATGCATATAGTGTGATATTTCATTGTGGGCTGATGTGCACTAAAGCAGTGAATGCATGTTTAATAAATGAAAACTTCGTGATATGTGTTGCACAACTCATGCATATGCAAGTAGATAATGCATAGTTAATTCATGAAATATGAGGCAAGTGGTGGTTTGTGCTCTGCACCATGGGTGTGAGATATGTTGGAAGGTTGGTGGGTAGACATACAGTAAATGCATAGTTAATTCATGAAATCTGAGGCAAGTACTAGGTTTTGTTTGTGCTTATTATCATTTTTTTATCGTTTGTTGAAAATCTTGTGGGTTTTTTAGTTCTTGGTTGTGCTTTTTCATGTTCATTATTCTATAAAAGTGCACTGGTCGTGAGTGGCTTGTCCATGTGTTTATGATACTTGATAACTAGAAGTATTGCTTATTGTTACAAGGGCTAACGGGCCAAGTGGGTACACTAAATTACATATGCTTTGAGAAAGGTCTTGTGGAATATGGGGACAATGAACACACTATTTTTCTTTATTGTTCATTGAATTCATTGCAAACAAAGGGAAAGAATGATACAAGAATATGATATTCCACTTCCTTGTTCAACAATTAACTATATTTATAGCTACATAGATCTTTGCCTCCCTCTCCAATTGCACAAAAATATGTTACTTTTTCAATGAAGAATATGCATAATTACAATCATCGGATATGTAATCCATTGCTTAAGTATTTTCCAAAATCCCTTTGTCAAAACTTTCCCAATTTGAATTCAACAACTAAATATTTGCAAAAATATATAATATTGTATTCTCCTAATTTACTTAAACAAAATTGATTAGCAGACATAGTGGCATTTAATGCAATAGTTGTAGATTGATAGACAAGCGTTCCATTTACAACTGATAGTATACAATTGCAAAGTTGACCTACTCCAATCAATAGAAAAAGAAATAAACCATAATTTTGAAGGGAAAAAAAATTGTGCTTAAATCCTAACTATAGAAAAAAGCCAAAAATATTTTAAGCAATACAATTTCACTGGCGAAGTGACTATTTGAAAAGAAAGTGCAAGCAATGCAATAGTAAACCTACCTATCAGCAGGAACTAATAAAAATAGAAATGTTTATGTAATAGAATTTGATGCATTGCCAAGGGTTGTGTATTATTCATTTTTGTTAAAGTAAATCAGCAAATTAGGAACCCATTATATTCTTTGAAAATAATCAACCATTGCGTGAAAATTATGCCACCCTTGGTGATAAGGTAGTAGCTATAGAATCAATCAATACATGTTTAATGCACTAAATGGTATAACTATTATATCAGAAACAATAGTCTATTAAATGCAAAATTTGCAAAATAGATTTTCCCAAACATTTAGACATTAAATAGAAATCTTGTAAGCTTAGCCAATAGGCTGACAACTACCCAAGCGATCAATACATAGGTAATTCATTCAATTCCTCCATAGTCAACAAGACCTTGCTCAAAGTTTTCAATTTTTCCCATCTCTATTCTCATTTGTTACAATTCCTCTATTACTTGGAGCAGGCCTATTATTCATCTTTGTTAAAGTAGATTAGGAAAATAAAAGGACACTATATATTTTGAAAATATTTAATTGCTAAATTCAAATCTTGCCACCTTTGAGAACAGGATGATAGATTCTCAAGTAGTCAATGCATGTCTAATACATTTAATGGTATGATAGGCGAATAAAAAAAAATAGTATTTTAAATTCAAATAGCATAGGAAATGCATTAGAATTTTTTAGCATACAAACAACATCAACAAGCATGTTAAGAAACATGACATGCTAGTACTAGTGATAGGGACCAATTCCAATATCTTGTAGCCTATTGTTACTAGATAAAACAATACTCTTTTAGATATTTGAACAAGCTCTTCTTCCTTGTACATGCATACAATGCATTAACTTTCAATTCATTGCTTAGATAGGCACTACCCTGCTAGCAAAGTATTCTAATCAATACAATTTCATTGGGCAAGCAACTATTTTAGAATTCAACTAAACATTTGCAATAGTGTTTTCCCACAACTTTTTTAGTATACAAAGCCACTTAAGTGACTGCCCTTGTCCTCACACCAATACCTCTGTCCTGCCGTGGCTAGAAATATTATTCGCTATTATAAGGCCTAATTGTACAAATAGGTACAATAGATAACAAATGACATGAAACACTTGATTCCAACAAGCAGGTTACAATTTCAATAGTCTCATTTGCAATTAAGCGATAATAAATAATTATTATGTTTCTCTATTGCTTCGTATAGGCCTATTATTTTTTCATGTCAAAGAAAATTGTGAAAATAAGAGCACATTATATATTTTGCAAATATTCAATGTCTGAATGCAAATTATGCCACCTTTCGTAGTAAGATAGCAGATGTTGAAGCAATCAATGCATGTTTAATGCATTAAATAGTATGACTCGTAGGTCAGAAACAATAGTCTATTAAATAAAAATTGTGCAAGATAATATGTTACCCATAAACATGAAACACATAAGCACATGTATAGGAACAATGTACTATTGATGATCGAATAGTCTTTCTATTTATCATACTTGATAACTAGAAGTATTGCTCACTGTTACAAGGAAAACTGGATGGTTTGACCAAGCCCTTCTTCCATTGTTCCTAGGATTAAGAACATAGAGAACTAAAACACGCAATATTTTCAACAAACAATACACAAACCAGAATTAGCACAAATAAAACCCAACACTCACCTAAGATTTCATGAATTAGTACTCACCAGTTATCCAACATATCTCGCACAATTTGCATTCAATGGATTAAACATGTATTCACTACTTCATGATCAAATATTTCCCATAATACATAATGTCCCCTTATTTTGCTAATTTAGTTAAATGAAAATGAATAAACTATATTTTTCAGCACAAAAAATATATGGTTAAATCCTGACTATAGGAGAAAGGAAAAAATATTTTAAACAATACAATCTCATTGGCCAAGCAACTAATTGGAAAGAAAATGCAATGGATGCAATAGTAAACCTACCTATTGATAGGAACCAATAATAGACCTACTCCAACCAACTATGGGAAAAACACAAATATACTTCAAACAATACAATTTGATTCACCATGAGAAGTTTAAGAATAACAAGTGATTATTTCAAAAGAAAATTGAACAAATACAATTGTAAACCTACATACTGACATAAACTAAAAATTGCAATAGCGGCCTGCTTTTCAACAAAAAAAAGTTTTGTGTTTATGAATTACATGATAAGCCATTCACTATGCTCATATGTCTATGCAATAAGTCAGATTCCTCAACCAAGGTTCTCCTTTATTTTCCACAACTCTTCCAAACCATAAATTTTATGCACATCGGAAGACTTAAAATTCATTGGAAACAAAGGGGAAGAATGATACAAGAATCAGACCTTCCAGTTCCTTCTTCAAAAACCAAGTATATTTGTGCTCATATAGACATTTTCCTCCAACTCCAATTGCAAGTAATGGTTCCTGATACAAAGACAAATCAGACAAATGAGCACAGTCCATGACATATGATACACTATTCATAAACATGAACCACAGAAAGAACAATAAAATTTGCAAAAGAATAAACCAACATGATAATTTTTTGTGAACTTTCCTAGCTAGCCATTGTAACAACAAGCAAGTATCGTAAACACAGGAACAAGACACTCATCAGTAGTGCACTACCATAGAATAAAAAACATGTAAGAATAGAACCAAAAGCTAAAAGCACACAAGCTCTTTAACAAACAACAATAAGCACAAATAAAACCTAGTACGTGCTTCAGATTTCATGAATTAGCTATGCATTCACTGCTTCTATAAAATTTACTTTCCAAGCCTTGTTGATACGTTTCTACCTACTCAAGAAATAAACACATAATCAATGCATTCACTAGCCCGTTATCCCTTGTAATTCACATGCAATCTACTACACCCATTTTCACCCTTATCCCTTGTAACAAAAAGCAATACTTCCAGTTATCAAGTGTCAGAAATAAACATCCATCCCATTCACCAGCAATGCACTTTTACAGAATAACGAACATGCAAAAGCGCAACCAATAGCTAAAAAACACATAATATTTTCAAAAATCATAAACAAACAAGAATAAGGAAAAACAAAACCTAGCACTCACCTGAAATTTCATGAATTAACTATGCATTCACTGCACATATACCCACATGCAAAATGCAATGAAGAGCTAAGAAACCCACAAGCTTTTCAAAAAACGATAATAAAATGAGAATAAACACAAACAAAGTTCAAAACTCGCCTAAGATTTCATGAATTAGTTATGTGTTCACTGCATGTGTACCCATAAAATTATCAAGTATCATAAATACACAACCCATCCATTCACCAGCAGTACACTTTTATAGAATAGCGAGCGTAGCTAAAAAACCCACAAGCTTTTCAACAAACAACACACAAACGAAAATAAGCACAAAAAAAACCCCCAACACTCGCCTAAGATTTCATGACTTAACTATGCATTCAATACACGTGTACCCATATGCCAAAACACAATGAAGAGCTAAAAAACCCACAAGCATTTCAACAAATGATAATCAAATGAGAATAAGCACAAACAAAACCCAACACTCAACTAAGATTTCATGAATTAGCTATGTGTTCACTGCATGTGTACCAACGGTACAAAGGACATTGCTCAAAACATTCAATTTTCCCTATAATGCTTCTAGTTATCAAGTATAAAAAACAAACAGACGAGCCACTCACCAGTTGCACACCATTCCTATGGCTCACGCTTGATCAAGCATTGTACAAAATGGAAAACATCGAAAATGGCAACCCACATCCAAAATCATGCAAGCTTCTGAACAAACAATAAATAAACAATAAGCAAATATGTGTTCACTGCATGTGTACTGACGGTGCACAACACATTGCTCAAACCGTTTAGTTTTCCCTGCAACGCTTCTAGTTATTAAGTATGAAAAACAAACAGACAAGCCACTCACTAGTTTCACACTACAAGCACTGTACAAAATGACAAATATTGAATATGACAACCCACAGCCAAAAACACGCAAGCTTCTCAAGAAACAATAAACAAACAACAAGAAAATTAGCCAAGTATTATTTTCTTATGTTTGCACTAGTTGTCCAACACATATCGCAAGGTTTGAATTTAATGCATTAAACATGCATTCATTGCTTTAGTACCGACCAACCCACTGCCAAAACTCGTGCTACATGCATCCCCTGATTAAATATTTTCCACAATGTATAATGTTCCCCTATTTTCCTATTTTACTTAAAGGAAAATGAAAAATTGACCTACTCAAACTAATAGAAAAAGAGATAAACCATAGTATTCAAGCACAAAAAATATGCGCTTAAATCTTGACTATAGGAAAAATACAAAAATATTTTAAACAAAACAATCTCATTGGCCAAGCGAGTAATCGAAAAGCAAATGCAACGATTGCAATAGTAAACCTGTCTATCGACAGGAACTAATAATAGCAATTCAAAAGGGAGATATTTTAATACTTTTCAAATGTTAGGGTGTTTATATATTAAAATGGTTTAATTTCAATTATTTATTATAGGTATTATAGGTATGATGCCGCTAAGAAGGATTTAATACATCAAGTATACTTGTTACATTATAGATATGCTTTTGATTTATCAAGAGCCACCTAAGAATTCATACTAAAAGTGGTGAATTAAATTTTCAAGGGAGATTGCTAAAGCTACTTTCATATGGATTTGTACCAGAGAGATTTTTTATTTAATCTTGATTAAAGGGGAGCTACCTATGTATACATACTAGAGATTTTTTTTCCAAGAATATTTTAAGTTGAAATAAATTTTCAACCTGAATATTTAATGTGGGTCCTACGTATGAATATGTGCCAAGCAACTTGTCAGTTGTACAAGTGTCTTACAAATCAGCAAGGAGATTATTTTATTCCTTTAAGCATTGTCATCAAGATTGAGGAGGGGCTATTTTTTTCTCATAGATCCAAATTTGTAATAGAATTATCCAATTGGATGTAAATGCCAAGACCCAATGAACCTCAAATATTAAATACTAATGTAATCTGGTCCCTTGATCTAAAATGTAATATCTATAAAAGGCATATGCATGCTCATTTGTGAAGGGAGAATAGTATATCAATAGGGGGAGTTAGTTTTAGGAGAGGAGAGAATTAGAAATTGTTAAGAAAAATGTTGGAGAAATTAATATAGTTAGATCATTGACTTGATGAATTTTTGTGTTTAGCTTGAAAGTGTTACGGTTTGTTGTTTCTACTTCTCAAAAGTTAGTTCTGAGTTCATTTATGATAATGGTGAAATGTTAAATATGCTTTGAAAAATCTACTGCTCATACCATTTGGGTTTTGTTGACTGTAAATCACAATGCATGGTTAGCCTGAGCCAAATATTGCATTAAGTTCAACTGTGAATGTTTGTTCATGTCATGCTAATTATTGGGTGTATGCATGGATGTTCATAGTCTGGAAATATTTCATTATTACTTGGAATATTGCACCATTTCTGTGACATTGTATATTTGATCTTAGTTAAGTAGGAATAGGTTTTGATGGGCATTTGTCAATTTGCAACATTAGCCATTGTTATAATTGATCTTAGGTATTAGTTTTAGGATCTCTTCAAACCCTATACCTTTTGATCTTTCTTTGGGTTAGTGTTAAGAAGAAATAGCATCACTAAATTGTCATATTTGATGAATTACAGTTAAGATTTATATCTATTTTCCGATCTCATGAAACCCTTATTTAAGTTTGAAGCTTCCAACCTTGTTGAACCATAAATGCCCTTTGTGATACCAACAAATTATATCAAACATTGAGTCATTTCTACAAGTCAAAACTTGACATACATAGACCTAGCATACATTAGTGAGGTATTTGGATTGAATACATCTACAAATATCCCCATTGACTTAAATTCCCCATGTAGAGAATATGAGAAAGATAAGTAGAGCTACAAAGTAAAATGACTTCCTTGACATAGGAATAAGCGACATGGGAGGAATTTGGTAAAATTCCAATAAAGTGAGAAAGATCATTTTGATGAAGATATTTTTTAACTTATTATTTTGTTAAAACATACTATGATCTATGCTAGGTCTTGGGAATTGGTGCAAAAATATAGATTCCTATGCATTTAATGATGTTGGCTACTGATAAATTACACATGTAAACCTAAATAGAGATTTTGACTTTGCTTCATTCATTTTTTATGGAATTCACAAAGAATTAATGGTTGTGAGGAGTGATGACAAGATAATTTATTTCAGATGGTATTCCTTGATATGTCATATATTTATATACAATGGAAATAATATTTGGGATACAACCTTGCAAATTATGGATGTTGATGACCAAAAAATCCCATTTCCAATCTAGTGTTGGACATACATTTGGGATATGCATTGTCACAACAATTGTGGTTTTTGAGGAGTGTTTTGTCAAACCTATATTGGTAAACTTAGGTGTCAACACAAATATATTGTCTAAAGAAATCATGGGGTTTTAAAGGCCTAAGGAGAGACAACCTAAGTTAGGAATCTAGCATAACTGGAGAGATTGGTACTGTAATACCCCTCTATTTTGTCCTTTTGATTGAATAGTGTTCTACTCTTTTATGTTGTACTTTCTGTTAGTACCTAGACTATGGTACTCAACTTCTTTTGATCGCTATCTATAAAGCGACGTTAATGTTATCTTTTGATGTGATGGTATTTTAATATGATGTTATCTTTATGCCATGTTTTGAATTAGCATTATGGATGTTCGAATTAAAGATGTTTTATGCTTTGAATTATATTAGTATGTTAGAATTGTCAGTTAGCTACATTGTATTGGTGAAGAGGACGATATCGCATCACTCGCTTGCGAGCGCCTTGCGATTTCGGGATTTCCTCTTCACAGTGTGTATTTTATGTTGTTTATATTATATGTTGTTGTTTACTTGATTTTCAGGTTGACAGGTACAAGACATCGACTCCACTTGGTTTTACAGGTTGGAGCGTGTTCAATGCCCAACAGTATTCGATTGGGAGATAGTAGCTAGGTTTTCGTGCCACGTCGTCACCCTAGTCCTAGTGTGTCGTCAGGTGTTGTCGGGTTGTGTTGCTTTGAATATTGTTCCCTCTCTTAGTTATTTAATTGCAAGTCGAAAAGGGTAATTAAATGGCTTAATGCTTTTAAGTTGTTGATTAATTTAATCTGGAACTATGTTGAAATATAATTTATTTTATTATTAATTTAATTCAATTGTTGATTAAATCTATTTTATTAATTAATTAAATTTATGATGTTGAAATGAGTTAAGTTTTTTATTTTGAAGTTATTGTTTATTGGAAGAAATTGAAAATTAAAAGAAAATGTATTAAATTTATTTTTTTGAAAAATTTGAATTCAAAATTAGAAAATTGAGATATTTTGCTATTCTGTTTTCAGAAATTGATGAGGGTTGTTATATGGTTATTTTTGGGGATATTTCATTATTATGGAATTTTTCTTCACAATTTTGGATCATGAAAATTTTTGGAAAAAGTTTGAAATAGAAAGAGGAGGAATTGTTGGATTTTGTGGGTTTTGGGATTTAAGCTACAAAAAATTGTGGAACTAGATTTGGAAGCAAGGTTGGAAGCTAAGCATCATTTGGACCTCTTCAAATTCAAAATACTAGGTTCATGTTATTTAATTGTTTATTAAATTTGAAAAGATTCATGTTTTGAAATTGTTGTTTGCAAAATTCATTGTTTGAAAACTCAAATGAATTATGTTTAAAAAAAAAAATAGAAAACCCATCTTGAAATCTGAGTTTGTTTGCAAAAATCAAAAAATTGAAAAGAGCAGGGGAAGAATTGTTCAATTTTGTGGTTTTGGATAAAAGCTCAAGGAATCTTTGGAGCTTAAAAGGGATTCAAGGTACCATCAGGATCTTCATCATACTTCAAAAAAAATTAGGTTCTCATCTTGTATTTCGTTATATTTTTTGAATTCAATGGCTTTTGTGTGGATGGCAAAACTTGTTGAAATCTTGTTCTCATGATTTGGAAAAGATTGTTCAAAGTTGGAAATGAATTCTTGGTTACAATTATTATTTCAATACTGTTTTATTTCAATTTATTTGAAGATTCAAGCTTGAATGAATGGGAATTATGTGTATTTATATATATCCTTATATATATATGTGCATATACTTCTTTACATATATATACATTTTTATAAATTTTGTTTTATAAGGTTATGTTGGCAAAAATTTTATAAATTTTGCCAGGTTGGAAATTTTTAAAGAGGTCTGTATTTTCTTTCTAAGTTCTCATTTTTCTTGCAAAAAAAAAAACAAAAAAAAAGATAGTCGAATTTTATTCTTTTAAAAAATAAAATAATAAAAGAAAATTTGTTGGGGGCTGGGGCTCACCCCACCACCGCCCCCATGGGAAGTGGCATGGGGGAGTGCACCTAGCGACCCTCGCGGCCCGCGCGGACTGTGCACCCATGCCACCACTGTGGGTGGCCGACACTACTAGCGCCGCCCGTGCCCTGTGTAAACCGCCTCCGCCTTCAGCCCACGACGACTCCTCCGCCCATGGTGGCTTCTTCACCCGTTCCTCCCTCCTCCTGGAGGTGCCGCCTCCTGCGGCCGCCACAGTCGAAACCGCCACCGCCTGGGTAAAACCCGCGGCCGGCTGACCTGCTCCCGCCTCATACAATCGCACGGGTTCAGAGGTTCATGCGATTCAACCCTAAGGGTTGGCGTGTGATCCGAGACATGGCCTTTTTCTTATTAAAATTAAAATATATATATATATATATAATAATATTTTATTATATTTTTTTTCTTATATTATAATTTTTATAATATTATAATTTTTTTTTTTTATCCCAATATATTATTACACGTTAATATTAGGATTTAGGATAATATTAAAGGATTTTAATAGTGCAATATTATGATTCATTATAATATTAAAATGCATTTAGTGGTTTAATATTATGATTTTTATAATATTATGAGAAAATTTAAACAATAGTAATAATATTAATGTTTAATATTAACATTTTGAAAATGAGAATTTCATTTTATTATTATATTGTTTAAAGGGGAATATTACTTTTTTTTAAGAAAATGAGTTTTATTGAATATGGAATAAATATTTTATTTAAAAATGGGATTTTGCTTTTATCTGAATTATTGAGATACGGGTTAATGTTTCATGTATTTAAATGCTACATGGAAATAAAATGATTTTTAAATGGCGTATTTAATTCAATTCATTTAACACATTGATTATTGAATGCTAGTGAGGAAATGGGTTTAGTGAACCCAAAGTAGATTTGATTCTTTCCTTGTTTTTTTTGAGTTGTTCGTATGGCCATTCGGGAAATGTGGGTCTTAGCATTTGACAAGTCTTCCAGTTGGGTTTTCAAGTTTTTGGGTTGTCGTACTATGTAGTCAACCTTTAGATGGCCTTGGGTAATGTGTAACCAGTTTGTTTCCCGGTTATCATGAACGGGAGTGTGTGGACCGTATGCCATGGTTAGGGATGTGGTACCCTTATGTCGCACTTGTGTACCCTTGGGTTGTGGAAGTTGTTCCACGTGTCATCTTAGAGGAGTGGCTTGTAATGAGGGCCGGCACATGAAGTGGTGCCAGGATAACTCGTTATAAGTTAGTTAATCCAATGATAACTTAATTAACTGATTAGAGTATCACGTAGTATCAAACACTTAATAAGATAATTATGCCTCGCTTATGAACACAAGGGCTTGTAAAGACTTGGGTTGAGATGAGAAGGCCTGGAATGGCAAGATCGTTATCTTGTCTCTACGAGAGATAACTGATTCCGCATTCGTTTACATGAGGGGCCAGAAGTTGTTAGAGGTTACCAGGATAACCCGAGATGGGGGTCAGGGCCTAGGAAGACTCACCAGGATAACCCATGTAACATTGTGATGACACTTCTCCTAGGTCGATAGTATGTTCACATCAGTGATGCAGATGATTACGTAATTTTTGGAAGCATTGTAACCTTGTGTTAGTGATGTCACTATATTTATTTCAGTATTGTTGTGTTAGCCTATGTCTAGAGGTAGATGTCCTTGGTTAGAAATCCTTGTTACTATCTCCTAGCATGGGGGGTGGACCTTTGGGTTCCACTTGGTTGGGTGGAATGTGCACCTTTCTCCATTGGGTTTTTCTCCTTGTTCGTGTGGACGAGACTTCCAATTGGAGAGTTCGTGGTTTCAGTTGCAGTTCTTGCTTGATTTCATTACAGTTGTTCTTATAATTTATTACACCTCTTTGTTTCGAGGTGGAATTTTTAATTGTAATTATGTATATTGGACTTACCTCATTCGGGGAATAAGAATTGTAACCCTATTGTTTAATTATGATTAATGAATTTGAAAGTTATCTCTTATGCTTGTTGTAAAATCATCTTACTTGGAATGTATGTGTTATTTTATTAATTAAATAATTGACATGGGTTTTATTTATGTTTGTGTTGAGGTTCTATATAACCTCTATCTCATAACCTTAGAGGTTGTTGGCATTAGTTAGTGAACTTATTATTTTCACTTAAGCAAAAAAAAAATAGCCTGTTTAAGTAGTTGTTGCAACTTCCTCTAGGGTTGTGTGGCGGGGCGTTACACATGGTATCAGAGCCTAGGTTTAAACACTGGGTACTTTGGGATTATGATGGAACCATTAAGCTTTTAGTTGTTTAGGTTTTTAGTTGTATATCTTGCCTAATACCTTGACGTGTTTATGCAGGATTATGCCTCCCAAACGTAGAAGAGGTAGAGGGTATGTTTGTGGCTGTATAGGCGGTCGTGGTGAGAGTCATCGTGACTCTCCTCCTTTAGTTCCTCTTATCCCAGATCAGGAGGAACAACAGGCATCTCAGAATTCACCTAGGGTTGGTAATTGTCAGCAGGATCCAACAGGGATCAAGGCAGCGCGTAGAGCATTAGAGGAGGCTTTGGCACTCCTTGGACCAAGGAAAGTAGAGGTTCAGGTTAACCCTGTGGTGAGGGAAGCTCCACCCCAGTCTGAGTCACATATGAGGGACCTACTCAGGGGACACCCTCCATTATATGATGGATCTGGTACTGGTTTAGAGGCCAAGACTTGGCTCATAGACCTGGACAGGTGTTTTTCCATGCATTCGTATGGCAGTAACACCAGAGCTTGTTATGCCATCATGTAGTTGAGAGGATTTTCATCCACTTGGTGGTGACTAGAGGAGCAGAAGCTCCATATTGACATTGACACTGCATCTTGGGAGATCTTCTTAAAGAGATTCAGAGCTCGGTTCTTATCTGAGCATTGGCATCAACATCGAGGCGACGAGTTCCATGCCTTGCATCAGATGGCATTATCTGTTGAACTGTACGAGCGACATTTTTATGAGCTCAAACAGTATGTAGGGATTAGTGACGACAAGAGTATGTTGGTACACCATTTTGTCAGGGGCTTAAATGCCCGTCTCAATAGTGGTGTGAGGGTTTTCAAACCCAAGACCATGGAAGTGGCAGTAGAGAAAGCACGCCTTATTGAGGAGAATCATAGTTTAGCACTTGGAGGACATATGAGTGTTCCAGTTGATAGTAGTGCAGTGGCAGGATCTAGAGCTAGAGGAGGGCAGTCTCAGGGAGGTTTACCTCCTAGGTCTCAGTAGGGGCCATCTTAGGGTGGATAGCAGCATCAACAGGTATCGTAGGGGAAATGTAAAGGTTTCCAGTTGAGACAGGGAGATAGGAATTGGAGGCGTGCAAAACGCTTCAGTTTTGATTAGTCAACTCAGAGTTCACAGTCTACTTTCAAGGGTAGTGCACAACAGTCTAGCGCACCATATGGAGGTAGAGGTTTTTGTAGAGGCATTGAGTGTTTTGCATGTGGTCAGCAGGGTCACATGGCTAGAGGCTATCCCAACAGGGGCGCATCTGGATTTTCATAGGGACCAGCGACATCTGAGCCGATAGTTGGTGATGTAGGTAGAGGGCATCGATTTTATGCAGGGGTTGATAACTGCCAGGTAGAACATCAGGGCACTGTCATCGAGACATATGGTATGTTGATGGGTAGCCCAGTTACCATTTTATTTGATTCAGGAGCAACAAAATCCTTCATTTCTTCATCAGTCATGTTGCGATGTAGACTGGGTGTGGTAAGGCAAGTCGATAGGTGGCAGGTAGAGCTAGCTTCAGGTGCGAAATTTGCATCGCATTCCCTTGTGCTAGAGTGTAGATTGGAGTTTGGACCTCTCTAGACTACGATGGACGTTCGAGTTATTCCTTTGGGTTCTTATGACATCGTCATAGGGATGGATTGGTTGGAGGCACATAGTGCAGTCTTAGATTGTTGACGCAAGTCGATTTGATGCAGTGAGGCATCTGGGAGAGAGGTAGAGATAGTGGGAGTCTAGAGGCTGATTTATTTGAGGGTCATCTCAGCTATGCAGTTGAGAAGGTGTGTATGTCAGCATTTCCAGTTGTTTGCTATCACAGTGGATGACTTGGATCTAGGTGGTGGAGAAGAGAAAGTCTCTCTTGATAGTCACCCCATCCTTCAGGAGTATTTTGATGTCTTCCCAGACGAGATTCCAGGGATGCCACCTCAGAGGGATATTGACTTCAAGATTGATCTTATACCTGGTTCACAACCTATTTCTCGAGCTCCATATCGTATGACTACCTAGGAGCTGAAAGAGCTTCTTTTAGAGTTTGAGGAGTTGTTAGAGAAGGGCTTCATTCACCCTAGTGTTTCACCATGGGGAGCACCAGTCATCTTCGTGAAGAAGGATGGTTCACTTCGGTTATGTATTGATTACCGACAGTTGAAAAAAGTGACCATCAAGAATCGATATTCACTTCCTAGGATCGATGATCTTTTTGATCAGGTCAAGGGTGCCACCATCTTTTTGAAGGTTGATCTTAAGTTAGGATTTTATCAGCTTCGGATCTTTGACTCTTATATTCATAATACAACGTTTCAAACGCGGTATGGTCACTACGAGTTCACAGTAGTACTGTTCGGGTTGACGAATGCACCTTCTGTGTTCATGAGTCAGATGAACGGTGTATTTCATACATACCTAGACAGGTTTGTCCTTGTGTTCCTTGATGACATTCTAATATATTCTAGGACTATGGCAGAGCATGAGGAACATTTGTGGCAGGTATTGCAGTGCTTGCGGGATAATCAGTTGTTTGCTAACCTGTCGAAGTGTGAGTTATTCAAGTCTGAGGTACAGTACCTTGGGCATGTCATCTCAGGGAAGGGTATTTCAATGGATCCTGCAAAGATCCAAGCGATCTTAGATTGGCCTATGCCCACAAATGTGGCAGAGATACGTAGCTTTATGGGGCTAGCAGGTTATTACAAATGCTTTGTGCAGGGTTTTTCAAGGATAGGTTACGATATCACTACCCTTCAGAGGAAAGGGAAGAGGTTGAGTGGTCTAAGAAGTGTGAGGCAACATTTCAAAACCTCAAGGAGATGCTCACTAGTGCACGGATACTTGTTATACCAGATCCAACTGGGGACTTTGTAGTTTGGACAGATGCGTCCTTGGAGGGTCTTGGTGTAGTGTTGATGCAGGAGGGTCAAGTCATTGCATATGAGTCACATAAACTCAAGGATGATGAGTTGAACTATCCCACCCATGATCTTGAGTTAACGGTAGTTGTGCATGCATTGACGAGATGGAGGCATTTCCTTCTTGGCCATAGGTTTGAGTTGCATAGTGATCACAGGAGTCTTCAATATATCTTCACGCAGCCCAATCTTAATGCTAGGTAGAGGTGTTGGATGGAGTTCCTTTGTGAGTATGACTTTGAGGTGAAGTAAATCTAGGAGAAGGAAAATGTCGTAGAGGATGCACTCAGTAGGCAGAAACATGAGATATCTGAGTTGACTCTAGTTGTGGATTTATGGAGTCGAATTCTTTCTGCCCTTCCACCAGATAGTTAGTACCAGGAGGTCAGGACAGTGATAGAGGCAGGTAGACCTCTTGAGGGCAGACATTCAGGATATTCTCTAGAGTCATATGAGTTATTGAGACACACAAGATGCATATACGTTCCTCCTTTAGATGGTCTTCACACCTTGGTCATGACTGAGGCACATCGTGCACCTTATTTAGCCCATCTTGGGGTGAAGAAGATGCATGCAGATTTGCGTCAGTTGTACTTTTGGCTAGGGATGAAGTGAGATATTGCAGATTTTTTGTCACGATGTCTAGAGTGTCAATGAGTTAAGGCTAAACATCAGCATCCAACAGGGCTCTTGCAACCGCATTTAGTACCAGAGTGGAAGTGGGATATAATCTCATTGGATTTCATTGTTGGTTTACCCAACTCTTCAAGACGACATGATGCGATAATGGTGACAGTTGATAGGTTGACGAAGGTGGCACACTTCTCACCTATTCGCTCATCCTATACCGCATCATCCGTAGCTAGAGTGTTCATGGAGGATATTGTGAGGTTACATGGTATTCCACATTGGATTATTTCTGATTGGGATCCAGTGTTCACCTCAGCGCTTTGGACATCATTGCAGCATGCGATGGGGACACAGTTGAACTTCAGTTCAGTTTATCACCTAGAGACAGATGGACAGACCAAGAGGGTTAATCAGATCCTTGAGGATATGTTACGTATGTATGTGATGGACTAGCAGACACGATGGGAGGATTATCTCTATTTGGTAGAGTTTTCCTATAATAATGGTTTTCAGAGTTCCATTAGCATGTCACCATTCCAGGCATTGTATGGGAGACCATGTCGTACCCCCTTGAGTTGGGATCGACTAGAGGACAAGATAGTGTTGGGTCTTGAGATGTTGCAGGATATGGAGCAGCAAGTGGATAGGATTAGAGAGCACTTGGTGGCAGTGCGGGATAGGCAGAAGAAGTATGTGGATGCATGTAGAGTGGATCGTCAGTTTGTTGTAGGCGATAGAGTCTTCTTGCGGGTGTGTCCACGAAAGAGTCCCATTCGTTATGGGAAGGGCTCTAAGTTGGCGCCTCGCTTTGTCAGACCTTTCGAGATACTCGAGAAGATTGGTCCTGTTGCTTACCATCTTGCTTTACCGCCTAGTCTCTCATGCATTCACGATGTGTTTCATGTTTCAATTCTTTAGCCATACCATCCAAACATTTCTCATGTCCTTGATTGGAATGCATTGCAGGTAGAGGACAGGAAACTAGCTTTGGAGCCCGTGGCCTTCGTGGAGCGTAGAACGCTCGCCCTTCGAGGGAGAGATATTGCTCAGGTTAGGATCCAATGGGATCCTAGGGATGACACGTCATCCACATGGGAAGATGTAGCTAGAATGAGGGAACTTTATCCCTATTTGTTCGCAGACTTCCAGGAGTAAGCCTGACCCTAGGAGGGGAGGATGTAATACCCCTTCGTTTTGCTCTATTGTGCAAACAATGTTGGTTCCTCTTTTATGCTTTAGTATTGTGTTGTACTTTGACTTTGTACTTGGTTATAGTTGATCACTTTTTTATCGTGATGTATCTTGATGTGATTATTATGGCATGTTTGGAGTTAGCATATGGGGATATTTAAATTTATGATGTTTCATGCTTTCGATTATGCTGCTATGTTAGATGCATCAGTTAGTACTACTGTATTGGTGAAGAGGATGGTATCACATCACTTGCTTGCGAGTGCCCTACGATTTCATGATTTCCTCTTCACGGTGTGCCTTATTTATGACATATTATTGCATGTGGATGTATTCCTTGCTCGTAGGTTGACAGGTACAGGGCATCGACTCCACCTGGTTTCAAAGGTTTGAGTGTGTCCAAGGCCCAACGACATTTGATTGGGAGATAGTAGCTAGGATCTATGTGTCGAGTCGTCACCCTGGTCATAGGGTGTCATCAGTCATAGTGTGGTCCAATTGTTTTATTTTGTTCAATTTGCTTGGTTTTAGTTTATTTAGGAAGTTTGAATAATGTTAGAAATGTGATTTAAATTAGTGAGTAATTTAATTTAATTAATAAATAATTTAATCTTGTAGTAGATTTATTTTATTAATTGATTAAGTTAATTGTGTTGAAATGATTTACATTATTCATTTTGGAAATTCATGCATATTTAAGTTGGAATTGAAAATTAAGAAAATGCTTAAAAAGTCAATTTAGAAATTTGAAAATTTGAAAATTCAAAAAATGAGATATTTCCTATTCTATTTTCTGGAATTATGAGGGTGGTTGTAGGACTTTTGGGGAAAAATTGCATTATTATGAATTTTCTTCACAAGTCTTGTTAATGGAGTTTTTGGAGAAAAATTGAAAAGAGGAGGGGAAGAATTGTTCAATTTTGTGGGTTTGGATAAAAAGCTCAAGGAATCTGTGGAGCTTAAAAGGGATTCAAGGTACCATCAGGATCTTCATCATACTTAAAAAAAAATCAGGTTCTCATCTTGTATTTAGTTAAATTTTTTGAATTCAATGGCTTTTGTGTCGATGACAAAACTTGTTGAAATCTTGTTCTCATGATTTGGAAAAGATTGTTAAAAGTTGGAAATGAATTCTTGGTTGCAAGTATTATTTCAATACTGTTTTATTTCAATTTATTCTTCAATTTGTTTGAAGATTCAAGCTTGAATGAATGGGAATTATGTGAATTTATATATATCCCTATATATATATGTGCATATACTTCTTTACATATATATACATTTTTATAAATTCTTTTTTATAAGGTTATGTTGTCAAAAAATTTATAAATTTTGCTAGGTTGAAATTTTTAAAGAGGTCTATATTTTCTTTCTAAGTTCTAGTTTTTCTTGCAAAAAAACAAACAAAAAAAAAAGACAATCGAAATTTAAAATAGAAATAATTATAATAATAAAAGAAAATTTGTTGGGGGCTGGGGCTCACCCCACCGCTGCCCCCATGGGAAGCGGTGAGGGGGAGCACACCCAATGACCCTTGTGGCCCTTGCCACCACTGTGGGTGGTCGACGCTACTAGTGCCACCTGCACCCTATGTAAACCACCTCCACTTTCAGCCTGCTACGGCTCCTCCGCCCACGGCGGCTTCTCCGCCCATGCCTCCCTCGTCTCGTCGTCGCCTGGGTAAAACCCGCGGTCGACTGACCTGCTCCCGCCTCATACAATCGCATGGGTTTCGAGGTTCGCGCGATTCAACCCTAAGGGTTGGCACGCAAACCAAGACAAGGCCTTTGTCTTATTAAAATTTTAAAAATATATATATATATATATATATAATAATATTTTATTATAATAATATTTTTTATATTATAATTTTTATAATATTTTAATATTATAATTATTATAATATTTTTTATTTTTTTTATCCCAATATATTATTACATGTTAATATTAGGATTTAGGATAATATTAAAGGATTTTAATAGTGTAATATTATGATTCATTATAATATTAAAATGCATTTAGTGGTTTAATATTATGATTTTTATAATATTATGAGAAAACTTAAACAATAGTAATAATATTAATGTTTAATATTAACATTTTGAAAATGAGAATTTCATTTTATTATTATATTGATTAAAAGGGAATTTTTTTTTTTTAAGAAAATGAGTTTTATTGAATATGGAATAAATATTTTATTTAAAAATGGGATTTTGCTTTTATCTGAATTATTGAGATACGGGTTAATGTTTCATGTATTTAAATGCTACGTGGAAATAAAATGATTTTTAAATGGCATATTTAATTCAGTTCATTTAACGCATTGATTATTGAATGCTAGTGAGGAAATGGGTTTAGTGAACCCAAAGTAGATTTGATTCTTTCCTTGTTTTTTTTGAGCTATTCGTATGGCCATTCGGGAAATGTGGGTCTTAGCATTTGACAAGTCTTCCAGTTGGGTTTTCAAGTTTGTGGGTTGTTGTACTGTGTAGTCAACCTTTAGATGGCCTTGGGTAGTGCATAACCAGTTTGTTTCCCGGTTATCATGAATGGGAGTGTGTGGACTGTATGTCACACTTGTGTACCCTTGGGTTGTGGAAGTTGTTCCACGTGTCGTCTTAGAGGAGTGGCTTGTAACGAGGGCTGACACACGAAGTGGTGCCAGGATAACTCGTTGTAAGTTAGTTAATCTAGTGATAACTTAATTAACTGATTAGAGTATCACATAGTATCAAACACTTAATAAGATAATTATGTCTCACTCATGAACACAAGGGCTTGTAAAGACTTGGGTTGAGACGAGAAGGCCTGGAACGGCAATATCATTATCTTGTCTCTATGAGAGATAACTGATTCTACATTGGTTTACATGAGGGGCCAGAAGTTGTTAGAGGTTACCAAGATAACCCGAGATGGGGGTCAAGGCCTAGGAAGACTCACCAGGATAGCCCATGTAACATTGTGATGACACTTCTCCTAGGTCGAGAGTATGTTCGCATCAGTGATGCAGATGATTATGTAATTTCTGGAAGCATTGTAACCTTGTGTTAGTGATGTCACTGTATTTATTTCAGTATGGTTGTGTTAGCCTATGTCTAGAGGTAGACGTCCTTGGTTAGAAATCCTTGTTACTATCTCCTAGCATGAGGGGTGGACCTTTGGGTTCCACTTGGTTGGGTGGAACATGCACCTTTCTTCGTTGGGTTTTTCTCCTTGTTCGTGTGGATGAGACTTCTAGCTGGAGAGCTCATGGTTTCAGTTTCAATTCTTGCTTGATTTCATTACAGTTGTTCTTATAATTTATTACCCCTCTTTGTTTCGAGGTGGAATTTGTAATTGCAATTATGTATAATGGACTTACCTCATTCGAGGAATGAGAATTGTAACCCTATTCTTTAATTATGATTAATGAATTTGAAATTTATCTCTTATGCTTGTTGTAAAATCATCTTACTTGGAATGTATGTGTTATTTTATTAATTAAATAATTGACATGGGTTTTATTTATGTTTGTGTTGAGGTTCTATATAACCTCTGTCTCGTAACCTTAGAGGTTGTTGGCATTAGTTAGTGAACTTACTTATTATTTTTACTTGAGCAAAAAAAATTTAGCCTGTTTAAGTAGTTGTTGCAACTTCCTGTAGGGTTACGTGGCGGGGTGTTACAAGTCTTTCCCCACCTTTTTGGCATATAGTTGTCATTGATGTCAAAATGGAAAATTTGGCAAAGGAGATTATTGGCATAATGATAGAGGATGAGTGTGACTGTAGTGGATTTGATGGAAAATTAGATGGTAGATTCAAACTGGGTTTCTCGAGAGCTTTCTAGAAAGGTATTGTGCAGGTCGTGATGTCAATGGAGGTGTCAACATTCATTTGTTCATGATCTCGGTCTAGGGTTTATCAATTAAACCCTATGTGTGTAGGAGTTTATATTCATATATTTCAAATAGTTTCTATTCTATCGGTGACTTGGTGTTACAGGTTGCAAGTCACATAAGTAACAACTTATGTCATTTGTTCCATGTAGATGACTGGCCCCTCTGCCTAGCACTTTAAGGTGATAAATTTTCATCATCTCAATAGAAAATGGATTATTTACTATGTTGTGAGGTTCTAAATTTTCTTAACCTCCAAACTTAGCAACTTGGTGTCGTCGGAAAGGATCAGACGGTGCCCGCATACCCTGCTAAGATTTTAGAAAGACCCGCGAGGTCAGCGGGGAGCGGTGGAGATTAATCCATGATGGGTGGATACTGATTGTAAATGCAATGTGGGACCTAATAGGATTGTGATGTAGGTCGACAGGTGGTGAAGAGTGATTTCTCAATATGCTAGTTCACAGTGTTGTTGTGAATTAGGTGGCGATGATGTGGATGACAAATGGCAACAACCCACAGACCCCGCATATGCAAGCCATGCAGTAAGAGATATGTGATGCAAATCATATGGCGATTTATCAAATGGTGATCTTGAGTCGGTGGAGATCGACGATGCGTATTTAAAGGTATGGAAATGAACAAAAGCCAATGGATCATGTCATGAAGTAAGGGATCAACGGATAGGATTCAAAGGTGAAGATCTCAAATGGCTAAGTCCGTGTAAATAGGGTTTTGACTAGAAACTGACATAGAGGAAGAATTAATTGGTCCAACTACACCCAGTGACCAATGTAAATGAGATTTGATGCAAAAAACGGTGACACAGATTGCAGAGGTGATCACAAAGACAAGAATCAAGATCAAATCAAATAATCAAAAGAACACATTGAATGCATAATCAGATTTTAGGGCGTGACAAAGAGAATGAAGGGAAATTATTTGTAACCGAATTAAATGTTGTATGGCTCGATGCATAGGTATGGTTATATCTAATTAACCTTATCAGATATCATGATGATGACGTGTATCTTGATGAACAGGTAACTTGCTGATGAATTTTGCAAGCGAGGGAAACCCTAATATGAAGCTAGGGTTGATCTAGATGATGCAGTGGATCCCGAGGTAGTAATTGCAGATTGGTGAAAAAGAAAGACAATCAAGTATTGTCCAAGTGTTGAGTCTATAAGTAAGGAGAAGTGTGAGAAGTCTATGAGTGCACTGTGTGCTAAACAAAGAGAAGTAAATCTAAGAATGAAATATAGAAGTGAGTGCAGAGAAGAGGAGAGTGCAAAGTAGAAGTATGTGTTGTTGAGAGTGAAGCTACAACAATAAAGTGTAAGTTGTAGTAACTGCAACCATGCATTATATGTATTGATGCATCTCAGGTTTGTGTAGAACCATTTATATGCACATTTGAGCTTGTAATATTGTAAGAGGTTGTAGCCTCATTTGTACTAAGTTGTAGCATCCTTGAAGTTGTAGCTTCTAAATTAGGGATTTGAAATTTCCTTATGTTGTATCCCTAAAACATTGTAACACAGATTTGGATTGTGAGACTGGATTAGGACCGTAGATCCTAGTAGCATTTATCACCATGGTTTTTCCCATCCTAGGTTTTCCATGTATATCATATGTTATGTGATGTGTTGTGTGCTTGATTATATTTCTATATCACATGTTAAATATCTACACATTAAGGTTCAAATAAAGAAGTATCCACAAAAGGTTTTAAGATCCAAACTTTAAGATCTACTAATTCACCCCCCCTCTTAGTAGATTGTTGTGATCGGACAATTGGTATTAGAGCCCTATGTTCCCTAGGAGAAGCTTAATCAGCTTGGGTAGATTTTGGATAGGAAAACACAATGGAATTTTAGGAAGGTTCAAACAAGCCACCTAGGTTTGATGGAACAAACTATGCTAAATGGAGCTCACTAATGTAAGGGTACACTTCGTTTCTCTTGGAACTGAAGTTTGGGCAACTATCAAAACCCAATATACTATTCCTACTACTATTCTTACTAATCTTGTAGGAAAGTAGAATTAAAAGGACAATAAGAAAGCTTGGTTTATCATTATGAACAATTTTTTTGATTCTATGCATAACAAAGTTATGCATTGTAAAATTGAAGAAGATCCATGAAGGTGACACCAAAGTAAATTTGGAAAAGTTACAAGTACTAAGAGAAAAATTTGAAGGCTTGAAGATAACTAAAGAAGAGAAGATTGTAGACTATCTTCAAAGAGTTGATGATGTGGTAAATGGAATTAAAGGATATGTTGTAGATCTGAAGGAAGAATATGTTGTCCTGAAAGTTCTCAGGTCTATAATAGTCAAATATGATTCCAAGATTTCTGCTATCGAAGAAGGAAGAGAGATTGATAAACTCACTCTTGATGAGGTGCATGGCATAATTACTGCATATGAGATGATAATTCCTAATGTTGAATCATATAGGAGAGAATTTGCATGTAAGGTTGTTAAGAAAGAAAAAGATGAAGCTGATAAGAAAAATGAAGATGTTGTCATTGCATCTGATTATGAAGAAACTGATGAGGAAGAAGAAAACTTCATAAGAGGACTAAGGAGAGGATCTGGTAAATATAAAGGCGAGCTCCCTTTCAAGTGTTCTAATTGTGGTAGAATAGGTCATTTTTCTTTAAAGTGTCCATATGATAAAGAGGACAATTTCAAGCAAGAAGAAGATATCAAAAAGAAGAAAACGGTTTATCCAAAAAGGAAGAATTTTGGAAAGGAGAAGACTTGAGTCTATACATCAATGAATAAATTGAAGTGTTTGATGCTAGTGATTGTTCTGAATAGGATCAAGACCATTCCCTTCTAATGAGAGAAGATAGAAGAGAATTTCTATTCATGGCTAAAGAAACTAAGGATCGGGAAGATGCACAAATTGAGGACTCATATGAAGGAGAAGAGAAGGTGGTTTTTGATCTTGAAGGAGAATTAATCAGTTCTCTTGAAGATCTTGATGAACTAAGAGATAAATTTGGTGATCTTAAGAGAGAAAATAAGAAACTGGGAAAGAATGCTCAAAAGGAGAATGATAAGCTAACTCAAGAACTTCAGGAATCAAATAAGCTGGTGGTAAATCTGAAACTATAGGTAGAAGAGCTCAAAAGAGTTGAAGATGTTATGAAGTTTAAACTATAATCTGAGGTGGATAGGTGCATGAAGCTTGAGGCTTAAATAGTTTCCTTAAGAAAATAATTTTAGAATTCCAATGAGTAGATAAAAATGGACTAAAGTTGAAAGGTGGTACAAACATTCTGAATGAATTTTTAAGCACACACAAGCCTACAAATAAAGAGAAATCTGGTTTAGGTTTGGAAAAAGGAAAGAGTTCATTTGTTGATGCCTCTACAAAAATTTATGAAAGATTTAGAACAAGAGAAAAATCAACCCTAAGTGATGAAAATTTTTGACAAAGAGGAAGTCCCTAAAGATGAACATAAATTTGATAAAGAAAAGAAATTTGTTGAAGTCAAGGAGGACAACCAAACAGTTCTCGATCAACAAAAGAAGATGCAAAACATAAAAAGAGCAGACAATGAAGGGTTTGCAAGAGTACACTATCCAAGGAGGCTTAGACAAAGAAGATCTCCTCATCCAGCTGAAGGGAACTCCATGACTAGGTACTCATCATATTTCAATGGGTATTGTTATATTTGTAACAATTTTGGTCATAGGGATAGAGAATGTAGATTTATTCCAAGGAAGAATAAAAAATTTGTAAGAAAGAATCCATTTACTCCCTTGGTTGATATGAATATAATTTGTTATAATTGTAACAAATTTGGTCATATAGCTAGAAACTACAGAGCAAGATTTATAGGACCATATGTAAAATATGAGAAGAAGAAATCCTCACCTGCTAAAGAAGAGAAAGGAAATAAGACTTTTGAAATAGAAGAAAAGAAATTTGAAAAGAAGCCTAGGAAGGTATGGAAGGAAATGTAATGTTGGATTTATGCAAGATAAAATGAGTTAGTAACACATGCATGCAATATTATCCAAACAAACAATGAAATACATGAGAGGTAAATGAGAAATGGAATGAAACTAGAACAGTCTCACCCAATATTCCCTCCTCCATGAATGATTTCCATTGTACCTCCTAGCTTGTTGTAATAATGAATACCCTTAGATTTTGATGAGAAAACTCTATATGCCTAGACCTAAACAAGACTTTGAAGGATTTATTTTAAAAGAAATATGCAAATAGAAAATGAAATCTAAATGCAAGTATTCAAACACTAATTGCTTAGAATGCAAGAGATGACAATTAAACAAGGAATCTAAAATAGTTTTAAGAAATTCAAGATTAAGATCCTTGAAATGAGAGAAAATTTGTCAGTTTATAGAAAATGCAATTTTGCATAGACGGATGAGATGAGAGATTGAGAAAATGCCCTAGAATCAATGGTTAAGATTCAAAATGAAAACTCTCAATTAGGGTTAGGGTAAAATGCCCAAATGTGTGAATAAGATTTAATTAAATAAATTAAATCAAGATTAAATGTGACAGTTGAGATGAAACTAGTAAACATCAGAAGATAAGAAGATGGGATTTTAGAAAATCAGTAATTTTAGAAATTACTTGATTTGTAGAAGAATATTTCCATTTTGAATTAAATTAATTCAAAATATGGATTTTGTGAGATAATAAGTAATTGATATTTGAAATTAATTACTAAAAGAAGAATCAGTTAACTATGTGACATTTTTAAATAAATTGTTTTATTTAAAAATAACAAAGTGTCACATACAGTAATTAAATAATTAAGAATAATTATTTAATTTAGAAGAAGTAGTTAATTAATTAAATTAATTAACGAATCTATTTAATTAAGAGAAGATTTAGGAACTAGTGACATATTAAATAAATATATTAAAATATATTGATTTATTAATCAAGAGGGCATTAATGATAGGGATTAATTAAATGAAATGAGAACTTTATTTAATATGAGTTGAATTTAGATGATTAGTGACACATTAAATAAATAAATAAGATTTATTTATTTAATAATCATGAAGAATAGAAGATCATGAATTATTTAATTAATAGTTGAAGGTGGGTTAGGAACATAATTAAAATGTCATAATTATGCTAGGACAAAAAGTGGTAAAATAGTGCTCGCAAGCCTAGGTCATTTTTCGGTGTCTATAGGAAAAAGAGAAGAATTTGTATGCCACTTAGTCTATGATTGCCCAAATGGAATTACATGCAAAGGAACAAGATCTATGGTTCATTGATTGTGGTTGCTCCAGACATATGATTGGTGATAAAATCAAATTCATTAAACTTGAAATGAGAAAAAGGGGATTAGTAAGCTTAGGTGATAATACTGCTATCAAGATTCATGGTAAAGGAATTTTGAGCATAGAAGGAAGGAACAAAACTAAAGATGTGCTCTATGTTGAAGGTCTGAGACATAATCTACTTAGTGTTAGCCAAATGTGTGATAATGGATACAAAGTTGAGTTTAATTTTCAAGGCTGCAAGATAAGGATGAATGGTAAAATAATTGCTCAAGGAGAAAGGATAGACAATAATCTCTATAATCTATGTAAGTTAAAAGGCCAAACATGTTTAATTAGCCATGTAGATGAGAGCTGGATGTGGCATAAAATATTGGGACCTGTAAATTTGACAACTCGGTGAAGATAAGATCAAAAGGTCTAGTCAGAAATATGCCTAAGGTTACAAAGCCTCACAATATAATCTACAAAGGATGCCAACAAGGAAAGCAAACAAAGTATAGGTTTCCTACAAAATATTATTCAACTACAAAACCCTTAGAGATAATTCATACCAATCTATATGGTCTCATGAGGACAAGGGCATCTCAAGGAGAAAGATATTTCATGTTGTTGATTGATGATTATACTAGAATGGCATGGATCTCATTTTTGAGGGAGAAGGCTAAGGCATTTGAAGCATTTAAAGGTTATAAGAAGCTGGTACCAAATGAGATTGGGAGAAGAATCAAATGTCTTAGGTCAAATAGAGGTGGAGAATTTATCTCAAGAGAATTCATGGAGTGTTGTGAGGATCATGGAATAAAACACCAGTATTCAACTCTAAGAACACCAAAACAAAATGGTGTGGTAGAGAGAAGAAATAGGATTGTGAAGGAAGTGGGTAGAGCTATGTTAAATGAGGAAAATCTGACTGATACATTTTGGAAAGAAGTTGTTCAAATTGTTGTGTACATTTAGAATAAAGCTCTACTAAGGACAAATAGTGGCAGAAAACCTTATGAATTATGGTTTGGTAGGCTTGCATCAGTTAAGAATTTCAAAGTATTTGAAAGTAAATGCTATATAAAAATAGAAAATGAAGATTTAGGAAGTTTTGAATCAAGATGTGATGAAGGGATATTTTTGGGGTATTCGAGCCAAAGCAAAGCTTATAAGTGTTATAATAAGAGATTGCATAGAATTGTAGAGAGTGTGCATGTCAAGGTTGATGGAAGTGAAAATCAAGGTAAGCCTAGCAAAAACAAAGTTGAAACTGAGTCAGAAGAGGATGACATTGGTGCAATAGAAGAAGAAAAAGAACAAGAAGAGAATGGGCAAGTAGTTGAACGAGCCCTTGTAAAATATGTTTAAACATATCATCTTGTCGATCAAATAATTGGTGATAAGAATGAAGGTGTGAAGACTAGAAGAAGACTTGCAAAGAACAAGGAATAAGTGAACTTTCCCCTCTTATTTCAGATTGAACCAAAAGGCTTTGATGAAGCCAATATGGATGAGAGTTGGATGAAAGCTATGGAGGAGGAACTCAATCAAATATAAAAGAACAAAACTTGGGAGTTAGTTCCTAGGCCATCAAGCAAGAATGTAATAGGCACCAAATGGTTATACAAAAATAAACTGAATGAAGATGGAGCAGTGGTTAGGAACAAAGAAAGGTTAGTATGCAAAGGATATTGTCAATTAGAAGGGATTGATTTTTAAGAAAAATTTGAACCTATTGCAAGGTTAGAAGCAATAAGAATGCTTCTTGCATTCTCAGTCTACAAAGGATATAAGGTATGCCAAATGGATGTCAAATCTACATTCTTGAATGGAAACCTAGAAGAGGAAGTATATATTGAACAACCAAAAGGTTTTTCAGCTATTCGAGGATGATGATTATGTCTGCAGATTGAGAAAATCATTGTATGGATTGAAGCAAGCCCCAAGGGCATGGTATTTAAGACTAGATCAATATCTACAACGACAAGGATTCAAGAAAGGTTGTGTTGATAGCAATTTGTATCTCAAATTAGAAGGTAAGCATATGACCATTGTTGTAGTATATGTATATGATATTATATTTGTTAGTAGCATTGGTGTAATGTGAAAAATGAATTCTCTACAAAAATGCAAGATGAGTTTGAGATGTCAATGTTAGGAGAATTGTCATTTTTCCTTGGTTTGTAAATTGTACAAACTAGTAGTGGAATATTCATATCTCAAACCAAGTATGCTAAGGAAATGCTCAAGAAATTTGGCATGGAAGACAATATACTAGTCAGTACTCCAATGATAACTAGTTGCAAATTAAGAAAATAACATGATTTACCTGAGACAAATCAAACAGTGTATAGGTCAATGATTGGAAGCTTGCTATATTTAACTGCATCAAGGCCAGATATTATGCAAGTAGTATGTTTAGTGGCAAGATTTCAGGTAGCACCTAGAGAGTCAAATGCCAATGCAGTAAAAAGAATTTTTAGATACATCAAGAATACTATTGACTATGGGCTATGGTACCCCAAGAGAAAGGATTTCATTCTAACTGCATATATAGATGTTGATTGGGCAAGAAGTGTGGGTGATAGAAAAAGTACCAGTATCATTCTTCTTGAGAAACAAGTTAGTTTCCTGGATGAGAAAGAAGCAAGAATCAACCACTCTATCCACTACTGAAGTAGATTATTGTGGCAACAGTAGCATGTTGCACTCAAGTTCTATGGATGAAACAAACACTCAAGGAAATCAAGGTAGAGTACGAAGAACCCATTTCAATTCTTTGTGATAATTTGAGTGCCATAAACATATTAAAGAATCCAGTTATGTATTCTAGAACAAAGGACATATCCATTAAGTATCACTTCATAAGAGAGAAGGTTACAAATAAGGAAGTCAACATGGAATATGTTCCCACCAAGGAACAAGTAGCTGACATTTTCACCAAGCCTCTTCCCAAGGAGCAGTTTGAATACTTGAGGTAAAAATTGGGAGTCATTTCTCCCACATCATATCACTAGCCTCTAGTGATGGGGCATAGATCCAAAGGGAGTTTCACCCATATTTCAATCATCCCTGGAAACAAATAGGATAGATCAAGTCAGGTATTAGTGATTTTACAAATTTCTAATGATTTGATGGTTGTATTATTTTAGATTCCTATCTCCTCTTTAAATTTATTTTCAAAGGTAGATTAATGTGTTAGGGGGATTCTACCCTTTTCCATTGATGACAAAGGGGGGGATATTATGCAAATGCTCAAGTATCTAAGCAAGGAGGGGAAGATCATGATCAAATACTCATTTGAGTCGGATGAGAACATCAAAGAGGGAGCATTGCTTTATGTGTCCAATGGGTGTAGAACTCAGATTGTTATAGATCTCAATTGCTGTCAATTGGTATCAAACCATTTCAACCAATTGGGATGAGCATTTAGTTTTTCCATCAATGCCAAAGGGGAAGATTATTGGCTTATAGTTGTCATTGATGTCAAAAGGGGAAATATAGAAAAGGAGATTGTAGGAATAATGATAGAGGATGAGTTTGAGTATAGTGGATCTAATGGAAAATTAGACAGCAGATTCAAACTGGGTTTCTCAAGAGTTTTCTAGAAAGATATTATGCAAGTCATGATGTAAATGGAGATTTCAACATTCATTTGTTCATGCTCTCGGTCTAAGGTTTATTAGTTAAATCCTATGTGTGTAGGAGTGTATATTCACAACTTTCAAATAGTTTCCATTCTATCGGTGAATTGGTATTATAGTTGCAGGTCACATAAGTAACAACTTGTGTCATTCATTCCATGGAGGTGATCGTCCCCTCTACCTAGCACTTTAAGGTGATACATTTCCATTAGCTCAATGGAAAATGGTTTATTTCCTATGTCGTGGGGTTCTAAATTTTCTTAACCTCCCAACTTAGCAACTTGGTGTTGTTGGAAAAGATCAAACGGTGCTCGCATACCCTGCTAAGATTTCAGAAAGAACCGCAGGGTCAGCAGGGAGCAGTGGAGATTAAGCCACAATGGGTGGAGATTAATCCACAATGGGTGAATATTGACTGTCGATGTAATGTGGGACCTGATAGGATTGTGATGATGGTGGATTGTGACATACGCTGATAGGTGGCGAAGAGCGATTGCTCAATATGCTAATTTACATTGGTGTTGTGAATTAGGTGGTGATGATGTGGATTATTATCAGAGCTCATGGGATAGCACACTTTGGATGCGTGCCCTGGTGGACCCTGTGTATGGAAAGCCATGTATTAAGAGATATACAATACAGATCATGTGGTGATTGATCTAACGGTGATCTTGAGTCAATGGATATTGATGGCACGTATTTAAAGGTATGACAATGAATAAGATCCAATGGATCAGATCCAATGGATCATGGTGCAAATTAAGAGATCTTTGACTCAGATTCAAAGATGATGATATCAAATGGCTAAGTCCATGTAAATAGGGTTTCGATTGGAAACTAAAATAGAGGAATAATTAATTGGTCCAACTACACCTAACAACCAATGTAAATGAGATTTGAAGCACAAAAAAGTGGCACATATTGTAGAGGTGATTGCAGAGATAAGAATCAAGATCAAATCGAATAATTAGAACACATTGAATGCATAATTAGATTTTAGGGCTTGATGGAGAGAATGAACTGAATTTTTTTTGTAACCAAATTAAATGTTGTATGGATCAATGCATAGGTATGGTGATATCTGATTAACCTTATCAGATATTTTGATGATGATGTGTAGCTCGATGAACAAGTAGCTTGCTGGTGAAGTTTGCAAGTGAGGGAAACCCTAATATAAAGCTAGAGTTGATCTGGACAATGCAGTTGATCCTGAGGTAGTAATTGCAGATTGGTGAAAAAGGAAGACAATAAGGTATTTTCCAAGTGTCGATTTTGTAAGTAAGGAGAAGTGTGAGAAGTCTGTGAGTGCACTGTGCTGAACATAGAGTACAAATGAGAATGCAGTAGAGAAGTGAGTGCAAAGTAGAGGAGAGTACAGAGAAGAAGTATGTGTTGTTGAGATTACAACTATAGTAGTAAAGTGTAAGTTTCAATAAGTGCAACCATGTATTGTATGTATTGATGCATCTTAGGTTTGTGTAGAACCATTTATATGCACATTTGAGCTTGTAATGTTGTAAGAGGTTATAGTCTCATTTGTACTGATTTGTAGCTCAGATTAGGATGTTGTAGCATCCTTGAAGTTGTAGCTTATAAATTAGGGAGTTGAAGCTTCCTTGGGTTGTAGACCTAAAACATTGTAACAAATATTTGGATTTTGAGACTGGATTAGGACAGTAGATCCTAGCAACATTTCTCACCATGGTTTTTCCCATCTTAGGTTTTCCACGTATATCATGTGTTATGTGATGTGTTGTGTGCTTGATTATATTTTTGTATCACATGTTTAATATTTGCACACTAAGGTTCAAAGAAGGTAGTCTCCACAAAAGGTTTTAAGAGCCAAACTTTAAGATCTACTGATTCACCCCCCCTCTCAGTAGATTGTTGTGTTTCAACACACCCAACTAGAATTTACAAATTTTTACCAACCCCATGCCAAATCATAATATCTCTTTTGTGAAATCTAATGATGCCAAGAATGATGTGACAAATCTTGAAAAACTTGAAGATATAAATAATGAAAATATAAATAAAAATTAAAGAGACTTAGAATGTGTGGTCGACTTCATTAATGTTCAACCTCATGAGGGCCAAACTAAAATGCCACTTGAAATTGCTTTCTCACAAAATGACATATTTATTCATGCACCTGATGGTCCTATTTACATCGCCAGAAGAATCAATGACAAATATACTAATGGGATATTAATTGATCTTGTGTGTGTATTGAATGTGATCACCATGAAATTCTTATTTGTGCATGAAATTTATCAAGATTCTTATGAATAATCGAAAGAATGGATCAAAACACATAATGGTTTTGCTTGCCCTACAATTGGTTTGATCACTCTTCCTTTGAAAGTTGGACCAAAATAATTTAATGTCTCATTCTCCATCATATCATTATAGGATCAATTTCGTGTGAACCTTGGTTACCCATGGCTATGCTCCATGGATTTCATCATGTTGGTAGTACATAAATGCTTAAAGTTTCCATTTGGAAATGAGATATTTATTGTGCATCATAGTAGCTTTAATCCTTGGTCTTCCCATGGGAATTTATTAGTAGATTTCTTTTGGCCCAAACCTATGGAACCTATTAAGCCTTATGAAGACTTATTTTCCAAATATTATCAAAATTTTAAGGCAAAGTGCATAGAAAAATTATCCCTTAGCAACATGTCTCAACCCATGATTGAGCCTCCTATCATTGATTAAACCATGATTGAACCCAAATCCCTTCCAAGTAACCAAGAAAAACCCATGACAAATCCTTCACCTATTTCCTATAAAAGACCAAGAGATAACCAAATAAATATTATTATCCCTCCTAAAATCAAACAAGTTTATAAAGCTAAAGAGGAAGTGGTTCCTATGGTTCCTTTTGTTCCTCCCTTACAGGAAGAAAAGAAACCTATGGTACTTGAAAATCATACAAAGAGAAATAGAAATGCTAAAGAGTGTAGGCATAGATATCATGCTATTTCTTGTAGACTAAAAGAAGAGAAAAAATAAAAAATCAAGATCAAACACCAATTGAAGGAAAGAATTATGATTCTCCACCTTCCCCACAACAAAAACAACAAGAAAATTATATGGACATTGTCATTAGGCCTATAGTTGTGATCAACTTGGATGATGATGATGAGATTGCTAAGATTGATGAGGAGGTGCATAATGAGCTGAATTTATTGTTTTCCTCTTTCATTAGCTTAAATGATAACAATTGTGATGATCCTCCTAACAATAGTGACTCACCACATGTTAAACCGAGTAATGCTCCTAGTACAACACTTGTTGTTGTCCCTTTGGCTAGTTTTCCACCTTCTTCCTATGATGAACAAGATTGGAATGTAGTTGACTTGCTATAGATTGACTCACATGTGTCATACTAGTCTTCTCTTTGTTCTTTGTGATTGCATGTGCATAATGTGATCCCCTGCATATTTTTTCTTGACGTGTCTTTATATGTTTGTGAGCCTACTTTGGATGATCCTTGTCACTCCATTGGTGCAAGGATACAAAGGAAGTGAGTTTGTGTGACATTCTTCTATTTGTATCTACATTCTTCTATCTGTTGTAACTTGTATCCTTTTTCTTGTGTTTTCCTTTTGGGGATGACGTAAGGCATTGCGACATTCAAGTCTCTTCCATGTTGACCTAAAATATTCTCTTTGTTATCTCTCTTTATGTGCCATTCTTCCTTTGTGCTCATTGTTCCATGAGTCATTTGGGGAATGATGATAGTTCCAAGCTCAATTAAATCACTGCAACAACAATAGACATTGACCCTAGATCCATGGATCCCTTATGTGTTATCTTAGGATTACATATGGGGGGCCTTCTCCTTTTCATGACATAGCTCTATCTCGGAAATATATGTTTTACATAGGGATTTCCAAATAAATCTCTCATGTATTGGAATTTATCATATTCTACTTTAAAGTAATTTCTCACAACATGGTGTTTAGTAATTTCTTTAAAGTGGGAGCATACGTGTACCTACTCATTGTTTACTTCAAAGTGTAATCTTCTTACTTCATGTGATGTGTCTTCTTGGTGGTGTCATTTGGTTTGATGTCCTTCAAGATTGTAACCTTTATGAGCATATGGCATTCCTCTTAGTGGTGATGCTACAGATCACATGCCCTATGTTACAAATCTTTTATCCTTGACTAGTCCTCTCTTGGAGATATTAGGCACAATTTTCTCTAAGGTGAGACCTTTCATGAACTAAGAAAAACCCATTTGAATATCCTATTTCATATATCAACGCCACCAAGCATAACACAACTTTATCTAGTGGAGCCTTTTCATAAGTTCTTAGCATAATGCAACTTGTTCTATGGCGCCTTATCAAAGTTATCAAGAGGTATAACTTTGGTATGGTTAGTACAATGCGAGGCTATAGACCTAGCATGACTCACATTAGCCACTTTTGGGGGCTCACCTAGTGGACAACAAATTTCTCTAGCCCATGTATGTACATTTTGTTTGCATAGTGGACAACGAGTTTCCACTTGTAAACATTTTTGGACAAACAGCTAAGGCTCGATCCATATCGATTGGATTTATTGTCAAGGCTTGATCCATCCATTTCTCTTTCTCTTCTCATTAATTTTGACAGCGTATGCTTGTGTATCTTGTCTTGTTGTTGTATATTTAACATAGGTATGTGTCTCTTTGTGCCTTTGTTGGTTTGCCATGAGGCCTTAGATCTTGGGGGATTGATCATACTCCTCGAACTTTGTTGTCTTATCTTTCCAACAATTGTAAAATTATACCTCTCTTGATGCTTGTTTGACTACTTTAGTGTGAGTTTGACACTGGGCTCATCCTCTCACTAAAGTGGGAGCTAAATGTAGTGTCAAAAAATACACTCCTTTACATTTTCACACTATGTTTGGGTCCATTAATAAATTGGACTTAATTAAGCCTCTAATTAGCTCGATTATGTATATACAAGCCTAATTAATTGCAATTTTAGAAAGGGGAATCATGATTTAATTAATGCAATTATCATTTTTAATACCCCACAATGAATAGGTCTTGGAAATTTAGGGTAGGACCCGTTCACCCTTGGGAAAGTGGATCCCCTTTAGTTTCTAAACTCAAAATTTTAATATGTTTTTGGCAGCATTTTTATGATCCCAAATTAAAATTCAAATGTCAGCTTGTAATGTTTAATTTTTAGGAAAATTAGAAAATTATCTATAGATACAAGGTCTTTTTATCAATTCAAATCCTAGAGCATTAATCCAAATTTCACAAGATCTAAGATTATTGTCAAAGGTGTTAAAGAGTAGATTTATTAGTCATTTGTTGCAATATTTGAGATATCAAGCATCATGTCAAAGTTATCATCATTCATGCATGTTTTTGGAGCTAACATTGTGGCGTAGGTTTCAAGTTTAAAGTCAAGATTCAAGCATCAAGATCACATCATCAATCAAGCCATTTCATGAAATATCAAGACCTTAGAGAGATACATTAAGTTTCATTCCTTCAAGGATCTCAATTCAATGGTTTGGTGAGTTGCAACATATCAAGTTTTCATTCATCATTCCTTTCATGTTTCATTATTTCATTTCAATGTTTAATTACCAAAACAGGGTTTGACCAGAAAAACCCCCATTCACCAAAAACAAACAAATTTTCCCTCTTGTGTGTTTTGTAGATCTTAGGTTGAAGAAGGATTCAAGATTCATCAAAAGTGCAAAATTGCAAAATTTGTCAAAGTTGCAAAGTTGTCAACATTATCGTCAAGCCATAGAAACTCACTTTCAAAATTTAATTCTGAATTTCCAACTATGAAACCTGGAGGAATTGGGAGTGCAGATCTAGAAGTAGAAGATTTTAAAAGCATGTTTTGAACCCCTGAAGCAAGACCCATTCAACCTAGGGAAAATTTGTCCCAGGAGGACACTCAGCAAATTTTTTTGTCACAAGTGCCTAATTTCATAACCTTCTCATATCTATTGAAACTTTCAAGATTTTGTTAGATTAAGGTTTTAAATTGATGATTCAAGTGTTGCATTGCATAATTTCATTCATTTGGTATTTTCATTTATCTCCCAAAAGCGCATTTCAAGTTGATTTACCCCATCCTAAGTCATAAGTAAAATAGAAAGATCTCCATCAAGGTTGACTCACCTAAGGGTTGAAAGTCAATCTTGACCTAAGTGATCTCTTTTTCCTAATGAAATAAGGTTCAAGAAAGTGTAGGTGCATACCCCCATTAAAAAACCATCACCCACATTTTCCCCATTTCAATACCATTCTAGGCTTGAGCAAAAATTAAAGAATAAATTATAGTCTTTTGAGACTTTAGAGGATGGAGTCATGCCCATAATTTTGGATAAAAATGGGATTGTCAATCCATTAAGTCGATGGAAGAGTGAATTTGGAATTGTTATCCCTTATGTTCATTCATAAGTTCCAATGGAGAATCCTTCTCAACATTATTAAAAAATACTATGGATGAACTAATAAAGTTGGAGTCAAGCCTCGATAACTTCAACAAAGAGGCCAAGGAAGTTTTGGATGTTAAATTTAATACTCACACTAGAAAATTTGATAGTGTTATAATTTCAATGGCCCTCATATGAGGTTTATGCTTCATGGTTGGAAAAGTACCTAGTATATTGAATAAAATTAAATAAGGACTTCAGTCGATCATCAGGTTTCCACATTAGTAGCTTGATTATAGAAATGACATGTTAAATAACAATTTTTATCGACATTAGCATTTTGAGGTAGCATGATTGTCTCCAAATTTTAATACATCAATTTTTTTTAAATAAAATAATCAAATTCAATGGTTATTAAGTTCTCCTTTGCATCTTTGTGCGTTGATTATTATTTTTATTTCTTTTATTCAAGCAATAGATTAATTTCTTTCATAAATATTGAGAATGTTATGGTACATATCAATTATTTAGTAGAATTATGTTGAAATCCATTCGTAGGATCTATTTTTGCAAGGAAATGATGTTTAATTATGCATTGGATGTTGCAATTATGGGTATTTGGTGTTGTCATTGATGTTGAAAATCTTGGGGGAGATTGTTGCAGGCTTATGTTTGTGTTTTCATTGATGACTGGTTGTGTTGATGCTTTGATTAGTTGCATTATGTTGTCATTAGTAAGTGTTGTTGGTGTCAACCTCTAGTGTTGCTTTGATAAGCTTCTATTTGTGGATTTTGTTGGTTTAGTGATGATGGAGAAGTACTAAAGATGATGAGTATGTGTCTTTCGTGCTTGGTTTCCAAGTGCCTTTGAGAAAATTTGGTTAAAAAAGGAAACATGGTGTTGCAGAGGTGATCTAGTGTATAGAGTGGTCTTCTAGTTTAGTTCTACATTTCTTCTGTGTTGAAGATTTTCTTATGTGGTTCAAATATGTTGGTTAGAGATGTTCAAAGATTCTATATTCAAAATTTCTTGGTTTGGATCATCATATAGAGAGAGTTGTGCTTAGTAGTGTGTGAACTATATATTGCAGTGGTGTCTAGGAGAAATGGTTTTGCTCAACATTTATTCACATTTTGGTTTTTGGTCTTGTGATTCTGGAAATGTGTTGATAATGATCATATCTACCTATAGTCAAAGTTGTTCATGGTTTGGTGTTTCGAAAGTTGGTTTCTTGAGTAACAGTGTGTGGAAGGTTGTTTGAGTGTACTGGGTGTGTACATTCTTCAAGTGAAAGTTGTTGTGAAAGAATTTTTTGGATTTCACAGTATTTTTAGAATATCCTAGATTATTTTTAAGTGATTTTTGGTATCTATAAATCATCTTTCGATCATGTACTTAAATGTTAATGGTGTTTACATAGGTCTAACCAACCTTGGTTGTTTACACTAATTATGGATTTGCTTCAGTGATTGTGGTAGTATAGTGTAGCATGTATGAATGTATTTAGGTTTGATTTAAGGAGTGATGTGGTCTACTTTTATTCCTTTCCATTGTGGGAATGCTTACTGTTGACCTAATTTGAATTTTCATGGTTGAGGTGCATAGCCGACCTTAGAGAATGTTTTCAAGGTTGAAGAAGGTATAAATAAGTGATGATTTGATAGATAATTTAGTCATGAAGTGTGTGATGCAAATTGCAGAAGTGTGAAGTGTGAATTTGTGAAGTGTAGTGTGAACTTCAATGAGAGACTACTGGAAGAAGTGAGCAGAAAGTGTCTAAAATATTTAGGTCTATGAATGAGTTGTTGATATTGTGGTGGACTTTTCTATTGTATTGAGATGGATTTCTCATTGTAAAATTCTTCTTTCTTAATAACCCTATAATAACCCTTCTAACCTTAATCGAGATGGGGGTTGGAATTGAAGCTTCTCTTGGAAACCCCTTTTGAATAACTTTAATGTTCTCCCACCTTGTAGCTCTAGCTCTTCCTCTCCTCGGTAGCCCCCCACCTCCTCCCCTTCCTTGTCTTCCCCTTTCTTTCTCGCTCTTTCTCTCATTGTCTCCTTGGGGGGTCCCCCTTTTCTCTTGCTCGGTCTTGGTCTTTCTTCCTTTCTTCATGGCTTCTAGGCTTTTTTGAGATTTTCTTGCCTCTTGCTCAGTTTTTGATCTTTTGGTTTTTCTCTTTAGTTTCTCTTGGTGTTCGCTTTGAATTCCTTTGGGTTGGGTTCTTATTTGGTCTCCTCTCCTTTCCGTCTATTTATTAGTTTTGTTGTTGGCTTTTTGTGTATTTTTTGTCTTTTATTACACTTTAATTTTGTTATTGGTTTTGATGTTTCTTATCTTCATTTTATGTTATATAATAATATGCCCATATTTGAAATAACATGTCCATATTATAATATCTCCATATTATTAATAATATGTCCATATTATTAATAATATCTCTATATTATAATATGTCCATATTATTAATAATATGTCCTTATTATTTATAATTTGGGACATATTATTAATAATAGGTCCATATTAAATGAAGTTTTATTATTTTAAAAATAATTTGTCCATATTATTAATAATTTGTTCTTATTACTTATATTTTTTTCATATTATAAATAATACTTTCTCTTTATTAATGTGTCCATGTTATGTATAATTTGTTCATTTGTTCTTTAGTTATTTCTTTATTAGAAATTTAATGTTTTTGTTATGCTTTGTTGTCTTTGGTTTTTTCAATTGATTGATTTATTTTGTATTTATGTTTTTTGTTGATTCTTGTTTTTTCTTTCCTTTCTCTTTAGGTTTCTAATTTTCATTTTATTTTTTGTTTGATTTTCTTCTCTTTCTTTAGGAATAGTTTTTTTTTTGCTTAGTTGGAATTAAATTTTTTATTGTTTTGGCCTTTTTGTAGTGACCCTCCTGATGACGTTTATGTTTTTGTTGTTTGAGTTATTGTTTGTTGATAGTTGTTTGAGACTATGTTATTTTGATGCATTACGTCATGATTACACGACTAGTTGTGAAACTCATTTGATGATACACTATTTGATGTGATGTTTACTTTTTTTGAGATAACATTTTATGATGATTATCTATGTTGTTATGTTTTACACATGATGATGTTATGATTAGTTAGATGTTTATGTCAGTCGATGAAGAAGATGATTTAGCAGTACTCATCAGTGAGTGCCTTGTTATATCGCGACTCTTATTCACGGTGTGGTTTCATATTTGTACATGTTGGATTAATCATGCAGTGTTACACAAATTTCAAGTACAGGCATCGATTCCACTTGCTTGTCAGGTCTGAGCATGCCATGACCCAATGGAATTATCAATGGGAGATAGACTTGTCCTCTGTCCTTAGCCTTCGTTCTAAAAAGAACGAGTATTTGTCATCACCCTTTTTGTCTTGTCACCTGTACGTTGTGTGCTTATAGTCATTTGTTCATGATTGAGTCTTTAAAGCTTATACTATGTTAATTTAGATTATTATAATGATTTTATTAATATTAATGTTGCTTTATTTTATTTAATGATATAATTAAATTAAAGAAGTTATTTTTGGTTTATTATGTGATTAAATTAGAATATTAAAATATCTGGTTTTCAAAAAGAGCCTTTAATTGTAAATTGATTTCATTATTCAATTTTACGTTTCGAAAATAGAACTTTGAGTTGTGATCTTAAGTTGAAATATCTTGTTAATCTATTGTGTCTATTGATTTTAATGCATGCATTGCATGCTGAAACTAAAAGTTGAAGTAGAGACCTTGGAATAATGGAAAAAGGATATAATCTAGAAATTGTTCATTCTTGCACACACAGTTTTGATATTCGAGCAGTAGGAAGCAGAAAGATTGTTTTCAAAAGATATTTTCTGAGATTTGGATTTGAGGAATCGATCATAGAAGCTGCAAATTGTATTAAAGACTGTGTTCTGGTTGAGTAAAGTAGAAGGTTTGAATCTATAGGGTTTTGCTATGTTCATCCTCCGTCTTCAGGGAAACGCTTCAAGGTTTTCCTCTATGATGAAATCTTGCTGAAAAAAAGGCTTGTCTAAGATTTGTGAAATCTTGCATGCATGAAAAGAAAATGATAGTGTTATTGTCATTATCACTTGAATTCTGCACAAGTTAGATTATGTAAATGTTATTATATGGAATTAATTGTAAATGTCCAGTAGAAATCTGCACAAAGAAAAGAAAGTAAAATCATTGTTAGTTGATTTTAATATTTATATATAATGTCATGGGAGAAGCCATTTATGCTCATCCAAGTCTGTTCTCTTTAATTTTACATATCGAACCTAGTTTGGATTGTGATTTGTTTCTCGTTCATGTCACGAACCATGTTTTACCCTGCTCCCATGATGCTTGGGTTTTCCAAAATTCGGTTAGTCAGGTTCTTTGTATAGGAATAGCAATTTGTTCATACCGCTGCTAAACCCATGTGTTAAGGATGTAAGGTAGTCGGGTGTCGCAAGTGCCTATCTTTCCCATGCTCTGAAAGATTCTTCTATACTTCTTGCTTGTCAACACATAAAACGTGAGTTGGTGCATGAGAATAACATGTATTCTTCCTTCTGTCGAGATAAACATCCGCATGAATATCTATTGCATAAAAGCCGATATAACATCTCCATTTTGCATGCCTTTCTACATTTGTCTTTTAATTAGTTTTCTACAATTTTGGGAATCTGCAGAGCTTTGTGAGGTTAGTTCCAATCATGCATATCTGCACCCTCTTTGTAAATTTGATTTGTGCTCTGCATGCGTGTCTTAGCTGCCTTGTAACATGTGTGATCATTCTTTATTGCATGAGAACATGGGTAAATTAATACAGTTTCATTATTTTCACCCTGTGGTTTATCTTTATTCTGTCGCAATCTTGCACTTACACGAGCTCAACTCTTGAGCCATCATTTATTTTATGAGTTCAGGTCTTTCCTATTAATCGATATTCTAAAATTACCTTGCATACGTTCAAAATTTATGATCATTCTCATTGATAACTAAAGTGTCTCCTGAGTCCCCAATGTGGCTCTCTCTTCTATTCTTTTTACTGTTACTTAGCTTTAGGTCGACGATGGAACCAAGCCACCAGTGTAGCTCCCTTTCTAGCACATATCTCATCTCTAGTTTTTTTGGTCAGTTATGAATATGGTAATGAAACGTTCTGAGTCTGTTATCCTTTTATCTCCGTAACCAGTTGAAAATCGATCAGGAGATCTTATTGAAGTCATGCAGCTCACATGCATAATAGGTTTTAGCCTTCACTTGTAGTTGCGGGCCTTAGTTATGTCGCTGTTAACTTTAACCTCTTCATTGTGCATGAAGACATTCGTTGAAGCCACATGCCTTAAAATCCTCGTCGATGGTTGGTAAGTATATATAAATATATTTTCATTCGCATGTATGTATTCTTAGACTATAAAGTTACGATAAGCCTTAGCATAGTATTGATTAATTAGGAAGATGCCCGGTTCTTTATTAAATAATGTTCCTCGATATTATGTAAATGATGTCTTTGTAATCTTTCCATTGTATATGTAGAATGGATCTCTGAGTAATTAAGAATAGGTAAGTATTAGATACTAATATGAAGAATAATTGTCACAAATTAATGCTCGATCGTGCTTAAATGATGATATTAGTGTAATAGTAATTAAGTATTTAATGATAAATTCTTGGTTATATTGTGATTAATGACATTTAAATTGCAAACATATATATACGTTGCTAATTATTATGAGAAAATGTCCTAAAGTGATTAGGTTAATTAATATGAGTTTTAATGCTTATATTGTCTTTATAGAATTATGAATAGAATCTCAACTTATATGGGGGGAATTATTGTCCATTTGATCAATAAGTTTATAACGGATTCATATGGATCGTGAATGATCAAGGTCAAGAAGGGAATCTAGTTAAATGAGTGGATATTTAAATATGTCTTGTTATGATTTCATTTATTGTGGTTATTAATGGTTGATATCTAAGAAATTGTATTTTCACTCTTTAATTTATGCAGGGATTTGTTATTATGTTTATAAAAGTATTGACCTATAATAAGGATTATTAACATGATTATAAGTGCATTGGTTCAGACTAAATTGTAGAATTGTATTAATTGTTTATGCGCGTTTAATAAAAGGGTCTTGAATTATTTATTATCTTATAGGAAGGGTTGTAAATGTAAAACATCCTTTGTGGATGAATCTATTGTCATAACTGTTACCCATTTTTTCACCATACTGGTTCAAAGGGTAGAGTTTGTTTTAAACTGAGAAAGACAAGGTGCATTCTATCATCCTTTTATATCACATTCAAATACATGAATGAAAAAATTTAAAAATAAAAAGATTGCAACTACAGATTATTACATTCATATATATGCATGTAATATAGAAAGACAAATATTTCTAAAAATGAAATCTTTATTGAATATAATAAGATACATGTGTCTCACATAGCAAGTTGTGAGACTGACTTCTCTTTGATGCAAATAAAGATAAATTGATACATAAATAAATGAAGAAAGCCAAAAATAAACATGTAGTAGGGATGACCAGTCATTGCCTGAATGACTAGTTGAGGCTTGTCCTTCCTAGTTTCCGTATGCTCTTGTTCTTGCAACAGTCAAACAATGTGTTAGACTTATACTCTAAGCAATAAAAAGTCAAAGCTATACATGCTCATTTATGTTGTCCACCTATCCATGCATCAATTTATCTTGTGTGTGTCAGTTGATCAATGAATGCCATGAGTGTTTGTAAAGGATCATTGGGTCAACATGCACACGAGGGATAATCATTTTTCTAATTTGTTTGTTTCTTGTGCAACTACAAATGCAAATATGATTTAATCAAATGAGGGGTGGAATGAGGCTCCCACAAGGGTTGAGCCTAGCTCATAGTAAAATGTGCATACAGGAATATCGTGAGTAATTTGCTTCAAATTATGAGTATAACTAATACAGGCTCGTAGTGCTACAGAAGATTGCATGAAGAATCATATGCAATAGAGAGCCATCTTTTGCAATTTTTACCTTAACAGTACTTTGCTGACACAAACAGAGATGCAAAATCAACAGATATTATGACATTCACCAATAGGAGGGTTATCATGATATATCATAGATGACAAATCCAAAACAAGCAATTTTGATATCTTAAATCCATTTTTAATGGATAAGGAGCCTTTGTTTAGACTAGATGCAACATTAATGCTTGACAGTGATAGGGAAAGTGACCATGCCACAATAGAGAGTAACTAAAACATGGAGGACTATACAATGTAAGGACTGAGACAGATGTAAAATGATAGCTAAACTGCTGGTGGTTGATATTGAATAACCATTGAAATGGGACTGTCAGGAGCAGTTGGGAGCAGTTGGGAGCAGTCCTCTTGACTGTGTTTTGCTCACTTTCATATCTTTTAAAAGGTGACAGTAGAGAGGGTCTACATTTGAGCAATCAAGTAATTATTGAAATATACAAGTGAAAGGAAAAAAATCAGAGATTTCTCATCTTTTTCAGATAAATATCCCATATACAGTGGTAGTCAAAATCATACTAGAGGCTGAGCGAAAAGTGCAACAAACAAGGATGCTCAACAGAACATGACCATTAGTAGGAAGTGGAGTATACAAGAACAAGGATGGACTTCTTTGAATCTAATACAAGCTTTCTTCAAATTTTTGGAGTTTCAAGACCATAGAGATACATCAGGGTCTCCAGCTCAAAAATAATGAGGGAAGAATGCATCTGTAAATGAAGAGTGCGACTTGTAGTTTTTCCAAGTCCTTTGTTTTCTACAGAGAAGGTTTCGGAGGTCGAGCACAGAGGTTGAAGGAGTTTCTTTCTCCTAAAAATAATAATATATTGCGTGGTATCCATAAAAAAAAAACATGAAGTCCAAATATAGACAAAGATATAGGGAACAAAGGTTTATATTTTCTATGTAATGAAGTCCGAGTTAAAATTTAAGGCATATAAGAATAGAAAACGTATTTCCTTTGTCAAATTACAGTACATAGGTCGTGGCCATGAGGAAAATGCTGAGTGTTGCATGACATAAATATGGAGAGTCACGGCTATCAGAGTTAACAGTTTTTAATGTGCATGCCATTGAAACAAAGCAAAGTATAAAGGTTATGCTATAGGGAGGTTTGGCCATTAACATAAATGAGAGGGTCTTGATGGCGGCCTCAATCAAATTAAAATACAGAAGACTCTTTATGCAGCTCGCCCAAGAGTTTCATCCATGGCGGCCTTCTCATTCCCTCTAAAGGAAGTACGCACAAAAAATGAAGAACATTTGTAATTTTGAGAAACACTTTAAATATGCTATAGTCACGACTATAAAGCTTCCAGCAAAAAAAAAAAAAAAATCGAGATGGAGCAAGGAATATCAGTTTTATCTATGGCCGTGTCGAAGAAAGCCTCTAAGCTTACAAAAAAAAATCAAAGAAAAAGCCAAATTTGTAAAAGACCAGACTTACCATGCTCGGTTTCTTTAGCAAAGTCTTCATGAATGGCATCCAAACAATCTCCCAGCTCAGCCTAGGGTTTTCTCTATGATGGCGATGCAGAGAGAGAGGTAAAAAAAAAAAATGTTTTTTGTTTCTTTCTTTGCCTTGTTTAGGGTTTCCTAACCCTAAATATGTCGATGAATAAACATGGCTTTTGCCATTGTTTTATCAAAAATAAGTGCCAAGTATATTACCTGTGGGCTAAGGCTTGATGTTTTTTTTGCCTTATGTTTTTTGTGCCTAAACCTTCAAATATTCTTCATATAAGCATTAGTTCATAGTGCTTTCTTTTCGCATTTTAAATTTGGAGGAGTCAACATAGCAATGTGTCTTTTTATTTTGCATACCTTTTAAATGTAAAACATTATATTAAGTGATAAATTATAAATCACTTATTATAATTGTTATTTTTAAATGCTTTTAGGGAGATATGGTTGAGTCTTCATTTCAAGAGAGGGTATATAGGGAGGTTTAATGCAATTTGAAAACATATGGACAAGAAATAGGCCTTTTTTTTTTGCTTTTTGGAGCATTTTTTAGAGCATATAGGCATTGATTTATTATGCTTTTATCTTGGACTTGGTCAAGTGTGACCTTTTCATCCTTTTGGAGCCTCTTTGGAGAGGAATCAGTTGCTAGAAATTAGGCTTTATTGTTTCATCTGAATTCTTAAGCTTCTAGATCCTTCTTTGGTGGATCTTGTTAGGAATTGAGTGTTATAGTCACTTATGTGACTTCATTGTAAAAAAAATTATGGATTAGTATTTTTCTGCCCTTAGTGATTTTAGGTCCTTTGGAAGAATTTTGCAGAATTTTGTAACTCATTTAGACATGGAATACAGTATATACCTCGAGCATTATTAAATGGAGTTTTTTGTCTTCTTGTTACTGCAATATTGTGTATTTTTACATGATTGATTAAGTTATTGTGAGATAGTTTTTCGTTTCCCTTAACTCTGTCTCATGGCTTTAGTACCTTTTTGCAGAGAAGTGTGATGTTTGCAAGTTATAATCTGTGTTAGGATTGCAGGTTGCTTTTAGCTGTGAGGTCTTCTCCTCCTAAGAGCTCAAGCAATAAGGCCTTTTTATAAAATACTTATGCAAGGCACATAGAAAACAAGTTGTGCAAGTTATTTTCTTCAGTCATTATGTACAAGTGTATAAAATCTGAGTTTTTTCAAGGTCTAAGTTATATTCTAGTGTATCACCTTAGGAGGTAGTTATCATTTTATGCAATCTTTCTCCCTTGTCCCTCCATTTAGTTGCAAGTAAAAAGATCTTTAGGTGTTATATCACATAGGAACTGGCCTAGAATCCAGAGGTTCAATCAGGTCATAGGATACCCACAACCTCTGATTGATCCCATGTCCTCCAAAAATCCCAAGTGTTTAGGTGCTTGAGAAAGGGTGCAATTTTTGGAGTTAATAGTTTTGGCATGCCCGGTGGGACTGAGAACTATTTTTCAGTCTCTCTTATCCTTATGTTATTGTTGTTTGGTGTGTATAGTGGTAGTTTTAGCCTTTTGGAGGCACGTTCAATCACATGCCTGGTGACTCTGAGTGTGAATTTTTTTGGTTTCAGCAGTTCAAGTGCTGACATTTTTCAAGTTTTCTTGGAAGAAATCTAGTTTGAATGGAAAAGAGATGTTAGGTTTTCATGGAGACATGGCTTTTTATTCTCCATTTCATGAAAATCCTGCATATATGTCTTCTTATCAGCCTTATTACATAGAGCAATCTGTTGTCATTACTCCAAATGACCCTGTAGCAACAGAATTCCAACATTTTTATCATGCCTCCCACCCTCCCACTCCTGCTCAATCTTAATGTCACCCAACATATGCTCAGATTCAACCATAGGAACCCATTTTTACACAAAAGCAACATGGTAGTTTCAATGACGAGCCCCAAAATTCCAATAATGGAGTTAGCAATATTGATAAGATGTTGCTTGATTTCCAAAGGGAGATGGATGATATTAAGAGACAACAGGAGTTTTTCATGCAGCAGGAGGAGCTTGCTCGTCAAGCTTATATTCAGCACCAGCAGGATATGGTGCAAGAGTACGAACAGGAAATTGCTGCTAGACAAGTTACGATTGTAGAAGGGCAGATGACAAGCTTATTTGCACAAAAAAAAAGGTAGGAGTTTCAATCAACCTTCCATGTTCCAGAGCAGCCTGTTCAAGAAGAGATTCCTAGGTACAATTCTTCAAGTTTTAAACAAAACTTACATTTTGAGTTTTCAAGTCAGCCTTCTCGTTTTGAAATTCCAAGTTGGAAGGGGACATGTGTTCAATCCTGTGAGGTTCTGTCATCAGACATTCAAATGGAACTAAACTATAATGTTCAGAAGGCAGAGGAGGAGAAATTTGTTAAGATAACTTAATTCTCTGGGAAAAGCTTAAGAATGTGAATCTTTTGCATTTAGCCATTAAGTGTCATCAATTGCAGCAACAAAGAATTGGACAACAGGAATACAAAAAAGAAGTAGTTGTTGAGAGAGATCCATTTACAGCTTGGAATGAGGGACCATCTCTTTTCTCTCAGCTTAATGAAGAGGAGGTGATTGCTGATTTTTGTTCAATACTGGAAAATGAAGAATCTAAACTTTTCCAAGAAAATGAGGAGAATTAGGTTGAGCAACTTGCTATAGTAAACATGGCTGAAAATCAAAAGACAGAGTTAATTTTCTCATTTGACGAACTGCCTCACTTCATTGACAAGGATGAAGAATTGAGCCAACGATAAGTTGATGGAGGTAATGCTGATTCATTGTTGCATAAAGGTGAAGGTGAGTTTGAAGTCTTCACTCACGAACAAGGAAGTAACAGTAACACTATTCAGGGAGAGCCACATTTTAATGTGCATGAAAATACTCTTCAAGTTGAACAAGTCCCTGAACTGAACTTACTGTTTTTCAAGGAGGGTGGTTTTGTTGCTTTATCAAAGCTAGATGAGAATTGTATTAGGCCTCGGTTTAGTCTTTTTGTTCAGAAAAGTAAAGAAGACATTGAAGAGGATATGTTTTGGAGCAGTTTAGAAGTTTTATCTACTAATTTGAATGCTAGACTGTTACTTCTTGATGAAGTTAATCATGAACAGCTTGAGTTTACTGAAGAAGCTTCTGTTTTCTTGCCAAGTCAGTCACAGGGGATGGACCTTTCCAGCCAGCAAAGCCATAAAACAATAATGAATGGGAAAGAGATCAGAAAAGGGGGCTCAAGTTTTGTCTTTACAAGGGGTTGTCTGATCATAAATTTAGCCCGTGTGGAGTCTAATAAAGTGCCAATGGTTAACCAAGCACTCACACATGGAGCCACAACTGAAAGTGGCATGAAGGATGTTCTTGTAGTTGAAAAGGAGTATGTTCAGTTTACTTATTCTCCTTTGAATACAAACACATGTGATCAATTTAAAGAGGTAAGTGAACTTGTGACCCTCTTCCATGAGGCTATGCATTATATTTTTAGATTTTCCTCAACATACCATCTTTATTCAGTTGCTATTATGCTTGAAAGTCATTGCATACTAAGAAGAAAGGGAAGTTATTTTAATCTTCCAGTGAATGGTTTCATTTGAGTTAGTGTCCTGTTGTTAGAGTAGTTTAGGATAGTTGAATAGTTTTCAATTCCCGAAGTGTTGTTCAAGCACAGTTATAGTATCCCTTCAGTAATTTCCCTGTTTTCAATAAGTCTCCAAGGTGTCCCTGAGTTATTACTGCTGAGTTACCTAGGTTTGTTTTCGAGTTCTCCTAATGACTCCGAGCCCAATGGGTTAGCTAGGCTATTGGTTTTCATGTTTAGCAGGCAAACATCCAGTAGAGGTCGCCAAAAATGTTACCCATTTTTTCACCATACTGGTTCAAAGGGTAGAGTTTGTTTTAAACTGAGAAAGACAAGGTGCATTCTATCATCCTTCTATATCACATTCAAATACATGAATGAAATTTTAAAAAAAAAAAAGGATTGCAACTACAGATTATTACATTCATATATATGCATGTAATATAGAAAGACAAATATTTCTAAAAATGAAATATTTATTGAATATGATAAGATACATGTGTCTCACACAGAAAGTCGTGAGACTGACTTCTCTTTGATGCAAATAAAGATAAATTGATACATGAATAAATGAAGAAAGCCAAAAATAAACATGTAGTAGGGATGACCAGTCATTGCCTGAATGACTGGTTGAGGCTTGTCTCACTCTGTTATGTCGTCATTGCTTATCCTTCCTAGTTTCTGTATGCTCCTATTCTTGCAGTATTCAAACAATGTGTTAGCATTATACTCTAAGCAATGAAAAGTCAAATCTATACATGCTCATTTATGTTGTCCACCTATCCATGCATTAATTTATCTCATGTGTGTCAGTTGATCAATGAATGCCTCGGGTGTTTGTAAAGGATCATTGGGTCAATGTGCACAAGAGGGATAGCCATTTTTCTAACTTGTTTGTTTCTTATGTAGCAATAGATGTAGATATGATTTAATTAAATGAGTGGGGTGGAATGAGGCTCCCACAAGGGTTGAGCCCAACTCATAGTAAAATGTGCATACAGGAATATCGTGAGTAATTTGCTTCAAATTATGAGTATAACTGTTATAGGCTCGTAATGCTATAGAAGATTGCATGAAGAATCATATGCAATAGAGAGCCATCTTTTGCAATTTTTACCTTAACAGTACTTTGCTGACATAAACAAAGATGAAAAATCAATAGATATTATGACATTCACCAACATGAGGGTTATCATGATATATCATATATGACAGATCCAAAACAAGTAGTTTTGATATCTTAAATACATTCTCAATGGATAAGGAGCCTTTGTTCATACTAGATGCAACATTAATGCTTGACAGTGATAGGGACAGTGACCATGCCATAATAGAGAGTAACTAAAATATGGAGGACTATACAATGTAAGGACTGAGATAGATGTAAAATGATAGCTAAACTGTTGGTGGTTGATATTGAATAACCATTGATATGGGACTATCAGGAGCAGTTGGGAGCAGTAGGGAGCAGTCCTCTTGACTGTGTTTTGCTCACTTTCATATCTTTTACAAGGTGACAGTAGAGAGGGTCTACATTTGAGCAATCAAGTAATTATTGAAATATACAAGTGAAAGGAAAAAAATCAGAGATTTCTCATCTTTTTTAGATAAAGATCCCATATACAGTGGTAGTCAAAATCATAGTAGAGGCTGAGCGGGAAGTGCAACAAACAAGGATGCTCAGCAGAACATGACCATTAGCAGGAAGTGGAGTATACAAGAACAAGGATGGAGTTATTTGAATCTAATACAAGCTTTCTTCAAATTTCTGGAGTTTCAAGACCATAGAGATACATCAGGGTTTCCAGCTCAAAAATAATGAAGGGAGAATGCATCTGCAAAGGAAGAGTGAGGCCTGTAGTTCTGCTAGGTCCTTTGTTTTCTACAGAGAAGGTTTCGGAGGTCGAGCATAGAGGTTGAAGGAGTTTCTTTCTCCTAAAAATAATAACATATTGCATGGTATCCACAGGAAAAAAACATGAAGTCCAAATATAGACAAAGATATAGGGAACAAAGGTTTATATTTTCTGTGTAATGAAGTCTGAATTAAAATTTAAGGCATATAAGAACAGAAAACATATTTCCTTTGTCAAATTATAGTACATAGGCTACGACCATGAGGAAAATGTTGAGTGTTGAATAACATAAATATGGAGAGTCACGGCTATCAGAGTTAATAGTTTTTAATGTGCATGCCATTGACACAAAGCATTGTATAAAGGCTACGCTACAAGGAGGTTCGGCCATTAACATAAATGAGAGGGTCTCGATGGCGGCCTCAATCAAATTAAAATACAGAAGACTCCTTATGCAGCTCGCCCAAGAGTTTCATACATGTCGGCATCCTCATTCCGTCTAAAGGAAGTATGCACAGAAAATGAAGAACATTTGTAGAAACACTTTAAATATGCTATAGTCATGACTATAAAGCTTCCAGCAAAAAAAAAAAAAAACAAATTGAGATGGAGCAACAAATATCAGATTTATCTATGGCCGCACCCAAGAAAGCCTCTAAGCTTACAAAAAAAAATCAAAGAAAAAGCCAAATTTGTAAAAGACCAGACTTACCATGCTCGGTTTCTTCAGCAAAGTCTTCATGAATGGCGTCCAAACAATCTCCCAGCTTAGCCTAGGGTTTCCTCTATCATGGCGATGCAAAGAGAGACAGGTAAAAAAAAAAAATGTTTTTTGTTTCTTTCTTTGCCTTGTTTAGGGTTTCCTAACCCTAAATATGTCAATGAATAAACATGGCATTTTTGCCATTGTTTTATCAAAAACAAGTGCCAAGTATATTACCCGTGGGCTAAGGCTTGATGTTTATTTTGCCTTATGTTTTTTTGTGCCTAAACCTTCGAATATTCTTCATATAAGCATTAGTTCATAGTGCTTTCTTTTCGCATTTTAAATTTGGAGGAGTCAACATAGCAACGTGTCTTTTTATTTTGCATACCTTTTAAATTTAAAACATTATATTAAGTGATAAATTATAAATCACTTATTATAATTGTTATTTTGAAATGCAAAATGGGAATATTCCTTTGTAAATGCTTTTAGGGAGATATGGTTGAGTCTTCATTTCAATAGAGGGTATATAGGGAGGTTTAATGCAATTTGCAAACATATGGAGAAGAAATAGGCCTTTTTTTTTTGCTTTTTGGAGAATTTTTGAGAGCATATAGGCATTGATTTATTATGATTTTATCTTGGACTTGGTCAAGTGTGACCTTTTCAACCTTTTGGAGCCTCTTTGGAGAGGAATCAGTTGCTAGAAATTAGGCTTTATTGTTTCATCCGAATTCTTGAGCTTCTAGATCCTTCTTTGGTGGATCTTGTTAGGAATTGAGTGTTATAGTCACTTATGTGACTTCATTGTAAAAAAAAGTTATGGATTGGCATTTTTCTGCACTTAGTGATTTTAGGTCCTTTGTCAGAATTTTGCAGAATTTTGTAACTCATTTAGACATGGAATACAGTATATACCTTGGGCATTATTGAATGGATTTTTTTGTCTTCTTGTTACTACAATATTGTGTATTTTTACATGATTGATTAAGTTATTGTGAGATAGTTTTTTGTTTCCCTTAACTCTATCACATGGCTTTAGTACCTTTTTGCAGAGAAGTGTGATGTTTGCAGGTTGCTTTTAGTTGTGAGGTCTTCTCCTCCTAAGAGCTCAAGTAATAAGGCCTTTTTATAAAATACTTATGCAAGGCACATAGAAAACAGGTCATGCAAGTTATTTTCTTCAGTCATTATGTACAAGTACATATAAAATCTTAGTTTTTTCAAGGTCTAAGTCATATTCTGGTGTATCACCTTAGGAGGTAGTTATCATTTTATGCAATCTTTCTCCCTTGTCCCTCCATTTAGTTGCAAGTAAAAAGATCTTTAGGTGTTATATCACATAGGAATGGGCCTAGAATCCGAAGGTTCAATCAGGTCATAGGATACCCACAACCTCTGATTGATCCCATGTCCTCCAAAATTCCCAAGTGTTTAGGTGCTTGAGAAAGGTTGCAATTTTTGGAGTTAACAATAACATATTACGGGTTCCACTGAGGGGCGTTACACTTTTTGACCTATTGACCTCTTGCTCTCTCAAGCTCTACACCTATTTATGCTTCCAAGTCTACTTCCTTTTTCTTTCACTCTATCTCTTTTGCTTGCATACTATCCTGATGATGGATCATGGAGTATGATCCGAAACATTGATACAAAAGAATCAACACAGTTTAATCCAGAAATAGCTCTCTTGTTTAATATGAACTGTGGAAACTTGATGATCTTAATTCTTCTTCTTTTTTATAATCTATAGCAGTGAGCCATTGGTAGTGAGCCCTTCTTTATTTTGGGTAGTGAGCCTTTTGTATTTAGTGTTGCAATTACTTTATCTTGTGAGCTAATCCTCACCGTGGTTTTTCTCTTCTTGGATTTTCCATGTAAATTTGGTGTTCAATTTTGCATGGTGTTGATGTTTTCTATTTTATGTTATTTATTTCATTTTAAATCATTCAAATAGATTAAGGGTTAATTAAGTTATTGTGGATCTGATTGTTTATGAGGGTTTTGGATGTTTTGATGTACAACTAATTCACCCCTCCTCTCAATTGTCTTGTGTTGATTTAAAAATTGGTATTCGAGAAAGGTTCCTTTGAAGAAATCTTAACCACTTGAGTTAGATTTGGGATGGAACACAAGAGGGATGCTCCTTTGTATTATGGAATGGACTATGGATTCTAGAAGACAAGGATGGAAGGTTTCTTGGTATCTCTTAGATTTGGAGTTTGAAATTCTACTGAGACTAGATATAATATGCGTAATCATGGTCTGAGTACTGATGATGAGATCAAGGCCCATGAAATCAATGGTAAAGCAAGGTATTCTCTTTTAAGTGGTATTTCTAACACTAAACTTGTGAAAGTTATGCATTTTAAATCTGCTAAAGTTGACTAAGAAAAGTTGGAAAGTATATATGAAGAAGATGTTAAGTTTAAGCAAGCTAAGATGTAGAATTTAAAGATCACATTTGAGAACCTGAGGATGTCTAAGATGAAAATATTACAAGTTACATGTGGAAGGTGGATGAAGTTGTCAACTGCATCAAAGGTCTTGGTGGAAATCTTGAAGAAGAAGAAGTGGTAAAGAAGGTACTAAGAACTCTATGTAAATATTATAGTTAGAAACTTTATGCTATTGAGGAAGTTGAAGATTTAAGAAAATATTCTAGAGATCAGTTGTATGGTGCTATATTTTCTTTTGAAATGAGAGAATTTGGTCCAAGTAATGTAAAATTTGAGATTTCTTTTAAGGCTGGAAAATAAAAAAAGACTAAAGAATTAGATTAGGAGGATCTTGTGGATGTTGAAGAAAACTTGTGAGGAAAATGAAAAAGGGTACTAGTAAATACAAAGGTTCCAGTATAGGTACTACAAATAGTAATCTTTATTTCAAAGCTGAAAAAGATCAAATCTTGATTGTGGTTGTGTATGTTGATGATATAATCTTTAGAGGAAATGAATCTATGTGCAAGAGATTTGCAGAAGAGATGCAGAAAGAGTTTGATATGTGTATGTTTGGGGAGATGAATTTCTTCCTTGGCCTGCAAATTAATTAGATAGAGAAAGGTATATTAATTTCACAATTAAAGTATGCTAAAGAAATGTTGAAATTCTTTGGAATGGAAAATCCTAAACTTGTATGTGCCCCTATGGTTACTGGTTGCAAGATATAAGTAAGAATGATGAATATCCTAAGGTTGATTAGAGAAAGTATAGATCAATGATTGTAGGACTACTATATCTATCTGCTACTAGATCGGATATAATGCATGAAGTTTGTCTTGTCGCTAGATTTCAAGAAGATTCTAGGGAGTCACATGTTGCATCCGTGAAGAGGATATTCAGATACTTTAAGGGCACTCTAGAACATGGTTTGTGGTATCTAAAAGATACCGATTTTTCTCTAAGTTCTTATATAGATGATGATTGTGTAGGTTGTGTGGATGATAGGAAAAGTACAAGTGGTGGTGATGTTTTTGTTGGATGAAAATTGGTGTCTTGGTTGAGAAAGAAACAAGAATCAATGTCTTTATCTACTACAAAGGCATAATACATTGCAGTAGCATCTTGTAGCACATAAGTGTTGTGGATGAGGAAACCTTGAAGGATATCATAGTGGTATATGATGAAAAAATTTATATCTTATGTGATAATACACGTGCTATTAACATTTCAAATAATCTAATGATGCACTCAAGGAAAAAACATATCTAAATCTGGTATCACTTTTGAGAGAGGTTACAAAGAATTAAGTGAAGCTTGAGTATGTACCTACAAAGGATCAAGTTGCTGATATATTCACTCAAGATCTTCCTAAGGATAATTTTGAGTATCTTTGAGAGAATTTAGAGGTTATTACCCCTCCTTTGAATTAGATGCATAAGGATATGTATCGGTCCAATGGATTTCAAGATTCATTCTTTGTTCTAGGCTGATGTTGGTGGCTACCTCTGATGGGGAGTATAGGTAGTGGCTTTGTTGGTTGTTGTAATTAAGGGGAGTATGTATTGGTGTAGGTTGGTGTTTTCCTTTGTTGGATGTGCTAGAGGTTATGTGTAGTGGTTGATGGTTGAGATAGTTTTTTGCGTGCTCCTACAAGGGAGTATGCAAAGTACTAAAGAGAGAAAGAGTGTATGTTTGATATCAAAGGGGGAAAATGATGCATATATGTTGCCCTTTTCTATTGATTTCAAAGGGGGAGAGAAAATAAATGTGAAAAATGTTCAATTGTAAAAAGGGGAGAGAGTAATGTGAAAAAGGAGAGTATGATGCAAGGGGGAGAAAGAGTTGTTATGGAGTAGTATGTCAATAATCAAAGCTATTTATTTTTGTTGATGGTCTTTCACATCATGTGTTGCTAATAATGAAAAAGGGGGAGATTTTTGCAATTATGAGTATTTGGTGTTGTCATTGATGTCAACAAGCTTTGGGGAGATTTTTTTAGGCTTGTGTTTGTGTTTTCATTGATGATTGGTTGTGTTTATGCTTTGATTAATTGCATTATGTTCTCATTATTAAGTGTTACTGGTGTCAACCTCTAGTGTTTCTTTGATAAGCTTCCATTTATGGATGTTGTTGGTTTAGTTATGATGAGGAAGTACTAAAGATGATGAGTATGTGTCTCTCGTCCTTGGTTTCCAAGTGCTTTTGAAAAAAAATGGATAAAAAAGGAAATAGTGTGTTACAAAGGTGGCATGCTGTACAAAATGGTGTTCTAGTTTGGCTTCATGCTTCTTTTGTGTTGAAGATATGCTTATGTGGTTCAGATATGTTGTTAATAAGTGTTCAAATATTCTATATTTAGAATTTCTTGGTTTGGATCATCGTACAAAGAGATTTTTGTTCACTAGTGTGTGAATTGTATATTGTAACGGTGTCTGCGAGAAATGGTTTTGCTCCACATTTCTTTGTAGTTTTGTTTTTGATCTTGTGATTATGGAAATGTGTTGATAATGATCATATATACCTAGAGTCAAATGTGTTTGTGGTTTGGCACTTTGGAAGTTGGTTTCTTGAGTAATAGTATGTGGAAGGTTGTTTGAGTGTATTGGGTGTGTACATTCTTCAAGTGAAAGTTGTTGTGAAGTAATTTTTTGTATTTCAAGGTGTTTTTTGGAATATTCTAGATTATGTTCAAGTGATGCTTGGTTTCTCTGAGTCATATTTTGATTTAAGAAATATTTTACTTAAATTTTAATGGTGTTTACATAGGTTCGATCGACCTTGGGTGTTTACACAGGTTTGGTCAACCTTAGGTGTTTACATAGGTTCAGTCGACCTTGGGTGTTTACACTAATTTCATATTTTCTTTAGTGATTATGGAAGTATGGTGTTGCATGTATGAATGTATTTAGGTATGATTTAAGGAGATATGTGGACTTCTTTCATTCCTTTCCACTGTGGGAATTCTTAGTGTCGACCTAATTTGAATTTTTATGGTTGAGGTGCATAGTCGACCTTGGAGAATGTTTTCAAGGTTGAAGAAGGTATAAATAAGTGATGAGTTAATGGAGAATTTAGTCGTGAAGTGTGTGATGCAAATTATAGAAGTGTGAAGTGCAATGTGAACTTCAATGAGTTAGACTACTAGAAGAAGTGAGCAGAAATTTTCAACAATATTTAGAAGGATTTTGAATGTGTTGGTGATGTTGTGGTGTACATTTTTTTTGCATTGAGATGTATTTATCACTATAACATTCTTCTTTCTTCTTTTTTGTAATCTGGCAACGAGCCATTGGTAGTGAACCATTCTTTCTTTTGGGCAATGAGCCCTCTAATAGTGAGCCCTTTGTATTTGGTGTTGAAATAACTCTATATTGTGAGATAATACTCATTATGGTTTTTCCCTTATTGGGTTTTTCACATAAATCTGGTCTTCAATTGTGCATGGTGTTGATATGTTTCAATTTTTGTTATTTTTTTTCATGCTAAATCATTCTAACAGATTAAGGGTTAATCAGTTTGTTATGGATATATTTTTTATGAAATTTTTGGATGTTTTAATGTACAACTGATTCAGCCCCCCTCAGTTGTCTTGTGTGCATTCAACATTGGAATGTGTTTAGTTGTTGTCAAGAGAATTTTGGATGATTACATGACCCTATAGCCTTGTTTAGGCACCAATCTAGGTATATTAATTTCTCTCAAAACCTAGAACCAAATTCTAGATTGAAAAATCTCAAGAAAATTTTAATTATTCTTAATTATTTTTTGTTTTCATGTGTGGATTTAAAAATAATACAAGGAATTTAGCCAATTTCTAAGTTCTATTTCTCAAACCCTTTTTATAATTTATGAGAAATTATCTACTTGGTCAGTATCTAATTGAACTTGTTCGCCATATCTTATTATTGTTATAGGGGAAACCCACCGAGGTTAGGAGCCTGAAGTGTAGAGGGAATTGGCAAGTTTTATCCCAATACCCCTATATATTTGAAAATTACTTATGAAATGATGGGATTTCTAGGGGCCATATCAACCTATCAAACCAAGTTGGATATTCAAATAAAAAAAAAGTTGAATACATTTAAAGTATTAGAGGAAGTCATAATGCCAAAAAATTGGATGATGATAGGAATGCCAAAGCTTTCAACAAATGGAATTTAGATTTTGACAATGTTTTTCCCTCTCTAAGAGGTTTGATAATGGAAGGTGAAGAACCTGATTCAATTTTGTTGAATAATAGCTTAAATAAATTGATTAGGTTAAAATAAATCTTGGAAATTTTTATTGAGGAATCTAAGATTATTTTATATGCAATATATAATGCACATAAAAATAAAGTATCAAAAGTGCTTAAATTTCAATGGCATTCAAAAGAAGTTTATGCTCCTTGGCTAGAGAAATATAATGGATGAATCTTCCTGCATGGTCATCACTTTTTTTTCTTAATCAAGAATTCGACAACTTGAGGTCACATATGAAACTTGAAAAGAATTTTGAATGATATCATAAATTTCTAGAGTAGACTTGATGTGATTCTAGATGAGTACATAACATATATTTCTTCCAATTCTTGATGGATGATACATAGGGTACAATGCATATGTACATCGTACAATTGTTAAATTGGTGAAATTTTTAGCACACAAGTGGCCTTCAAAAGATGAGTATGTGACATGGTTTGAGTGTGTTTCCTAGCATTTGAGGTCTTCACAAGAATCCAAATAACAGTTGACACAAATTTTGTATATGTAATGATCCCATATAGTTAACCAAGATTGGAAAGTTGATTGAGGGTCAGGTTAACCTTAGGATTTTTCTATAAAAATGGATTGTGAGTTCTAATGAAATCATTCTTTAGTCTCTAATATGGTTTTGAGGGCATTATTTTGATGAGTATTTTATGAGGTTAATAAGGATTATCCCATGTTATTATTGGGGATAATCTAAATTATTTTGGCTTAAATTATATAGTTTCAGAGGAAAGAGATACCAATTCCCTTTAAAATGGGTGGAATTAGAAAGGAGTTGATCTAGTTCACTTGGCCCTTGTGATGGATTTCTAACTTGAATGAGGAGTTTTGAGGGAGATAAATGTTTTCACTAGGTGTGTAGGAGTAGAAGTTCTTCAATCTTTTCCCCATGGAAATCTATCAATTTCTCATACTCCATTTTAATAGAGGCCCTCAAAGTGTATGCCATGCCCAAAATGTTTAACTTAAGGACATAACACAACAACAATTATTTTAATTTTTTTTTTTCAATATACCACATGGATAACATTAACTATCAATCAATAATATTGGAAAGTTGATCCTAACTATGACTAGAAGGTATAGTTTAGAAAGTTATGGTTCAAATATTTTTCCCCCTGAGGGTGTTCGCTTTGCCTAAATTTTACAAGGGTCAAGGTTTTTCCCTAACAATATACAAGTTATGGATACATACTGTCACACAAAAAACTTGAACTAGTTACTTCCTATCAGTAATATATCATCATATTAATGTTGCATCTTAACCCTAACCCTAATTATCTTATCGACGTCGATATGGATCTTTTATTCTTACAACTATTATTACCACTTTTAACATTCATGATTGATTAAATGGTTAGTATTTAGTAGGGATATTAAGGTTCTTATCATTATAATAATTTATTGTTAATGTAATTGATTTCTTACATATTTATTCCAAATTGATGATATTAGAGATATTATTAACATAATAATTAAGATTTTTACTTAACCAATATCTTTTTTTTTTTTTTTTTAATTACAACAACGTTATTATATATATAACTCCATCGGAGTTACCAACCTGCTCTAGAAATAATCGCAAAACACCGCTCTACACGTTACATGATAATCGACAAGGAAGGTGTAATTGCCACATCTCACCATTATAATAATCCATTTATCTAGTGGTATTAATGTAGACGTTAATATAACATCAACACTTTTATTAATTCACAAGTTAATGATGGCAGGTAAAATTAATGTCAACGCTAGAACTTATAGTATAACGATGATACTTACATTTATATTGATTGTTGATTCAAAAGGTGAAAATTTTAATGTTAATTCCTCTATTGTAATTAGTCACCCACATTACTATCATCAGTATAAATAAATCACCCATAATATTTTTCCCACATTAATGGTATTAGTATATATATTTTAAATATAATGTATATAGAATACATCGAAATATATCTATTATTATTTGTTCCAGCGAAGGAAACTATAGGCACCACTTGTATATTATTAAAGTAAACTTGCAAAATATATAACAAAACATTCATCCAAAATTAATTTTCTGCAATATAATTGTAGAAAAATTTTGAACGATAAGGGCAAACTTTGAGGGAGCATAAACTTTTTATTGCAGCTTTTTAAGATTTTTCTTCCACAAAAACTATAATCAAAACTATAATAAAAAAATATTTAACTAATTTTATTTTTTTAAATTAAACTCTTCAAAATGAATTGTTGTTATATTTTCCATTCTATTCATTTATTTACTTGTCATATCTTAAATAAAATATAATTGAAATAATAAATTCAAAGATATAAAATAATCTAGTAACAAATTCAAATAAATAATGTATTTTTAATATATTATATTATTAATTTAACAAAATATTCTAATATTCTAATATATATACTATATGAAACATATATAATGTATAATATATAATTTTAACATTGTATTATAATATTATAATATATATACAATATAATATGTAACATATATAACATCTAATATATAATATAATATATTAAATAAAAATATTATAATTTTATATTTTAATTTTAAATTATGTAATATATTATCTTTTAAATAATTTAATATATTTTTAATATATTATATTATTAAATAGTTTTATAATATATTATATTAAATTAACATCTAATCTATTAAATTAATCTTGATTTATGTTTTCATTGCTATTTATTTTAAAATATTTTTTTTGCCTAAACTAAAGATAAAAAAGATATTAAAACAAGTAATTTAAGTCCTAACAAATAATTTTAGTTCTAATTGCTCTTGCTAATTACTATATACTTTTTTAGCAAACAAATTTAATAAAAATGTAGAATGTTTTAGTCATATTTACAATAACTATCATTTTTTTATAGATCCTTAGGGAATATTTTAAATTTAAATATTATCTAAAAAATATTTCATAATATGATGAGGAAGAAAATTTTAACCATCTCTAAATGCCTATTTACTATTTTTTTTGTATGGGGTAAAATAGGAGTATCGAGCGTTTTTATTCACACTACAATCACACAAATATTTTGGTAAAACTGAATTCACACTACAATCAATTATGAACTAAGTTATTTTCTTTGAAAATGACCATAGAATCACCTTCTATCACAATGTCCCTATTAATAATTAAACAATAAAAATTCTATGAATTTTAGAAAATAGAACTTAGTTTAATTTTAAAATAAAATTTAAGCTTTGTAAATATTGTGTTGATTTGATTATTTATTTGCTTTATGATTGGTTATTCAAATTAAGAACAACCTAACTCAACTCAAAAATATAAAAATAATCAAATCACTTGGATGCAAAGAAATAAAAAATGTTTCTTTTATATATTTTTTCATTTCTTAATTTATTCTCAAATTATAATTAATTATTGTTGAATTATTTTGAAAATAATATTTATTTTTCTTTAATTATATTAAATATAGTAGATTGATCAATCGTTATAGATATACCACTTCATGTTTTATATTTAAATATATTAAATATAGTAGATTGATCAATCGTTATAGATATACCACTTCACCTTTTATATTAAATATACTAGATTGATCAATCGTTATAGATATACTTCACCTTTTATATTAAATATAGTAGATTGAAAATAATCCCCACATACACCCAATCAAACCTTTACAGATGTAGATAGGATGTAGTTTTATTTAATTTATGTGTATAGAACAATTAATATAATTTATAATTATTTTTAAAAATAGATAATAAATACTTTATAAATTTTTAAAATTAAAATTTAGTTTAAAATTTAGTTTAATTTTAAAATTAATTCTAAGCTTTAAAAATATTTTGTTGATTTAATTTTTTTATATGATTAATAATTTTTACCTTAATAATACTTCATTTTACATAGAAATAGAAATCTAGATTTAAATACTTATTTTTGTAATATATACACATAACAATATACCTAATTGAACTCAAAAATACAAAAGTAGGCATGCAAAATAATTTATGATTTTTTTGAAGTTAGAATTTAATGTAATTTTAGAAAATAAAATAATTTGGATGGAAAGAATTTTTTGTAAAATAAATTTTAGTTTTAATTTAATTTATTTGTAGTAGATAATTACTATAATTTAAATGATTATTTTCAAAACTAGATAATAAATACTATATAAATTTTAGAAATTAAAATTTAGTTTAATTTTATAATTAACTATAAGCTTTACAAATATTGTTGTGATTTGATTAGTTATTTTTTATATTAATAATTCTAAGTCTAATAATACTTCATTTCACATACAAATAAAATTTTAGGTTAAAATACTTTTTTTTGTTTGTAATATTTTTCATTAATGTCAAATTTATAAACTAATGTTAAGACATTAATAATTCTAATCCTAATAGTACTTAATTTCACATACAAATAAAAATATATACTAACTTTTCTTTGTTTAATATATTTAACATTAATGTCAAATTTATAAACTAATATCAAGAAATAAATAACCTTAACCCCAAGATTTATACTACAACTATAATTGAACCTTAAACCTAACCCTAATTCCACCATAACAATAGGATTTAATTATGGTTAGGGTTAGGATTAGAGTGAGAATTTAATTATGGTTAGTGTTATGGCTAGAATTAGGGTTTAATTATGTGGTTAGGGTTATGATTCAATTATGATTATAGTTAGGGTCAAATTTATAAGCTAATATTAAGATATTCATAACTCTAACCCTAACCTAACCTTAATCTCCATCCTAGAATGCTAATTAAACCTGTAACGCCCCGCCACACAACCCTAGAGGAAGTTGCAACAATTACTTAAGCGGGCTATTTTTTTTTTTGTTTAAGTACAAATAATAAGTAAGTTCACTAATTAATGCCAACAACCTCTAAGGTTATATATAACCTCAACACAAACATAAATAAAACCCATGTCAATTATTTAATTAATGAAATAACACATTCATTCCAAGTAAGATAATTTACAACAAGCATGAGAGATAACTTCCAATTCATTAATCCATTCATTAAACAATAAGGTTACAACACTCATTCCCTGAATGAGGCAAGTTCAATAAATAAGGATACAATTACAAATTCCACCTCGATAACAATGAGGGATAATACATCAAAAGAACAACTGAAATAACAAGGCATGAAACGAGACTGGATCATATGAGCTCTCCAACTGGATGTCTTGTCCACACGAATATGAAGGAAGCCCAACAGATAAAGATGCATGTTCTTCCCAACCAAGTGGAACCCAAAGGTCCACCCCCCGTGCTAGGAGATAGTAACCATAATTTCTAACCAAGGATGTCTACCTCTTGACATAGGCTAACATAACCATACTGAAATAAATACAGTGACATCACTAACACAAGGTTACAATGCTTCCAAAATTTAACATAATCAATTGCATTACTGATGCGAACATACTGTCGACCTAAGATAAGTGTCATCGCAATGTTACATGGGTTATCCTGGTGAGTCTTCCTAGGCCCCGACCCCCATCTTGGGTTATCCTGGTAACCTCTAACGACTTCCAGCCCCTCATGTAAACCAATGCGGAATCAGTTATCTTTCGTAGAGACAAGATAACGATCTTGCCATTCCAAGCCTTCTCGTCTCAACCCAAGTCTTTACAAGCCCTTGTGTTCATGAGTGAGACATAATTATCTTATTAAGTGTATGATACTACGTGATACTCTAATCAGTTAATTAAGTTATCATTGGATTAACTAACTTACAACGAGTTATCCTGGTACCACTTTGTGTGTCATCCCTCGTTACAAGCCACTCCTCTAAGACGACACGTGGAACAACTCCACAACCCAAGGGTACACAAGTGCTACGCAAGGATATCACATCCCTAACCATGACATATCGTCAACACACTCTTGTTCATGATAACCGGGGAACAAACTGGTGAAATGCGCTACCCAAGGTAATCCAAAGGTTGACTACACAATACGACAATCCACAAACTTGAAAATCCCACTGGAAGACTTGATTAAATGTTAAAACCCACATTTCCAATTGGCCATATAAACAACTCAAAAAACAAGGAAATAATCAAATCTACTTTGGGTTCACTAAACCCATTTCCTCACTAGCATTCAATAATCATTGCATTAAATGAACTGAATTAAATACGCCATTTAAAAGAAATCATTTTATTTCCACATTAGCCTTTGAAAGCATGAAACATTAACCCGTATATCCACAATTCAAATAAACACCCAATCCCATGTTTAAATAAAAATATTTATTCCACATCCAATAAAAATTCATTTAAAAAAAAAACATTTTCATTTAAACAAAATAATACTATAATGATATTTCATATTTTAATATGTTACTCAAACATTAATATTATTATCACTATTTATATGCCTCATAATATTATATAAAAAAAAAACATAATATTATACTATGGGAAGCATTTTAATATTTTAACAAATCATAACATTAAAATATAATCATAATTTGAAATATTAAAATATTATAATAATTTATAATATTAAAATAAAATAAATTATTATAATATTCTTTTTTTTTTAAAACCAAAAGGCCAAGGCAATGCCTTGGTTCACGCGACAACCCCTAGGGTTGAGTCGTGCGACCTCGGGCTCCGTGCGCAGTTAGGGCTGAGGAGTTCGGCCGCGGGTTTTCTTACCAGGCGGTAGTGGTTTACTCATAGCGGCCGTAGGAGGCGGCGCCACCGGGAGGTGTGAGGCGCAGGCGGAGAACCGCCGTGGGTTGCAGGGCGCGGGCGGAGAAGCCATCACGTAGGGCGTGGGCGGCGAAGGGAGAGGCGTCGGATGTAGGCGGAGGGCAGAGAACGGCGGGTGACGGAGCTGGCAGCGTCGGCCACCAACTGTGGTGGTGCGGGCTGCACAGTCCGTGCAGGCCTTAGACGATGGATGTTGGGCGCACTCCCCCACTCCGCTTCCCAAGGGAGCGGTGGTGGGGTGAGCACCAGCCCCCAAATAAAAAACTTCCTTTTTTTTTAATTTATTTTTCAAAAATTTCAACTGTCATTTTTATTTTTATTTTTATTTTTGGAAAAAAACCAGAACATAGAAAAATACAAACTTTTAACAAAGAGATAAAAATCTGGCAAAATTTTATTTTTATAAAATTTTGCCAACATAACTTTATAAAGGGGAATTTATAAAAAATATATATATATGTAACCCTGTATATGTACATATATTTTTTTAAAATATATATATGTATACACATAATTTTCATTCAAACAAGATTGAAACTCAACAATATGAAGAACAAATTGAAAGAAAAACAAAATGAAAATAACAATTTGAACAAGAAATTATTTCCAACTTTGAACAATCCTATTCAAATTTTGCAAGCACAATATCAAATAGATTTGTTTTGCACACAAACTAAAGATTGCAAATAGTTTTCTATCCACACAATACCATTGAATCAACAAAAAATTCAATTAATACAAGATGAGAACCTGTTTTTTTGAAGTATGTTGAAGATCCTGATAGTGGTATGAAACCCTTTTAAGCTCCACAGATTCTTTGAGTTTTTTATCCAAACCCACAAAATTGAGCAATCCTTCCTCTTCTGTTCTCAATTTTTCTCCAAAATCTCCATTTTTAAGACTTGTGAAGAAATTCAAAGATAATGCAAATTTTCCCCAAAATCCTACAACTACCCTCATAAATTCCAGAAAATAAAATAGGAAATATCTCATTTTTGAATTTTTGAATTTTCAAATTTCTAAATTGACTTTTAATTCATTTTCTTAATTTTCAATTCCAACTCAAATATTCATGCATTTCCAAAATAGATAATGTAAATCATTTCAACATAAATAACTTAATCAATTAATAAAATAAATCTACCATAAGATTAAATTATTTATTTATTTAAATTAAATTACTCAATAATTTAAATCACATTTCTAACATTATTATAACTTCCTAAATAACTGAAACCAGACAAATTGAACAAAATAGAATAACTGGACCACACTATGACCGATGACACGCTTCAACCAGGGTGACGACTTGGGACAGAAACCCTATCTACTATCTCCCAATCAAATATTGTTGGGCAATGGACACGCTTGAACCTGTATGTCCTGTACCTGTCAACCTGCGAACAAAGAATATATCCACATGCAATAATATGTCATAAATAAGGCACACCGTGAAGAGGAAATCATGAAATCGCAGGGCACTCGCAAGCGAGTGATGCGATACCATCCTCTTCACCAATATAGTATTATTAACTGACGCATCTAACATAGCAGCATAATTGAAGCATGAAACATCATAAATTTAAATATCCACTTATGCTAATTTCAAACATGCCCTAATAATCACATCAAAATATAGTATCATCAAAACAAGGTACATCACGATAACATAGTGATCAACTGTAACCAAGTACAATGTCAAGGTACAACACAATACTAAAGCATAAAAGAGGAACCAACATAGTTCGCACAATAGAGCAAAACGGAGGGGTATTACAAAACCCTAATTGAATCGTAACAATAAGGTTCAATGAGAGTTAGGGTTAGGATTTAAGTAGGTTTATGGTTGGAATTAGGGTTTAGTTACCTAGTTAGGGATAGCATTCAATTAGTGTTATGATTAGGGTCAGGTTCAAGTTATAATTAGGGTTTAGTTAGGATTATTTTAGTTAATCTTACAATTGGGATTTAACTAGAATGCTAATTGAACCCTAATTTAACCCCAACAACAAGGTTCAATTAAAGTTAGTGTTCAGATTCAATTAGGTTTATGATTGGAATTAGGGTTCAATTAGGGTTAGGGTTAGCATTCAATTAGTGTTATGATTAGGATCAAGTTCAAGTTACAGTTAGGGTTCAATTAGGCTTATTTTAGTTAAGTTTATAATTAAGGTTTAATTAGAGTTAGGTTTATGGTTCAATTAGGGTTAGGGTTAGGGTTCATTTAGATTAAGGTTCAAATAGGGTTCAATTAGGATTTAATTAGGGTTAGGGTTAATGTTAAGTTAGGATTAAAATTATTAATCCAAAATAAAACTTGAAACTAAGGTTAGGGCAATGGTAAGTGGTAGGGTTAGGCTTAAATTAGGGTTCAATAAAGGGTAGGGTACAACAAGGGTATAAATATATTGGCTACATTTTAAGTCATGACCATGCTAGATGCCAATTTGGTTTAAAAGACCCCTTGTCGAATCCCACCAGGAATTTATTTCTATATACCTTATATATTGTTTAGATTTTTTATCATTGTGTTTGACCTCATGAGAATGTGTAATGCCCTAAATTTAACACTCAAAATACAGTTAGGGACAAAATACAATGATCAATTTTTGCTCAAGAACGCTTGCAAAACTCTCAAAGTTGCTACCAAAGAAGGTAGTACAAGGAAACATGCAACACTTGACTAGTTATAGACTATTATATTTAGTTAGAAAACTAAATTACTTATGCAATCCTCAGAGGCTTTTCAAATGGGGACATGGGAATCAAATCATCCAAGTAGACTTAATTAGTCTAGGTAACACATTAATAATAATAATAAAAAAAGAAGAAGTCAAGATGCATGTTATGCACATAAGATATATCAATAATGTTTTCAAGTAATAATAAAAGAACAAATCCTAGGGGCCTGATCTATTCCTCGAGGGCTCATCTCTTGATGGCCTTGCCTACGTATTTAATTTGCAGAGGAATCATAGTTCGACACTTTAAACTTTCACATAACTTGCATTTGACAAAAACGATAATTAACATATAGGTTTAACTTACAACTAGATTTACCGAGGTATAATAAATACAAAGACTAGACAATAAATTCGCTTGGTCAACAACAATGTATCAAGATACTTTTAAATAATACTTCAATCATACTCTAGTGAAATTAGTTCATACTATAATAAAGGTAAAGAAAGATTACTGTTACTCCACCTATGGAATCCCCCACAAATTTCAGAATAAATAGTTGATGCAACAATACTCAAGCACATCCAATCATCTAGTGACCCCATTCATATCACACACTCAAGATTCCAATATTAAGCTACCCATTTTCTGGCTTTTTTATAAAAGAGATAATTTTTAAACTATCTGCTTTAATGAAATCTATACTTTACAAATACACTTAAAATAAGGTTATGTTATTAGTTACAATTACTACAAATAGACATTTGGGATATTAGAATATTGATTAATAATAACTTTGGTAAACTAAGAAGCCCCACCCTTATCTCATCTAACCTTTTTGTTCATACTCAATTTTAATTTATACAAACATCAACATAGACCTTGAAAATAATAAAATAAATAATATATTATTATTTTTCAATAAACATCATTTTAATTGCTAAACTTGAATATGCATAATACTAAGTAAATTTCAAGGTAGGGCATAGGTCATCCATACATACAAGATATAATTTACACATTTTAAATTCAATATTATTGAGAACCATCCGTAAATTTTCTAGTTCCCATTTATTCACTCCCTTAATAAGAGTGAATATTTAACTTATAAATCAAATGATCTAAAATAAAAGTTAACAAATTATAAATCAATTAAATAATTTATGGAAGAATTCTAACATAAAAATATATACACTTATGCCTTGTTTCATTAAATTGGTGCAAGATGGAAATTACTATATATTTAAAATAAAATACGAACTAATGGATCCCAAATAGAATATCTTCTAAATTAAATGACATAATCACTAAAAATTATATTTTTACTACAACTAAACAAGGGTTGGAGGAAACAGGAAGAAGCCCTTAAGTTCGCTAGGTCTCCCAACCGCTCAATCTTAAGGAAATAAGCAAGCCCTAGTTTGAAAGAATTGGGGCAACTAAATTAAGTTACCGGTTCAAATACCACATTGTTTTTTAATTGGTAATCTGCATGGTATTGCCCTAAAAATGGCCTAGAAATGTTATGATGCTATCCAAAAGGTGCATGATCAAGCACTACCACAGCATACAAAAACAAAAAGAAGGAAGCTCTCATATTATGTATCGACATTCAACTACAAAATAAGGCGATTATCAATATAGCAATTTAAGTATTTCATTTATAAAAACCATAGTATCTGCCCAGCTTATATCAAAACATACCTCAAAATATTTGACATTGTCAATTTCCAAACATATTCAAAGGACGAGAGAAATTTCCTAAGAATGCTAACATGAAGCAACTTGATATGACAGAGAACAATCTAATGAAAAGTGGCTTCTTAATTAATTTATCTTGTTACAATATTGGCTTGGATATAATCATATAATCCTCTTATAAATTATATTATTATTGATAATTATTAATACCATAACCAATCATTTTCTTTACCTAAAATCAAACAATAAAAATAATAATAATAAGTTCTTCCCAGCAAGCAAAGACAGGGAACAACTGTAGTGGTGTTGGAGTACTTAAGCCACTCACCAGGCATGATTATAAGATGAGTTAATTACCGTATTAAGTGAGAAAGAACATGATTTAACAGCTAAAAGTTGTAACATTGTTTAAATGCAACTACCTAACATATGCACAGCCAAGTCCCACGCCCTTTTTCACATCTTGCCCCAAGTACAACCGAAGGTGTAAGGCTAGTTCCCACAAGATGTGCCATACGGTATGCACCTCCATCAAGCTTAAAGATTAAAGGAGTTTTGTCAGATGCAGCTGCAATTGCTCTGGCAGACATGTATGCAAACGTGGAAGTATAAACAAGGTATGAGAGTTGTTTAGAAGAACCACAAGAGATGCGGTTTTATGGACTGCAACTATTGCAAGATATGCACAAGAATAGATTTGTTTGAGAAGGCTTAGAAATTTCAAGCAGATCTAATTCCATCATTAACTAATAATAGCTAGAAATAACTTGCAAGGTTTTATGAGAGGAAAACAAAAAAAAAAGTTGAAACTATAGTTGAAGGGCGAAAAACATTTTCACTGAGATTCATTTGACAAAGGCACTGAAAGTCACGAGAGAACCAATTTACTCAAAGGAGAATAATTCATTCTCTTTATTTATTATTATTTTTTTTTCTACCAAACAAAGCAGCAAATTGGAATTGTAGTTTCAATTATTTCTACTCTAACTCATAGAGACCATGGAAAATGACTTACCTCAAGATTCTGCACAAATTGTGACACATAGATTTAAACTCCACAACCTTCATTAGCATCCACTCTACCAGCACAAAAATGGGAGCTTTGAAAATAAGGTATGAACTCCCATCGCAGCCTAAGAGATGGAGGTATTTTTTGTTGTTGTAGTAATTCCAACTACCCCATAGCAAAAAGATGGACACAGAGGCAATGCACGTGAACTGCTTGACAGAATCCCCCAGAGAAATGTGACCCCAGGGGCTGAATAGAAGTGGTAACTCCCCTTCCTGATATTTACAGTGAGAAAGGATAAGCCTTTTTTTTCACTTTTTTTTTTTTCAAAGTCTAAATTCTCTGTAAATGCTGCAATAAAACCCTCCTTTTGGCAGCGAGCCCATCATATCGAATTGAAGGAAAAACAACAAGCAATCACGCAAACAAAATGTGAAAAGACATTCACCGATGGTGAGGGAGAAAGACATAATAAATACCTAATATCCCTCTGAGAGGAACATTAAGAAGTTGATATGATTGTTGGGTTTCTTCAGCATCTTATTTAAGGAAATCTAGTTTAATCCCTCTGGGCGATTGTTACCATAAATGACCCTTCTGGATTGTGGTTCTGAGTTAGGCAAGAGTATAAATTAACTGCCTGGAGAATAATAAGTTCATTTAAAATTCTACCCACCAACATGCATTGCTACGCTTCCTCCTCCCTTCCAATATAGCTAGCGTGTAGAAGAGTTCTTCCTTAGCAACTTGTACTTGAAATAAAAGCTTGGGTTAAAATTTATGCTCATTGTTGGCAAACTTTTAATCAAATATTTTTAATATAAATTCTATTTTCCACCTATGCAAAATTTGGTAATTGTTATGATATTTTAATACATGAATTTGTCTTTATTTGAAAATAAAAGAAAATCCTTTTGAAATGTAAAACAGAAATGATAGTAATAGTTTGTGACAATAATTGTACTCTTATTGTATCTTATTAATGTCTTAATCACATTAAATGATGATCTTATATGTATCACTATTACATAAAATAAAGTTAGCAATAATATCTAATATATATAAATAGGATATCTTATAATTCCAATGAACTTATAAATAGCAATATATTAATATAGATCCTAATTAGCTCACAATTGTGATTAAGTGACATAACCAAAGCAACATGAACTCATTTATACTCTACATCCCATAAAACAACTAATTCACCTTAATCATAATTCATCTAGGGCACTTTGTTACAGGCTATTAAATCATGGAATCTAAGTTTTCTAGTGTCATTGCAATAGACACTAGCTCTCAATTCTATCCTATTTGTATGTCCAAGTACCATCACTAATCACTAGAATAATATTTTCATTAAATTAAGTACCCCCCCTTCTTCTTGATATAGCATTGTACTTGTTAGCAATTACTTGAATACTCAAATCAATTTATCATGGTTTCATCTATTATAAATAATTTTAAATATATCGTTCCTACTTAATTAATTCCTTAACCAAATGAATCAATATAAGATGTCTCATCTAAGATGATGATGATCTAGACAAATATTGATTTACTACCTTATTTGAGATCATTAATCAAATCGAATATTTCTTGTAAGTCTTATCCTCTCAACACAATATTGTTTGATATGCATTGATCAATTAGCAAATGTTTGTCATCAAAAGCCACATAGTTCAAAACCTAATCATGATATTCAAAATAAGAATTCATGAGTTCAGGTCATGAAATCCCTAAGGTCTTTGTCGTCATATTATGCCTTTAACTAAAGTACAAAATGACAAGGTATTGCATCAATGCCCCCTTGCCTATTATTTTATTCCTTTAGTGACTACTTACACCTATCGCACATAATTGCATCATATAGCAATGTAAGTATATAACAAGTAAAACTATCGTGGACTATAAGAACACTTATGCCAAGGAATGCATTGCTACCACATACTAGGAAATCCTTACAAGCATTATGGGAAGTTCGCTAGGTGGCCTCATAGAATGCTTCAGAGTAAAGTACACCTTGAAAAAACACCTACACTTGGAGAACCATTCAATCTCTCAAAATTTGATTGTTATTCTAGAATGATTATCAAACTGGATATGTCCAAAGCCTTTGATAAATTGACTTGGAAACTTGTATGCTGCATATATCTCTTGTCAACTTCAACCAGGGGAGTAATAATTGCATAATGAATTGTCTTATTTTTCAAATAGATTAATCATCCCCCAGAGGGTCTTCTTCACCAAGTAGGGGATTAAGTTAAAGAGACCCATTGTCATGTATTTTTTCCATAAAAATGGCAAAGGCCCTTAGTACAAAACTTATACGAGTCAGTATGTTACAAAAATTTACATGACTGCCAATTCTAGCAGCACAAGCTAGTACATACAGTTTGCATATGTTACCTGACTTACAAGATAGATGAGTTTTTGGAGGAGATGCAAATAAAGACAATTTTTCAATTTGGTTCAATGCCTAGTGTGGAGTATCCAGAATTTATTGTTAATTATGAATTTGATATTGACATATATCATTGAACTAAGATTGATACTACTATTTTGATTCATTGGCGATAATTATTAGATCTGTGTGTAAAATATGGAGATTTTTGTTTGACTGCAAAGAGTTATCTCTTGTGATTTATTAGTAAATTATTATTTCTTTTTGTGGGCTTCTTACATAAGACAATATATTTATGTATTTCTTTCAGAGTATTCTAATTGATCATAATAAAAAAACTTCCAATTTTGAAAAGTATATAACATAGAACCAAATAGTAGTGAAAATTCCAAACAAAGATTGTCAAGAGTGTATCTCATTAAGCTTTTATTTAATATTTCTCTTTATGTCTATGATTTCCTGAAGTTTTTTTGATCATCCAAATAAAACATTGATCGATATGTAACACATTTAGTGCACTCATGCCCTAGTTCATCATATTTGGAAGAGAGCATGCCCATCTAGAGATGACCTTAGAATTTGGTTTTGACTTATCCAAAGATAGTGATGTTGATAAAAAAATCAAATGAGACAAGCACATCTAGAAGCTAAGGGTATACACATCAATGGCTAAGTTAAACAATTAATACCCTAGATAAATATCAATTTACACAGTGATGATTCTGTAGTACGAAATTATGATTCTAGACGGTAGGCTTATAACTATACTATCCTAGAAATACATGAGCATTGTGTGGTCACCTTGAAAGGAATAAAATATTTTGAATCATCAATTTCTTGAATCATTATGGTTGAAGTATCTGATGTGTCCACCATAATATTGAGTAAAAATTGTCACATGAAGACCAGGTTCTTTAAGGGTAAAACATTTACAAGCCAAAGAGTAGCATCAAAATTTGAGCTACAAAGGATAATTAAAAATTTTATATGGTTATTTAAAATACTAAAAACTTTTGCTTGAGAATTAGTTGTGCTAGAATTTCAACTTACACTTTATTTTGAAGGTAAGGGACAAAACAATAATAGTTAAATGTCTGAAAACAAATTTTCTAGACAAAATGGGTAGATTTGAATTTTCATAGATCACTTTTTACATACTCTACAAGAAATATCGTAATCTTTATTTTACACTGAAAAAGGATCTGGTAAAATACATATCTATAAATTTATAAGTACAAATGTTTAGTCTGTAAATAAATACACATTGATTAAGGGTGGATTGCATTTTCTCTTCTTAAAAATGTGTTTGACATGTCAGAATATGGGCCATATTCTATTGAATGGCTCTAAAATTTGAAACATAGTAGACAATATTTATTTAAGTATTAATTTTTAAATTTTTAAACCATGTTTCCACAAAAAATTAAGTAGACCATAACTACTCATGAAGCAAATATTCTTGTTGTTGCAATAGGTGTGCCAAATTTGGTTTGTGGTGATTGGCTAAAACTTGGTGTAGTACTAATTGATCTTATCTTAAATGTAGTAGAGGTATGAAAATTTCTAACTTCCTTTTTCAAAAAAAAATTATAAGTAAAAGATGGTTAATATATAGCAAATTAAAACTATTGCTTCCACTTTTCAGGATCCTAGTGCTAAAAGAGAATACCAATTAGTTGGTCATGTTTCCTATGAAGAGGCCTCAAGAATAGTTTCATCAATTAATACTCTACCTTTTGGTCTTGGTCCAATGACTATTGCAATGCTTTTGTCCATTACTTTACAATCAGTAAAATGAGCATATGGGTTCAATTCAGGTTTCTGATGTTTAATCAAGGCCTTTTTCAATACACTTCACATTATAAGTTTTATGAGGCTTATAATTGAGTTATCTATTATTGAATGGTTAAGGAAATATTTGAACTCATTAATATTTACATAATGTTGGAAACATGTAAATTTTGCTTTCTTCATGACCTAAAAGCACAACCAAAGCATCTCATAATTTTGAAGTGAGAAAAATTATTTTGTTATAAGGGTCATTTTCTAATGGAAGACAAAGTTGACTCTATCAATGATCAAATTCCTAAATTTAGGTGACAACTACTTTATCCTAACCAATTGTTCCTAAAACACAACAAACATAATAAATACAAACAAAACTATTTTAAAACTTTCAGGCAGGAACTTCGCTGCTCTGCAGCTCTTTATTAAAGTAGTAATTCCTCCTCAAAGATATTTATACTTTTGAATAATTGTTCAGAATGACCTTGTTGTTATATCAAAATGATTACTCTAAGAGAATAAAAAGATTAATCACAACATCTAAATAGCTAATAATATTATTTTTTTCTTTCAAGATAGTATTATTTCAAAATTCCAAAATTTACAATAATAAAAATATTGTTATTTAAACTAAATTAGTAACAATAATACTATTAAACCCATTATAAAATTTACCATTAATTCTCACCCATATTAAATACTATTAAACCTATAAATCACTCATAATATTATTACTTAATATAAATAATAATGCTATGAACTTCTTTTTTTTACCATTATTAATATTATTGAAAATAATAATTACTTTTAACATTCATATCAATACAATTATGATAGTTATAGTACAATTAATAATGTATATTATGTTAATAATTTTATTATTATTTACTAACATGATAATTAAATATTTCCATTTTAACTGAACATAAATCATTTTTACCAATTTAGTTTTTACCACTGAGAATTTAATGACCTACAATGATTTTGATAACCCTGTGAAATCCACAATGCAAAATAATTTAATAATAACAAATTATAAAAGCTATATTAAACTAGTCAATTTAAAAATCAACCCGCCCATGGGAAAGGCATGGGTAAAAAAAAAGGCAGCCACTAAATCTAATCTTATGGTTAAAATAACTAAACCTCACCAAATTAAAATTTCACAGGCTTAAATTTTTACATGAATTATATTGCATTGGAATTTTGGTACAGACTACTCTATCACCATTTATTTCATGCTCTTCCCAACTACTCCTCCATAATCCATAGTGTTAGTGCTTTTAAGATTGATGGCGGGTCTTTTCTTGGTAATTAAATTCCTAGTAATTTCTATTGACAAGTGAGAGAATTGGTTGGTAAGTTGATTTGATCTTAAATATTTCTTTATCCGTACAACCATCTTAATGTAAGATTTCATTGTTAGATTGATTGGTCAAGATTGCATTAAATTTTGCATTTGCTTTACTTCCTCTATACTATAGGCTACTGAACAAACACAACATGGCATTCCTTACAATTAGGTGGTTGGGAATAATAGTTTTCATGCAAAGAGAGGTTCCCAAAAATAATGACGACCCTCTGGTTTCTTATGACAGTGAAGTTGTGCAAGCAATCAATTCCTTCTAAAGGTAGCCTCATATTTTTATGACAAGAGAATTAGTTTGGTCATTCTTGCGTGAAGAGAGACGACAATAAATGAATGAATGATTTTAATTACGTCCACGGGACCAACCAGTCTATGGGACCCAAGAGATGAAAATAGGAGATTGCCTTTGCCAACACAATGAAATCGCCACACCAAACTACCTATTGTTATTTTCCATATTTTTGCTGATTTTGTTTCTTCTGCTGTGTATTTGGGACAAGTAACTTGTTGTTTTAACAATCTTCTCCTCTTCAAACAAAGCCACTAAAGATTTGAATTTTAACAAATCTGAGTAACAATACCGGATGTCCTCGTAGGCTTTTCACTCCATAACGTAGTGCCACTCTGTCTCCACTAAACCCGAAGAGCAAAAACAACAAATCCTATCTGACCACCCCTCTTTGGGTATTTTCCATCTTCCCATTTCGCATCTCAAATTGTGTGAGCTAGTTCTCAACTGGGCTATTAGCATTTTAGCCTTCCACTTTATATCTACCCCTATGTAGAATTTTTGTTCATGATCACAAGTAGGATTAAAATGCAAAACATAGTGTTCACTTTTTCGGCCAAGTTGCTTTAACCACATGGTGTTTTTGACTTTCTCTTTTACATACCTTTTCATCTTGACTTTTGTGCTTGGAAATTCTTTCAATTTGATCCCCCATTTCCCCATCCACTTGACATTTTGTTTCATCTATGTGTTCTTCCTTCTAGTTAATTCTTCTTCCACCATAGTTTTGGGCCAACGGTGTTCCTCCATATTATTTATTCTTTGCAAATAGCCTAATAACGGATTAATGCTGTCATTTCCATTGGGAAGGCCCTAGCTTCAGCTAAAACAATCTCATAAGGGACCGTAGTTTTTATTTTAAAATTTCTTGTGATTAAGTGCTTTTGAATTCTTTCTATTTGTTTCCATTTTATAGCTGACGTGTTGTTGCCCCAGACTTTGCAGCCATATAAAACCACAGGTGTAACAAGTAGCCCAAAAAGATTCTTTTTTGTTTTCCAATCCCATAACTCAGCTGACCTACATCTATTTTGGATCAGGTAAATATCTTTCCAACCCCCTTGAATTCTTTTCGTCCTACAAGCCTCCCAATTGAGATTGTTGTAGAAATCAAGCCCCAAATACTTGTATTCATTAACCACCTGCAAAGTGTTTCCCTCAAACTCAAAATTTGTTTTTTTCTAGCCCTTTTCAATGTAAATATCATGACCTTGGTCTTGCTGATGTTGACTTGCATCCCTACATCTTGATAGAAAATTTCTAAAGCTTTTAGATGCTCTTGAAGACTATTTTCAGAATTAGTCATTAACATAAGATCATCTGCATATAACAACAACTTGATCACATAAGTGGCCAAAAGAACGCCATCCCATCCCCGCTTATCTAGCCACTCTTCTAGCTTGTCTATGTATAGCCCGAACAAAGTGGGGGACAGAGGAAAACCCTTCTTGACACCAATGTCACTCCCAAAGTTTTTGAAAAGACCTGTCTTTGTTATGATTTTGGCCCTCACCTGCTCATAAAGCTTGTGGACAACAACCTTATACTTTTTAGGGATTCCAAGTTGTTTCATTCTATCCCAAAGTTTACTTCTAGGGACTGTATCAAAAGCATTTTTGAAGTCAACAAAACAACAGAAAACTTCCCTGCCTTGTTTATCCAAAAAAAATTCAACCATGTGTCTGAGAGTAATACAATGGTCAATAGTAGAATGCTTCGGCCTAAAACTAGCTTTCCCTTTCACCCTCTTATCCTCCTTCTCAGCCCAATGGTTGATTTTCATTCCACCATGCTCCCAAAGAGCTTCCCAGAAAGAGGATTAATCATTATGGTGCGATATTTTGATGGGTTGTTGACATCACCACTCTTGTGGAGAGGGATAACAACGCTCATGGTCCAATTTGTTGGGAAACCATGTTGAATAACCCTATTGAAAATCTTTTTGATATGCGGTGCCAAGAGCTCTAAACCCCATTTCAAATGTTCAGCTTGTAACCCATCAATGTCTCGAGCCTTGTGATGAGCCCAATTTTTGGCATATTTTAGGCTATGTTTTTAGTATCTTTATACCTTTTATTATGCTGAGACAGACAATAAGTAGTAATTATAGAAGTAATACATAGAATTTATGCTTAATATAAAAAATTTATTATGATAAGTCTTTCCATGGTTCTTGCTTGATGTTTCATCAATTTAATGAAGGATGTGTGCCTTATGATTCTATGAGATAAAATGCCTTTCCTGCAGCCACTACTGTTCACCTTCCTGCAACCATATGTGAAATATTGTTTGATTGAAGTCAATACCTAATGAATGTATGAATGAGATAATGGATCATTTAATGAGTTGGATGTGTTGAGCTGACCCTTTGCCGCAAGAATACCTGTTAGTTATTGTAGGTACCAGGTCTCAAGGAGAAGATTTAGCCTCCACTAGATCACTGCAGGATTGGTTCAAAGTAGGTTGATTCAGCAACAAGAAATAAGGAGACAGCTGAGAAATTATCCACCATGCAAGAGAAGCATTCCAGGAATCTAGCAGAAGGCATCTTGGTGTCACACAAATCCACGATAGCAGTGCATTAATTCTTTCAAACTGATTTGACTCAGTTCTCTCTCTTGTGTCCACTTCTTCAATGTAAAGGGTGACATGTAATAAAGGTTTCCCATTTATGTGGGAAAGGTTAGTTAGTTGTTAGGTTTCAGTTTTAAATAAATAGGTATGTTCTCCTTTAGAGAAAGAGCTGGAAATTCACTGTTGTAATAGCTTTAGTTTCAAGTAATACAATTGCAAGTTGCAAGTTGTGAGCAATGCACTTATCAATTTCAATTCAATAAAAAAAATTCATGTAGTTTACAGTTTAATTTGTTGTGTACTTGAGGCACTACCTAAGGGGGCCCACTTAGTGACACTATCTATCTTTCCCAATTTTGTAATTAGAGTAACTATACTTCATTTTCCTAGAACTTCAGTGTGACTATTCCTACAACTGGAAAAATTACAGAGTTGTCAACTGTTCCTACAACCACTAGGGATAGAGTAGTTGTTGTCTTCAAAACTGCGTTTAGTTTTCATTTTGAGAAGACTTAGTTAGCTAAAGTTTGTTTCCAGCAATTTCAATTCGAGCATGGTATTTCAAGAAAGAACACATGCTTGAAATAGGTTGTTAGTGCATATACTATGCGGGCCCATTTCAAGTTTAACGTCCTTGGGTTGACAATTAAATGATGTCCTTTAGTAGATTATAACTGCCAGTTGTGATATCTAATCCCTGAGTAGAGGAATATATGTTCCTAGTTATCAACCTAATTAAGGACACTAGATTTTTGGCACCATTGTTAGGGATGGTGCCAAACTAAGAACCTATTGTAGGCATGGTAGTAGGAGTTTGAATTTCATTCCTATCATTTAGCTTAGAGTTCAACATTCCAACATTTTCCATAGTTTAGACTTACTTTTTTCTATATGCTTAGAAGAAGAGATCAATTTGGAAGATTCCTTCCTAGAAGATTAGATACCCAAGAAATTAAACCAGAGCTTTTCCAAGAAGAACCATATTTGGATGCTGGGCAGGACTTAGTTACCTCATCTTCTTCCTCAGAGTTAAGTTTGAACCTGTTTGATGAGCCGGATGACCTTAATCCACTCATTCAACATTTGAATAATCTGCTTGCCCTTGTAGTTTATCAGCCAGGAGCTAACCCAAGAGGACCACCAAGGATGGCAAGGCCTACTTTTCCATTTCCAATTCCTGACCTACATGACAATAATAACCTTAAGAACATCCCTACCTCATTACTCCCAAAGTTCTATGGACTTATTATAGAAAACCCTCATACCTTCTTGTTTGAGTTTGACATCCTTTGTAGGAGTTATGATTACACCATTGATGCACACAAGCTGAAGTTGTTTCCCTCTACCCTAAAGGAGTCAGCCTTGAGGTGGTTCATGGGATTGGGTGGAAATACAACGACCACTTGGGATGTAATCAAGAATCTGTTCTTGGGAAAGTATCAAGAATATTGTAGGGGGAATGATTTGAGAGGAGATGAAATATTGAAGATGTCACAAAAAGAGGATGAAACCTTGGAAGACTATGTGTCAAGGTTTTTTTTTTAGTGTGTAGAAAAACACTTAGCACCAGCTGAATGAGGAGTCTCAAAAACTTCTCTTTCTAAGAGGAGTTAATGATGCTTGCATGGAGGCACTAGACGTCATGGCCAGAGGAGATATCACCCAAAGAAATTGGGATGATATCAAGAAGATTTGTCTCAACTACTCCAAAGCAACTATGAAGAAAGGAAGAGGGTTTAGATCCTCTATTACAAAAGGAAATTGCTCAGGAGTTTCTAAGGGGGATATTTCTAATCTCTTTTCTGACTTCAAGCAAAATATCATCAATGATGTCTCTACTCTACTGGACACTATGCAAGCTAGGAGGAAGCAAGATGAAGCAGAGGCAATGTTAGCTGAATATTGCCCTCACTGTAGACAAAAGAAGAAGGATTGCAAATGTAAGGCGGTGGCTAGTTTGGAGGTGCAACATCTTCCCACTAAGTTCAAAACAATAGAAGGAGATAAATAAGTGTTCTTTGTTGCTCAACGCAGGCCTTGGGCCCCAAGACAAGGTATGCCTCAGGACCCTTTGCAAAATTTTGGTTCATATAATAGTCAATGGAAGAACCAGTACCCTCCAAATTATGGCCCATATTCCTAACCTAATTGGAATAATCCTTGGCCAAATGCTCAAAAAAATCGGTGGCAACCACCTCAGCAAAATCAGTGGCAGCCTCTGCAAGGAAATTGGCTGCAATCTAACCAGTGGAGGGGAGGCTAGCAATAGTCAAATCAACCCACTGGTTTCCTTCAGCAACCCCAGTAGCAGTCAATCATGCTACCTCCTACAACAAATCAAAGCCAAAATCCTAAACCAACCCAGCTACCTTCTCAAGCAATGCCTAACCCAAATAACCAGCCTCAACAACATCAACAAGTTTATTTCAGCGATCCTAATCAATAGCCTCCTTATGCTTTCAACTTGAGTAATATTAACTTATGTTTAGGGACAGTGTTACCTACACCTTCTCCTCCCATAATCATAGAGTTTCCATCTGAGGAGAATGAGAAAGAAGATATTAGTGACCTAGTTCCATCCAAAGAGCCCATGCAAAATCCATCTTTTCCTAAAGTGTCCAATAAAACTTCACCTCCTTTTCCACAAAGGTTGGAAGGTGAAGTTGTTCAAAAGCATGAAGATCCTACCTTTGAAATTCTTGAACAACTGAAGCGCATATGTGTAAAAATACCCTTGTTCCAAGCAATAAAGGAAGTACATATCTATAGCAAAGCTATTAAGGAAGCATGCTTGAAGAAATATGGTAGGAAAAAGAAGGACACCCAAACTATTCATGTCTTAGGTCAACTCTCTAATTTGATGCTAGGGAAGCTTACCATCCCCAAATATTCAGACCATGGCAGTCCTATTGTGGAAATCATTATTAATGGAGTTCAAATTAAAAATGCTTTAATAGACCTTAGAGCAGCTATTAATGTCATGACTAAAGACCTTGTGGTAAAGCTAAGTATTTCAGACCTAAGAACTACACCTACATTCCTACAACTCACTCATAGTTCAACTATCAAGCCTGATGGAGTATTTGAAGACCTGGTAGTCACCCTAGATTCATGGGAATATCCTGCTAATTTTATGGTCTTGTCTCCAAAGGAAACACTAGGAGGATATCCTGTAATTCTAGGAAGGCCTTGGCTAGCCACCATAGATGCTTACATAGGATGTAGGTCTGGTAACATGACTATTTCTTATGGATATAGCACCAAGAAGCTCACCCTTTATGCTCCAGCCCAACCTCAACTTGAGTCTCGACAAGCAGTCTGGCCAGATTTGGGAGAAGAAGTAGAAGAAATGAATTATGTGGCAAACCTAATGATGATTAGAAGAGAGACTTTTATTGAAAAAAAAGAAGAGGAATAAGTACTATCTAATGTCCTTCAGAACAACTATGGCATAGAGTACCCCCTTTGCAAAGAAGTTCCATGTTCCTTGCAGACACTTCTTCCCCCGTCTACTTCAACACATTATCCTGCAGCAACTAACTATTTGCACACCTTATTGCCCCATGAAGTAGAAATTCCTTTTCTGTCAAAAGTATCTATGCTATAATTGACCTCACAAGTGGAATTAGTTGGAGGAAAAACCTTGAATATCAATAGTAAACTTACCATTGAGCAGCAAGAGTCAATTGTCCAAATGCTTACTACCCACAAGATAGCTTTTGCCGGGGATTATAGTGATATGAAGAGGCTAAATCCAAAGCTATGTACACATCGAATTTTCATCAACAACTAGTTTAAACCTATTAGACAACCCCAAAACAGAATTAATCCAACCATGAGAGAAATAGTTAAGGAGGAATTGTAGAAATTGTTGAATGTTGGTTTTATCTACCCAATCTTAGATAGCCAGTGGGTTTCTCCACTGGTTACTATCCCTAAGAAAAGGGTAAAATGGAGAGTTTTTGGATTACAGGGAGCTCAACTCACCAACTAAGAAAGATTATTTTCCTCTACCCTTTATTGATCAAGTCCTGGATAACTTATCAGGGAAAAAGTATTTCTCTTTCCTTGATGGTTTCAGTGGATATAATCAGATAAAGATTGCTCTAGAGGACCAATAAAAGACTATCTTCACATGCCCCTAGGGAACATTTTCCTATTCAGTCTTACCTTTTGGTCTTTGTAATTCTCCTGCAACTTTCCAAAGAGTTGTGATTAGTATTTTCTTAGATATTTCATATGATTGCATGGAAATATATATGGATGACTTTCCTATTTATGGTGCAACATTTGAGGAAGCCAACGATAATTCTAAAAAGGTACTACAAAGGTGTGAAGATCATAATTTTTCACTCAATAGTCATAAATTCTTCATGATGATGCAAGAAGGAATAGTGCTAGTTCACTACATTTCTGCTATAGGAATACAGGTAGACCCTTCCAAAATTGAAGTCATTTCAAGTCTACCCTTTCCTACCAAGCAAAAAGAACTCAAAATATTTCTTGGACATGCTGGTTACTATAGGAGATTTATTAAATATTTTAGTCAAACAATAGGACCTCTATATAGTTTGCTAAAGAAGGATGCAGAGTATGCTTGGACAACAGAATGTGAGAAAGCATTCCTTGATCTTAAAACCACCCTCACACAAGCACCTATTTTGAAAGGACCAAATTGGTCACTTCCATTCCATATTCACATGGATGCATCAGATTATGCTATTGGTATTGTCCTAGGACAAATGAGTGGTTCAACAGAGCATGCACTTTATTATATCAACAAGAACTTACAGGGGGCTGAACTCAACTACACAGTTATAGAAAAGGAGATGTTAGCAATCATCTATTCCCTCAACAAGTTTAGGCATTATATCATAGGCTATCAAATATTTGTTGATACTGATCATGCAACAATCAAGTATCTCATGAATAATATTTCAATTATAGGGAGACTAGCTATGTGGTTGTTGTTGATGCAAGAATTTGATATCACAATTATGGACAAACCAGGTAAAGCTAATGTGGTTGCTGATTTCCTGTCTAGAATCCAAAGGCAAGATGATCCTACACTCATAGAAGATTCCTTCCCTGATGAACATTTTTTTTCCATCAAAGTCATTCATCCATGGTATGCAAACATAGAAAATTATTTGGTTGCAGGAAGAACTCCTCCTCACCTCTCACTGTTAGTAGAGAAAAGCTTTAACTTCTCTTGGATTGCAGATTGCATGTTTTACATAGGGCCAAATCAAGTAATGACGAGATGCGTGAGAGAAAAAGACACTCATGACATACTACATGCAATCCATGATGAGCCTTGTGGTGGAAATTTTGCTGCTAAGAGGACAACCATGAAGATCTTAAATGCTGGATATTATTGGCCAACACTACATAAAGATGCAGCCAAGTACACCAAGAGGTGTGATAGATGTCAAATGTAATACCCCGCCACACAACCCTAGAGGAAGTTGCAATTAACTACTCAAACAAACTATTTTTTTTTTTTTGTTTAAGTACAATTAACATGCAAGATCACTACCCATTGCAACAACCTCTAAGGTTACGAGATTGGGATTACTTAATAACCCACAAACAACATTAATGAATTAAAACCACAACATTTAATTACTTAAGAAATAAAGAATACATACATTCCATACAAGATAAATTACATCATAAAAGTAAAAGATACCATAAGATCCCAAAGTAAAATAATTTACTAAGGAGATTACATCTCTCATTCCCCGAATGAGGTAAATCCAATAAACATTATTATAAATTACAACTTCCACCTCAACAATAGATGAGGGGTAAATAATTACAAGAACAACTAAAATGAAAATAAGCATAAACGAATTGGAACCCACGAGCTCTCCAACTAGAAATCTCATCAACATGAATAAGAAGAAAGCTCGACGGAGTAAGGTGAATGCCACCCAACCAAGTGGAACCCAAAGGCCCACCCCCCGTGCTAGGAGATAGTAACAAGGATTCCTAGACAAAACCAACTACCTCTAGACATAGGCTGAATCATAACTGAACCAAACTGACACAACCAATCACATGTCCCACACAAGTACAACACAAGTACATCACAAGTACAACTCAAGTACAACTCTAACATGATCACATTGCTTCCAAATATAAAGCAAATCGAGTATGTTAAAAGAACCAAACACATAAAATCAAATCCCAACCACAAGTACACCATAACATTACTGATAGGGATTACATTGCTTTACTTATCACTCAAATAAACTACCTCTGAAGGTTACCTAGTTTACCTCTCACGGCTCTGGCCCCTAACGAAAGCCACTCTTCTACTTGATAGGACACATACAAACTAACACCAAGGGAAGCCCAACTGCATACAAACAGATAAGATGATCACTCCAACACTAGGAGGAAACATAAGTCAAAGCCCTCTCCAAACACTAGAGACAACAAGTTCACAAAATCCACTCCTTCCACAGGAGGCACAAAACATCCCCGTTTGTGGAAACTGGGTAATTCATTGACATAACCTCAAGCACTAACCAAAGGAATTATCAACGGTTGACCTCACAAAATGACAACCCCCCCAACCTCTAGGGTCCTCTGGAAGACTTACATATTACAAAAACTTAACCCATTTCCCCAACCATGAACACACAGGGAATAATCACAAAGGCAATTGCTAGGAAATAACTAATTTTGGATATACTGAATCCACTTCCCTTAACATTCACTTCACAATAAAGAAAAAAATTTCCTTAATAGAATAATTAAATAAATTTATTCTTTGTCTTTCTAATTACTAAGAAGGGAAAACTAATTTTAATAAATAATCCAAACCATGATTACCAACCTAAAACCACTGCCTTTAATAAAATTCACTAGTTTATTGTCTCAATTAGACTAATTAAACAATATCTCCTTTAGACCAAGGATAAAGTTTAAACCAGATATCTAGTCCTTAATTACTTGTAAAGTAATAATAAACTAAAGCAGTTACTTTATTAATTAAAACATATCAATTTAAAATAGTTATTTCTCCTTTGCAAAACAAATCATTTGAAATCAATTAATCTCTTTATTAAACACATTACTTATAAATTCAATCTTTGTTCTTTCAAATATATCATTAAATAATAAAATCGATAGTTTGACTAGGATCACAATAATTTAAATTCCTCAATTACCTTTGAAACATGTCATTTTTAAATTGACTGATTAATGTATATATTTGAATATTTAAATCAACATTAAAATATTTATTTAAATATTTAAATATTTAAATCATTATTTGAAACATTTACATTTTATCATTTACCTTTAAAAAAAAACCCTTAATAAAATCAACCATTAAATATATATACTTAATAAACTATATTATAAAAATTCCAATACCCAATATAATATTAATATATATTTAACATGCATATTCTAACATTTTAATATTAAATATTTTATTATTATAAAATATAATATTAAATATTATTTTTGAATACTTTAATATTATAAATTATAATAAATAGAATATAAAAAAAAAATATATATATATATATATTTTAAAATGAAATCTAAAAAGGTCATTGCGCGGATTCCAAGGGGCACGTGCCAAGTGCTTTGGGGCCGACTGTGTATAACACACAGTCGAACCCCATTTCATGGGGCGGCTGTGTGTAACACACAACCAAGCCCCATCCTTTTGGTGTGGCCAGCGGTGGGGGTGGGCGTGTTGGGCGCAGTTCCGCCACACGCCTCCCATGGGGGGCCCAGTGAGGTGAGCCCCCAGTGACTCCCCTCCCCAAACCCTCTGATAATTTTTTATTTTTTTATATTTTTATCTCTAAAAAAAAATGACTGTTGAATTAAAATCCACCCAATATTTTCTCAACTAGGTTTTATTTCCCAAAAGAAAACAAAATCAACAACACATGTAAATATAATTATATATATATATTCTCCAACATAGATATATATATATATATATATATATATATATATATATATATTATCCAAATGTAACATAATTAGAGGTTTGTTTGAACATAAAAATTCTGGAAATGAAACATTTACAACCATATTGCAATTTTTCTTTTGAAGAACATCATTTGCAAACAAAGGTTTTAAAGTTCTGAAACAGATTTAACCTGGGTTATATCTTGCAAATCAAATTGTGAATTCTTTCAAAATGAAACAAATTTACCAAGTAGAAAACCTGGTTCCAATAGCTTTAGATATTGGAAAAATGGTGCAAATCCTTCTCCTCAGATCCAAGCTCCTTCCCAGAAATCCAACTGAGCTTCTCTAAAATTCAAATCAAAATACACAGCCAAAAATTCTTTTCTCCCTTTTTTTTTTTTCCCATTTTTCATCCTCTCCCACAAACTCATAAAAAATCTCAATAATAGCCAACAAAAAATGAAAATATCTATTTAACCACCATAATCAATTTTTGAAAGCAGAAAAATAGAAAATATCTCAAAATATCTCTAATTTCAATTTTTGCATTTAAAATTTTCAAAAATGAAATTCAAACCCTTTTTCAATTTTCAAACTTAATTTCAATTCAGAATATTTATTAATTTCCAAAATGAATAACTTAAGTCAAATCAACACAATTAATTTAATTAATCAATAAAATAAATCTAATCCCAGATTAAATTATTTTATTAATTAAATTGAATTAATTAATAAATTAAATAACATTTTTCACATTATAACCCGATTCATTTAATCCACAACTTAAATACATAAAGCCATTTAATTACCCTTTTCAACTTGCAATTTAAATAAAATCCAGACAGATTAAACAATATTTAAATCAACAGAACCAAATTAAAATCGACGACACACTTATGACTAGGGTGATGACTTGGCACAAAAAACCTAGCTACTATCTCCCAATCGAATGTCGTTGGGCAATGGACACGCTCAAACCTGTAAAACTAGGTGGAGCCGATGTCCTGTACCTGTCAACCTACGAACAAAAGAATATCGCACATGTATATTTGCATCATATAAAACACACCGTGAAGAGGGAATCACGAAATCACAAGGTGCTCGCAAGCGAGTGATGCAATCACGTCCCCTTCACCAATATAGTGTTACAAACTGATGAATCTAACATTAATAATTCAATCAACATCATAAAGCATCATTAATTCGAATATCCACTTATGCTAATTCAAAACATGCCATAATGATAACATCTAATAAAATACCATCACATCCAAATATCACTTTCACATTGCTTTACAGATAGCGATCAAATAGAAACCGAGTACCAAAGTCAAGGTACTAACAAAAAATAAGACATAACCAAACATAATACTGTTTGATCCAAAGAGAAAAATAGAGGGGTATTACATCCTCCCCCCCTAGGGTCAGGCTTACTCCTGGAAGCTTGCAACTACCCCTAGTGCAAACTCCAGATAATCACATAAAGCCAAGGGTTCCAAACTGAACCACTTCAAACCTCAACATAAAAAACACATGAACTCAAGCCATAAACAACTCAACCAAGTACACTGCCAATCCAACCAAGACAACATGGTGAAGCAACCACCAACCAAGGCTCCAAAAACACATAAGCATGGATTAACATGCATAATACACACATGTTCCAATACACATCACCGTGAATCATCACAAGGCTACACAAGGGTCCATTTGGACACTAGTAAGCAACATGCTAATCCATGATAGAAGAATCCATGAACCAAGAGCCAATATCCATCTCACATAATCTATATCTCACAATCAGTGGCTTGATGGTGTTAGGTCATACATAAAGTGAAACCATCCGAACAAGACCATCGTGACCTGTCTCTTATTGTGTAAGGTGATTAGCATCCAAGAGATAGTCATCACACAAAGGTGAGTAGTGGGTCCTAGCTGCATAACAGCCTCCCATACTCCCATACTCTACGTTTCCTGTGTCTACTTCCTCGTACACACTCACCAAGTTTGTCTCATACGTCCTTGGAGAGTAATTCACAATATAACATATAGCCGACATTAAAAACAACAATGATAACTAGCTTAGCCACCAAGTTCATAAAGAAGAGAAAATTAAAGTTCAATTTCAACAATAAGGCAATAATGCACATAATTTCAACACTGAATCAAATATATAACCACTAGGTTTATAAGAAAATAAGATCACAAGTTGTGGCTAAACCTTCACAATCAAATATAACAAGGTGTCAGCCCTCACAATCAACTGAAAAAACATCAATAACCAAAAGAAAGTTCACAATCTTTAAAATTGCACTATACAACACTATGTGACTAGATACTAGCCACCAAATGAGGAAGGAGGAAACAACGTCTAACTATCATGATAGTCCCTCATGTGGTGTGGAGTGAAAACACCAACCACATGGCATAGGGTGTACTCCTCGGCTACACCCTGCATTGCATCAACACACAGCATGGACATACGCCAGTCGGAATAGGAACATACTGGTCATATGCCGCATGGCAGAGTGTCTGTGGCTCTGTGGAAGTAGGCACGCGCATAACACTCCCCATATAGCGATACCTTGTGGAGACGGCAAACGCAGGTACTCGCTAAAGCCAGAGGTATACATGGCTAGGATCTTCCCATATGCTACTCGACCAACATGGTCAAGGCAACCATGAGTATCTCTCTACAAGTGTTGAGGCCCCATAACACTCATCGCACAAGTGGGCTAACAAAGAAAATCTCATAATGCGCCTTCACGTGACTACGCACATGGCATCGTGTAACACGACATCATCACCATCACTATTTCAAAACATGAGTGGGGGTAAGGCATTGTATCTTGTACATCATGTTGAAACACAAGTAAGATAAGGTATATATACATGATGCAATACGATAATATCACTATGGGGCTACCGAGTCTCACCTCTCATACAGACGAGGTTTACTCGCTATGCCAGGTCAATGCCTCCACGGACGTCCAAGCATAGCTAAAATACCTATGCTGATGTAATCAAATATGTGGGGATTAGGTTAACACTTATGGATCAAGTATCCTGATCCATTATAAGGGAAAGTAGTGGGTGCGATTCCTCAGGATTGGTTGAGATAAGACGCTCTACGCTGCAATATGCGTATGCTACACACTCCACCAAAGGAACTTATGGCTGCTACTATCCCTTTATGGATTGAGGATCTAGAGAACCAAAAGAAGAACTACTCTTGGTTAATCTTATATATAAGTTTCAACCACACATGGGTTGGCCCTCAATCAGGTAACAAACATGCACACACACTTAATGGTATGGTAAATTCCACACCAAAGTGTAACTTTTCCTCAAGGATGGGTACCAAGTATCACCATTGCATGGATACACAAAGAAAGTACAGGGTATTCACAACTCTCAAACAAGATACAATTACTGGTTTCTTACATTTACAAGGGTACAACTACATACACAATCCCATAGGAACATCCAATTCCATAACCCATGGGATACGTAACAAAAATTTCCAACCATAACCTTTTATTAGGTTACTTTCACACTACTCTTTTCCACAGAGTACATCATGCTAAAGTAAAAGCCATAAACATGTGATCACTTAACAATTCCACTAACAGATTCACAGGGACAACCTGGTGGGTACAATGTACCCAGAGAACCCAGTGTATGAACCTGAGGCTCTGATACCATGCGTAACGCCCCACCATGTAACCCTAGAGGAAGTTGCAATTAACTACTTAAATGAATTATTTTTTTTTTTGTTCAAGTACAATTAACATGCAAGATCACTACCCATTGCAACAACCTCTAAGGTTACGAGACTGGGATTACTTAATAACCCACAAACAACATTAATGAATTGAAACCACAATATTTAATTACTTAAGAAATAAAGAACACATACATTCCATACAAGATAAATTACAACATAAAAGTAAAAGATACCATAAGATCCCAAAGTACAATAATCTACTAAGGAGATTACATCTCTCATTCCCCGAATAAGGTAAATCCAATAAAAATTATTACAAATTACAACTTCCACCTCAATAACAGATGAGGGGTAAATAATTACAAGAACAACTGAAATAAAAATAAGCATAAAAGAACTGGAACCCACGAGCTCTCCAACTGGAAATATCGTAACCACGAACAAGAAGAAAGCTCGATGGAGTAAGGTGCACGCCACCCAACCAAGTGGAACCCAAAGGCCCACCCCCCATGTTAGGAGATAGTATCAAGGATTCCTAGACAAAACCAACTACCTCTAGACACAGGCTAAATCAAAACTGAACCAAACTGACATAACCAATCACATGTCCCACACAAGTACAACTCAAGCACAACTCTAACATGATCACATTGCTTCCAAATATAAAGCAAATCGAGTATGTTAAAAGAACCAAACACATAAAATCAAATCCTAACCACAAGTACACCATAACATTATTGACAGGGATTACATTGCTTTCGTTATCACTCAAATAAACTACCTCTGAAGGTTACCTAGTTTACCTCTCACGGCTCTGGCCCCTAATGAAAGTCACTCTTCTACTTGAAAACACACATACAAACTAACACCAAGGGAAGCCCAAGTGTATACAAATAGATAAGATGATCACTCCAACACTAGGAGGAAACATAAGTCAAATCCCTCTCCAAACACTAGAGGCAACAAGTTCACAAAATCGACTCCTTCCACAGGAGGCACAAAACATCCTCATTCATGGAAACCGGGTAATTCATTGACATAACCTCAAGCACTAACCAAAGGAATTATCAATGGTTGACCTCACAAAATGACAACCCCTGCAACCTCTAGGGTCCTCTGGAAGACTTACATATTACAGACACCTAACCCATTTCCCCAAACATGAACACAAAGGGAATAATCATGAAGGCATTTGCTAGGAAATAACTAATTTTGGATATAATGAATCCACTTCCCTTAACATTCACTTCACAATAAAGAAAACAATTGCCTTAACAGAATAATTAAATAAATTTATTCTTTGTCTTTCTAATTACTGAGAAGGGAAAACTAATTTTAATAAATAATCCAAATCCATGATTACCAACCTAAAACCATTGCCTTTAATAAAATTCACTAGTTTATTGTCTCAATTAGACTAATTAAACAATATCTCCTTTAGACCAAGGATAAAGTTTAAACCAGATATCTAGTCCTTAATTACTTGTAAAGTAATAATAAACTAAAGCAATTACTTTATTAATTAAAACATATCAATTTAAAATAATTATTTCTCCTTTGCAAAACAAATCATTTGAAATCAATTAATCTCTTTATTAAACACATTACTTATAAATTCAATCTTTGTTCTTTCAAATATATCATTAAAGAATAAAATCGATAGTTTGACTAGGATCACAATAATTTAAATTCCTCAATTACCTTTGAAACATGTCATTTTTAAATCGACTGATTATTGTATATACTTAAATATTTAAATCAACATTTAAATATTTATTTAAATATTTAAATATTTAAATCATTATTTGAAACACTTTCATTTTCTCATTTACCTCTAAAAAAAAAATCCTTAATAAAATCAACCATTATATAATATAAAAAATATATATATATTTTTAAAAATGAAATCTAAAAAGGTCATTGCACGGATTCCAAGGGGCGTGTGCCAAGTGCTTTTGGCCCAACTGTGTATTACACACAGCCAAACCCCATTTCATGGGGCGGCTGTGTGTAACACACAACCAAGCCCCATTTCATGGGGCGGCTGTGTGTAACACACAACCAAGCCCCATCCTTTGGGCGCGGCCAGCGGTGGGGGTGGGCATGTTGGGCGCAGCTCCCCCACACACCTCCCATGGGGGGCACGGTGGGGTGAGCCCCCAGTGACTCCCCTCCCCAAACCCTCCGATAATTTTTTATTTTTTATTTATATTTTTATTTCTAAAAAAAAAATGACTGTTGAATTAAAATCCACCTAGTATTTTCTCAACTGGGTTTTATTTCCCAAAAGAAAACAAAATCAACAACACATATAAATATAATTATATATATATATGTCTATATATATATTCTCCAACATGGATATATATATATATATATATATACATATATGTATATATATATATGTATATATATATATATATATAATCCAAATTTAACAGAATTAGAGGTTTATTTGAACATAAAAATTCTAGAAATGAAACATTTACAACCATATTGCAATTTTTTTTTTGAAGAACATCATTTGCAAACAAAGGTTTTAAAGTTTTGAAACAAATTTAACCTGGGTTCTATCTTGCAAATCAAATAAGGTTTAAATATATAATTTTCAAACAACAAATCAAATTGTGAATTCTTTCAAAATGAAACAAATTTACCAAATAGAAAACCTGGTTCCAATAGCTTGAGAGATTGGAAAAATGGTGCAAAGCCTTCTCCTCAGATCCAAGCTCCTTCCCATAAATCTAACTGAGCTTCTCCAAAATCCAAATCAAAACCCACAAAACCATAAATTCTTTTCTCCCTTCTCTATTTTTCCCATTTTTCATCCTCTCCCACAAACTCATCAAAAAACTCAATAATAGCCAACAAAAAATGAAAATATATATTCAACCACCATAATCAATTTTTGAAAACAGAAAAACAGTAAAATATCTCAGAATATCTCTAATTTCAATTTTTGCATTTAAAATTTTCAAAAATGAAATTCAAACTCTTTTTCAATTTTCAAACTTAATTTCAATTTAGAATATTTATTAATTTCCAAAATGAATAACTTAATTCAAATCAACACAATTAATTTAATTAATCAATAAAATAAATCTAATCCCAGATTAAATTATTTTATTAATTAAATTAAATTAAATAATAAATTAAATAACATTTTTCACATTATAACCCGATTCATTTAATCCACAACTCAAATACATAAAGCCAATTAATTACCCTTTTCAACTTGCAATTTAAATAAAATCCAGACAGATTAAACAGTATTTAAATCAATAGAACCAGACTAAAATTATTAACACACTTATGACTAGGGTGATGACTTGGCACAAAAAACCTAGCTACTATCTCCCAATCGAATGTCATTGGGCAATGGACATGCTCAAACCTATAAAACTAGGTGGAGTCGATGTCCTGTACCTGTCAACCTACGAACAAAAGTATATCGCACATGTATATTTGCATCATATAAAACACACTGTGAAGAGGGAATCATGAAATCACAAGGTGCTCACAAGTGAGTGATGCAATCATGTCCCATTCACCAATACAGTGTTACAAACTGACGAATCTAACATCAATAATTTAATCAACAGCATAAAGCATCATTAATTTGAATATCCACTTATGCTAATTCAAAACATGCCATAATGATAACATCTAAATAAAATACCATCACATCCAAATATCACATTCACATTGCTTTACAGATAGTGATCAAATAGAAATCGAGTACCAAAGTCAAGGTACTAACAGAAAATAATGCATAACCAAACATAACACTATTCGATCGAAAGAGCAAAATGAAGGGGTATTACATCAAAGGATGGGGAGGCCAACAAGATCAGATGAAATTCCTTTGTTTCCACAAGTTATTGTTACACCCTTTGATAAATGGGGATTGGAATGTGTAGGCCCAATTGATCCACCTTCAAATGGTAAGTATTACACTCTTATGTGCATGAATTATGTAACAAAGTGGGTTGAAGCTAAGCCTATGAAGCATGCTAGAGATAATAAGGTAGCAGAGTTCCTCTATGAAGAAATCTTTACTAGATTTGGGGTTCCTAGAGAAATAGTGACAGACCAAGGAGCACAATTCACTTCTACTCTTATTACAGCCTTAGTAAATGAGTACAACATAAGGCACAGGAAGTCAACTCCTTATCATCCTTAGGCTAATGACCAAGTAGAAATCACTAACAGGGATATTGAGCCCATTTTGACAAAAATAGTGAACCTGCATAGGAAGGATTGGGCTTTGAGGTTACCTGAAGATATATGGGCCTATAGAACTACTTGGAAGACTACAACAGGTTTTACACCTTTTGAAATGGTGTATGGGAAGAAAGCTATGATGCTTATAGAGTTTGAACATAAAACTCTCAGAACAACTTTGGAATTAGATATGGATTTAACAACTGCACAAAGAGATAGAATCATGCAGCTCAATGCCTTGGATGAGCTAAGGAAGAGTGCCCTACAACATACTGAAATAGTACAAAATTAGAGAATCAGATAAAATGATAAGTACATAAAGGAAAATAATTTCAAAGCAAGAGATTGGGCTCTGCTATATGATTCAAGATACAAGGACAATCAAGGGAAGCTACAGACCAGATGGTTGGGGCCATACGAAATTGTAGAAGTATTTGATAATGGTGCAGTTTAGCTGAGCACAATTGATGATGTCAGATTTAAATTATTGGTCAATGGGCATTGAATGAAGCCATACCTAAAGCCCATTGATAAGGAAGAGTTCCTGAAGCAGCTTCAAGTTGAGTAGGAGTTCATAGATCCTACAACTGAAGGAGTTGAGTCTCGGCTCGATTCCCTAAGCAATGCATGAAAAGTGCATAAAATACCATAATAAAGGGTTCATCCTTGTGGATCCCCATTCCATACCATCATTTCATCTGCCATCCATACCATTTCCTCTTATGCCACCTCATCCATCATTCATTCATCACCAATTCCACTTTTCCAAAAATCAACTTTTGCAATAAAAGAAGTGGAGTCACATCAGTCAATTGCGGTGCATCATGGTAGGTAAGCTCCACTTAACTCAAGAAGTGATTACTTCTTTCATTTATTATGTTCAAGTAGGTATTAAATTAGATGAAAAATTTCCTATATGGCTGCAATCACATTTAGTCTTTTCCACATATTGAACCGTTTTTCTTAACTCCTAATTGATGGCCACGTCATTACCTTCCACCGCCAAGAGACCTAGTCACATCAAGTCTACTGTTCTTTTTGCCAGAACTCAAGATTTTGAGGAAATTTGCAAATGAATTAATAAAATTCCATCACTTCTTGCAATAATGCCCTGATTTGTCTTTAGTTCCTCTCTATATATGTTTTTATGTATGGACTGTGAGTTTGGATGTTCAAAATTCTTCCTGTCTGAATCTTTTGAAAGAAGTTCAAAAGTTTAGGTTGAGGGAAGAAAGGGAGATAGTTTGAATTGCAGGAGGTTGAAATTGAGAAAGGAAGAGTTTGAAATAATCAGGTTGAATTCTTGGTAGTGAGCTAAGTTGCAAGGCAAGTGTTAAGAATGGGAGGCCAGCCCATTAATCATGAGAAAACAGACCACAATGCCTTGTTGCAAGACGTATGACATTTTCCACCATTTAGGCAGTACGGGTGGCTCGATTATTTTCTCAAACTTGTCACGTTTGATGAAGATATTGCTGAAGAATTTACCAAGATGTTTCACAATGGGAAGGCCAAGGTGAAGGGAGTGAAAATTGATGCCACGTTGGAAAGAATTGCAGAGGTGATGGGGTTACCTCAAACTGGTGAATTATTTCCCCGAACAAAAGATGCACAAAGTGCTAGGGAAGAATTTACTCGACCTAGAGATCCTGCTCTCCACGTAGATAAGCAAGGAATGCAATGGAAGATTTTGCCATAGGATTGGATCCCACGGGCAGGCTATGTCATCAAATACTTGACGTGTGAAGGTTAGTTCTCTGTTATGCATTCTCACCATTTCAAATTGTTGTCTCATTTGCATCATGGATTATTGATGAATATACCATATTTCTTGTACAATTTACTTTCCAATAGTGTTGCAGAGTATAAGAAAGGTAGAATCAATTCTATATCCCATCATTGCCTCATTAAATTGCTTGTAGAGAGATCTGTTAGGGATGTGTCACCCATGCCCTAGGAGGAATTTGTTGTTATTTTTGAACCAGAGGTTCAAAATGTAGGACCTAGGGGTCAACCTCTTACTTTTAAGTGATGAACCTCTCAGTCAAAGGCTGAAGCCTCTGCGGCTGCACCCCCTATGCCTGAAACCTCAGACTCACAAGACAATGTCCCTTTATCTAAAAGAATTTACAAAGTGCTAGTACAAACCCCTGTTGCTAAAACTGGTACTTCTTCTAAAAAGAAAAAGGAGAAGTCACCAATGGTGTCACCTCAATAGAAGACCCCTAAATCTGATTCTAGCTCCGTCAAGAGAAAACAAATGGGAGAATCTTCTAGTCCTGCAGCCAAATACCAAAAGAAACCTAAGGCAACCCCTACTCCCATACAGAGAAGCTCCAGGATTTAGAGCCATAAAACATTGCATTCACTTAGTACCTCTCAATCCTCACCATCACCCTTAAATTCTTCTTGTCCAGCACTTGAGGAAAATGAGCAATCTGTTGGTGAGACATAGCATATTTCTAAGGGGGTTGGCCTTAAGGAATTGGCAGTTGTTGTAGAGCAGATGCAAGAAGGGTTATCATAACAACTGCAGGAAGGGGCAGTGTGGATTGAGGAAGAAGGAAAAACAATAACAGATCAATTAGATGAGTGAGGTAAAAATGATGAAGGGATGGATGAGTCACTAGCTGTTCTAGAAAATACACTAGAACATCAGATGCCACAGGAACAACAAGAGAATAGGAAGTAGGATGTCTAAATTTAGTAAGAAGTTCCTAAACAATCAGATGATAAGGAAACAATTGAGACAAAAGAGCACCCTGTTGATGCCTTAGAGCATCATGGAGATTTTGGTGTACCTAAAGAAGTTCAAGAACCACTTGCAGAAAATCAGCAGCCAAAAGTTAAACCTGAACAAAAGGAGTTGCAGGATGGAGATCTGCAGAAGGAAAAATAAACACAACAAGATGGTGCAGCGATTGTTTCATCTTCTAAAGAGGTACCAAAATGGAATAACCATAAGCCTCCTCTTAATTTCACAAGTTTTGTTTCAGGAGTGTCATGTTATAAAGAACTTCAAGATTAGAAGACTGCCTATGAATTAGAGATTGAGAAACTAAAAAGGGTAATCCAAAACAAAGATGTAGAGATTTCTAACCTTACAGACACCTTAAATCAGGTAGTCAATTTTGTTCCACAAATATTTCAGTGTAGGTCTCCCTCTCCAGTTTATGCAATGTATTTAAGGGAGTTGTATTTGAATTTTCAATTAATAAGGATTTGGCAAGGTCAGAACCCTTCTTTGAGCACTCCCCAAGAATTCTATGATGTATACCGGGAGTCACCACAACATATCAGACACCTCCTGTGTGAATTCTATTTACACAATTTGGTTGTGCGTCGTGATACATAGTGGAATCCTCTATGTTATATAGGAGACATACACATTAGTGCTTTGATCTCTTGGATCAAGAATGAGATAAGCAGAGGAGAACAGTTTGATAGTTATAAACATGACGAAGTTAACATGCCACTAGCAGTAAGGAACGAATCCAAGAAGGGGATGAGCATTTATTTTGACTGGAAGAAACTGTGGGCCGATGAGAGGGCTAGACCATTAATAGAACCTTTGAGGCAAGAGGTGTTTTCCAAGTACTCTGAGATTGTGAAAGATGACCTTGATGCTGCTACATAACACAGTAGGACAAGATGGGAGCAGTTACCATTGCAGTTAAAGAGGGTAGAACCACATACCCCACACAACTTGTATGCCACTAGAAGAGTAAAAAGGTACATGAGGAATGCAAGGACAAAGAAAGAGAATTGGCTACCATTGGTCATGCAGCCACCCATTCTCTTATGGCCACTTCTGGTCATGGAGGGAGAAAATAGTACCTATAACAAAGAATCAGAGGATAACAGGTGGCAGCGGTTGGAGTCTATGAGGGCTCACTTCTGGAGCTTTCAGAATGGAGAATGTGGACAACAATTGAATGCAGAATTAAGAGAATTTGCACGCAGGAAGAATGTCAGACTTGTTGAAGGGACCAACAAGTAGTGGGTTGAGGGGAATGATGAGCCCAATTTTTGGCATATTTTAGGCTATGTTTTCAGTATCTTTATACCTTTTATTATGTTGAGACAGACATTAAGTAGTAATTATGGAAGTAATACATAGAATTTATGCTTAATATAAAAAAAATTATGATAATTATTTTCATGGTTCTTGCTTGATGTTTTTTCAGTTTAATGAAGGATGTGTGGCTTGTGACTCTATGAGATAAAATGCCTTTCTTGCAGTCACTACTACTCCCCTTCCTTCAGCCATATGTGAAATGTTTTTTGATCGAAGTCAATACTTAATGAATGTATGAATGAGATAATGGATCATTTAATGAGTTGGATGTGTTGACCTGACCCTTTGCCATAGGAATAGTTATTATTTATTGCAGGTACTAGGTCTCAAGGAGAAGATTTAGCCTCTACTAGATTGCTACAGGACTGGTTCAAAGCAGACCCATTCAACAACAAGAAATGAGGAGACAACTGAGAAATTATCCACCATGCAAGGGAAGCATTTTAGGAATCCAGCAGAACGTGTCTTTGTGTCACACAGATCCAAGATAGTGGTGCATTAATTCTTCCAAACTGATTTGATTGAGTTCTCTCTCTTGTGTCCACTTCTTCAATGTAAAGTTCAACATGTAATTAAGGTTTCCCATTTATGTGGGAAAGGTTATTTAGTTTTTAGGTTTCAAATTTTAAATAAATAGGTACGTTCTCCTTTAGAGAAAGAGCTGGAAATTCACTGTTGTAATAGCTTTAGTTTCAAGTAATACAGTTGCAAGTTGCAAGTTGTGAACAATGTACTTATCAGTTTCAATTCAATAAAAGCATTTCATGGAGTTTGTAGTTTAATTTGTTGTGTACTTGAGGCACTACCTAAGGGGGCCCACTTAGGGATGCTATCTATCTTTTCCATTTATGCAATTAGAGTAACTGTACTTCATTTTCCTAGAATTTCAGTGTGACTGTTCCTACAACTAGCAGAATTACAGAGCTGTCAACTGTTCCTACAGCCACTAGGGACAGAGTAGTTCTTGTCTTCAAAACTAGGTTTAGTTTTCATTTTGAGAAGACTTAGTTAGCTAAAGTTTGTTTCCAACAATTTCAATTCGAGCATGGTATTTTAAAGAAATAACACATGTCTGAAATAGGTTTTTAGTGCATATACTATGCGGGCCCATTTCAAGTCTAACGTCCCTAGGTTGACAATTAAATGATGTCTTTTAGTAGATTATAACTGCCAGTTGTGATATCTAGTCCCTGAGTAGAGGAATATATGTTCCTAGTTATCAACCTAATTAAGGATACTACACCTTGCCCACCACCAAAGCTTTAATACCACCCTTGATATCCTTTGTGGAGAAAAGCTTATCATTAGAATTGCTTGTCAGAGGGTAGGTCTTTTCTTGAACTCTTTCATAAAACATTTTTGCTTACTCTAGCCATTGAATGTCTGTGATGCTATTTTCGGTAGCGCCTCTAGCTTGATGCAATTCTCTCCAAAAACCCTTTGGATTGTGCTTTCCAAGAGAGATTAGCTCCCTTCTACTTACTATCATGTATTCTTCTTTTTTTGATCTTACTAGTTTTTCATACAACTTTTTATTTGCTTGTTCACTGCCAGGTATTTTCAACCTCCTTTTAGCCATCTTACACTCTTCGTCATACCATGGGTTTGCTGGAAAACTATTTTTTGGGCCCCTTCTACCCTTAGCTCTCTTGAGAGATATAAGAGCCTTGTGAATGATTGACATCAACCTGTCACTATTTATAATGTCTTGATTTCTAGTGGGGCTGCCAACATTTTTTGTTTCCTTTAGCTGTTTTTCAAGCATTTTTTTAAATATGTTCTGATTCTTGTTTGTTATAAGAATTTTTTCTTTAAGGACATCCCCTTTGTATGGCTACATACTAGCTTTTTGCTAGACAGTATCTTTCATACTAAGTTTTATATAAATAGGGCTATGATCAGATTTTAATTCTATAGGACAACTCCCTATTTCCAATTCTTTTATCCTTGGTATTATACTTTGTGAGCCAATGACATAGTCAACCATGCTTTTCCCATTGTGGGTATGACATGTGAAATCCCCCGAGCTTGATAGAGTTCTTATGCCATTACAAATGATTAAGTTGTGGAGGCAGCAAAACCCCAACAGATTTACACCAAAGGACGAAATACCACCTTTTGAGTCCTGAGATACTCTTTGCCAAATTTGATTTTCTTCTTCCTCTAGCCACAAAGGATTGCTATTTTTCCCCTCATCCTTACCAAAGCAAAGAGCTTGGTTATTTTCCCCTCACACTCTTTCCTGACCAAGATTTTTACTCCTCCATGACCCTTGCCATTCTTCATTAGCTCATTCCACACATATATTTTATTATATCCTTCGAATTCAGGTATCCTATAGCCTTCATGCTCATGTGTTTCCATGAGTGTGATTATATCCTTTCCTTCAGCTATGGGCCCCAACCCAGGCCCCCTCCTCCAAGGGTAACCCCTACAATTCCAGCTTACCATTGAGAGGTGGTCCTAGGGGCCCCCGCTTTCCTATTTTTTATGATTCATGTTGTCTCTAAATTGGGCCTTCCCTCTATAAATCCAAGCATCCTTTCCTGCTTTCCTTGCTGCTATAAATTTTTCCCATTCTTTTCTTCTCTCCTCTAGCTGTGCTAGGGTTAAATCTTCATCTATATAGAATTTCATGCCTTGGAGGAATATTTTATTTATCAAAATTTGATTCCTATCTTCAACACTTTTTAGGGTTGCCCTTATATTTCTGCACTTTTCTCCTCTATTTATTTTACCAATTATGTTTGCTCGAAGAATATGTCCTCCCCATTGAAGCTTACTTAATAGAAAATCTCTCACTACTCTATTAGTGACTTCACCTTCACCATGTTCCTTTAACCCTTTGATTATTATGTTTGTTGCTCTACCTTGTTTGTCCTTCTCTTCCCACAATTGCAACTTGATTTGTTTCCTTATATCCCCCCTTTGCATCGTTGTTGTCCCTTTTGCCATGTGATCCCATGTTTTGGCCTCTTCTAAATTGCCCATTTGTAGGTTTTCCTTGGCCTCCTTGCTTGTCCAAGCTGATTGAAACTCTTTGTCGTGATGGGAATCTTGATTTGCATATGATTTAACTATGTCTTTGGCCTTAATTTGACTTAATTCAGATTTTAAAGCCAACATCTCTCACTGCC